>JAFJYI010000407.1:0-405772 GCA_019022655.1 Acacia acuminata | reverse complement strand
CAAGCTTTCAATTAACAGATAGAACCATGATCTACCCGATAAGTGAAAGCCACAATGTCCTGATGCAAGTCGGGACATTGATGCTCCCCGTGGATTTTATTATATATGATCAAGCTGGTGGACACGAAGTTCCAATCATTCTGGGATGACCATTCTTAGCTCTGGGACAAGCATTAATGGATGTACATGAAGGGGAGCTTACACTAAATATAAGTGGCAAGGAAGTGAATTTCAACCTATTCAAGGCAATGCAACACACAGACGATACAGAAACATGCTCTGCGTTAGACACAGTGGATGAAGTTATACAGGAGGCCTTCCAAGAATCGTATGGTAGGGTGCCCGGAGAGTTAGAACTAGTAACGGGTGAGGAAGTTCCCGGTCAGGAAGCGATGCTAAGTGGTAAGGATCATAACCACCTTAACCTGGCAAATAGCACGACATTCGAAGCATTAGAAAATGACCAATAGCGGAAGTCTCCGATCAAACCATCCATAGAGGTGCCACCAATTTTGGATCTCAAGCCGCTACCTGACAACTTGAAATATGCTTATTATCTCGGAGAGAATCAAACTCTGCCAGTCATTGTTTATGCACATCTCACTAGTGATCAAGAAACCAAACTCCTGGCAATACTCACCAAATTCAAGAAAGCTTTTGGGTGGACAATAGCTGACATAAAAGGGATCAGTCCATCACTATGCATGCACAAAATACACCTAGAGGAAGGATGTCGGCACTCAGTTGAGCAACAACGAAGGTTAAACCCCATCACGAAGGAAGTGGTGCGAAAGGAAATTATCAAATGGTTGGATGCAAGGATTATCTACCCTATCTTTGACAGTGAGTGGGTCAGTCCCGTGCAGTGCGTACCCAAGAAGGGAGGGATTACTGTAGTGGAGAATGATAAAATGAACTAATCCCCATACACACAGTCACTGGGTGGAGAATATGTATGGATTACCGGAAACTCAACAAGTCCACCCTCAAGGACCATTTCCCATTACCATTTATTGACCAAATGTTGGATAGGTTGGCAGGCAAGGAGTACTACTGTTTCTTGGATAGTTATTTTGGATACAATCAGATTGCTGTAGCACCCTAAGACCAGCATAAAACCACCTTTACCTGCCCGTTAGTACCTTCGCATTCCGACGAACGCCTTTCGGACTATGTAATGCACCAGCCACATTTCAATTATGTATGATGGCTATATTCTCGGATATGGTGGAAAAATCCATAGATATTTTCATGGACGACTTTTTAGTGTTTGGAAAATCATATGATGACTGCCTGCAAAACCTTAAATCGGTTCTTCAACACTATGAGGAAACAAATCTGGTGCTCAACTGGGAGAAATGTCACTTTATGGCAACGGAGGGAGTAGTACTTGGGCACAAAATTTCTAAAAAGGGAATTAAAGTTGATCGTGCAAAAATAGCCGTTATTAAACAGCTGTCGCCGCCTACCACAGTAAAAGGAATCAGGAGCTTCCTGGGACATGCTGGTTTTTACTGACGCTTCATTAAAGACTTCTCCAAAATCACCAAGCCATTATGTGCACTGCTCGAACTTAACGCCCCCTTTAATTTCGATGCAAAATGCTTAGAGGCGATCCTAACCCTCAAAAAGAAGCTTACTACTGCCCCAATCATATCAGCCCCTGACTGGAACCTACCCTTTGAGCTCATGTGCGACACCCGATTTAGCGGTTGAGCAAGATCGGGTCAAAGACATGATAAAATATTCCACTCCATTCATTATGCAAGCAAGACTCTATCCAGTACCCAGATGAATTACACCACCAAAGAAAAAAATTTGTTGGCAGTGGTGTTTGCATTCGAAAAATTTTGATCCTACTTAGTAGGCACTAAGGTAATAGTCTTCACGGACCACTCACCATAAAATACCTAGTAGCAAAAAAGGATGCCAAACCACGATTAATCATATGGGTCTTACTGTTGCAAGAGTTTAACGTCAAAGTTCGAGACAAAATGGGGATAGAAAACCTAGTCGTCGACCATCTCTCACGACTGGAAGGTCATACCTCAGATAGGCCAAGCATCCCAATTCAGGAATTCTTTCCAGATGAGCAGGTCTACGCTATTGCATGTCTCCACACCCCATGGTATGCAGACATTGCGAACTTTTTGGTCACAGGAGAAGCTCCAACAGACTTAACATATCACCAAAAGAAAAAGTTCTTATATGACAGCAAGAAGTATTTCTGGGATGAACAATACCTGTTCAAGCAATGCACGGACCAGATGCTTCGACGTTGCATACCAGATGATGAAGCCGATGATATTCTGAGACACTGCCATTCCTCCCCCTACGGCGGGCATTATGGAGGAGTTCGTACAGCCGCCAAGGTGCTCCAATCTGGATTTTATTGGCCCACCCTTTTTAAGGACACCCATCAATTTGTGTCCAATTGCGACAACTGCCAAAGGACTGGGAACATATCTCGGAGGCATGAAATGCCTCTAACCCCTATTCTGGAGGTAGAAGTGTTTGACGTTTGGGGGATCGACTTTATGGGTCATTTCCCTCCGTCAAGGGGCAACCAATACATACTAGTCGCCGTTGACTATGTTTCCAAATGGGTTGAAGCGGCCGTTTTGCGAATAAATGACTCCAGAACCGTAAGCAGGTTTTTAAAGAAACAGTATTCACGAAATTTGGTACCCCCGGGCCATAATTGGTAATGAAGGCTCTCATTTCTGCAACCGCCAGATTGCGGGCTTGCTTGCCAAATATGGAGTTAATCATCAAATCGCTACAGCCTATCACCCTCAGTCAAATGGTCAAGCAAAAGTCTCAAACAGAGAGGTCAAACGTATCCTGGAAAAAGTGGTTCACCCAAACCGTAAGGACTGGTCCGACAAGCTCGATGACTCCTTATGGGCATACCGCACCGCGTATAAAACTCCATTAGGGGTCTCCCCATATCTACTTGTGTTCGGGAAATCCTGTCACCTTCCGGTTGAGTTGGAATATAAGGCCTATTGGGCAATACCACAGCTGAACATGGACCCCACCACAGCAGGTGACAAACAACTACTACAAATGCATAAACTAGACGAATTCCATATGCACGCATATGAGAACGCAAAGCTTTACAAGGAAAAAGTCAAGCGATGGCACGACAAGCGGCTGATCCCGGCACTTTTGAGGTGGGCCAAGAAGTACTGTTGTACAACTCTCGCCTAAAACTATTCCCAGGAAAACTGAAATCCAGGTGGTCAGGACCCTTTGTTATCAATGCCTTAACATCGCATGGCACAGTTGACCTCCAAAACCCAACAACCGGAAACATCTTTCGAGTCAACGGTCAAAGAATTAAACATTATTGGGTAAATCCAGTTATGAGAGATAAGACAACTATTGATCTCAGATCACCCTAAGTCACAAGCACTAAGTCCGGCTGAAGACTTTAAAGCAAGCGCTACTAGGAGGCAGCCCAAGTTCACAGCTCTTTAGCATCACAGTAGGAGGGAACAGGTCCAGCTAGGGTCATGCTACGTCACAGGGCAAGGCATTAAGGTCCCATCACAGCTATGTGGTAAAAGCCCACCGTTAGCCAGGTACATGCCTCATCTCTAAAAATAAACACTTTGTACGTGCATTTAGCTTCGTGGGCCACTTTGGTGGGCCTACTATGCACCAACTCAGCTTAACTCACCGTGGTTGGACTCATAATGCTTCATATTCAAAATTCTGCCTCTTCTCGATCTAGTCTCCTCATCCACTCCTCCCGTGCCTTCCCACATAACCTCTGCCCTTCCCCTCCATCTTCGCCCCTATCCCACCACCATGCCGAGAGTCCTGAAGACGACGAGGCTTCACCAAGCGCACCCAATGACCCGCCTCAACAATTAGGCTAACCCACCACTGGTGCAAGGACCTACTAGGCCCACACCCACTTCTTCATCCTCTTCCTACTCCTCAGACTCTTCAGCTTCTGTGGGCCCTTCCTCTGTCTACGATGAGGCCTATATGATCGCCAATGCTCCCCTTTACTGGCGGTCGGCGACTGATACCAACTCCCTGAATAGGTTCCAAAAACATCTTTGCTTGCTACACACGGAGTTGAAGACCATCAACAGCAGCCCGCAAGCGTTTTCTGTCGCTCATCATCGAGGTGCGCCGATTGCCATCTCCCTATCCTAGTCACATTCAGGAATTCTGATCGTGATGGGGGTCGACGATTCAGGAATTCCGCTGAGGAAGACACAGCCAGCAGTAACCCAACCCCTCCTGTTCCCCCTGCTCCTTAGTTTTCTTTTATTGTGTTACTTTTTCTTTTTTCTGACAATCTGCTTATGCCCTGGACGTTTTCCCCAGGCCAATTTTGTGAAGGATGTTGTGAATTGGCTTCCCTTGCTCTTTATTCTTTCTCCCGCCCCTTGATGCACGCCACTTTTTTTTATCATTAATCATTCTATTATTGTTGGTGCACTGAGGGCATTGCATCGTTCAAGTGTTGGGGGGATTGATAAGATTTGTGATATAATCTGCCGCTAGTTTCACCCTACATTTAGTTTTTTTGCACAGACTGAAAATTTTTCAAATTACATGATAAAGCATGAACAGAATCTTGTAGCAATGGAATGAATGTTTGTATAATTGAGCATAGCAAGATTGCCTAAGGGAACTGAAACTTTAGGCTTGGGAAATTGACAGTGCTAGCCAATCTGATGCAGGGTAAATTGGCAATGAGGAAGTTTAAAGGGAAGAACCCCCAATAGAAGGATTAAATTGAGCCTAATTGTTTTATTCTCATGCATGTCGCTAGCCTTTGTTTGATCCTTGATTTGTCTTAGTCCTTTGATAGACTATATGGCGTCTGAGTTTGAAGTTCGTAGGATAAAGGCATTCATATCATACCTTTCAATCCCATACACAACCCATTTATCATCATCTCCATATTGCTACCCCTTTGAGCCACACGAGTGTGCTATAGCAAACCTAGTTAGAAAGACAAGCTAGAAAAAAATTGTGAAAATGCTACGACAGAGCGCTCCCATGAAATGTTGCAGAAAAGCTGTTTATCAAAAAATAAATTGAAAAGAAAAGAAGAAGAAAGAAAAAAACCTAGAATAAAGAATAGCAAGAATTACAAAGTTCAAGAAGGAGCACTCAGCTGAAATCAAACGAATTGTCTACCTAATCTACTATAGCATTCAGTATCATTTCCTCTCAAAAACACCAAGTCACCCTCACAGTACAACCTGAGAAGTCCTTTGGATGAATGAATACTCAGATGCTAGAAAGTGGTCTTAGAACTTTGACAAGGCTATGGATCTGCTGGGCTCGTGTGACAAGAGAGAAACTAAAATAACATGGTAAGTGAGCGTAAACACTGAACTAGAGAGTCTTTTGAGGTTTCCTCATCTAAGCAATACCACGCATTTTGAGCTGTTAGTATTGGCGGTGGGATTGCCGAATGGGGGATGACTAAATTGAAAGCAATCGTGTAAGCAAGTTATACGGACAAGAACTACCTTCTGGCTATGAGTCTTTGTTCGCTTCATCTTATTTTGCCCAGGAGTGCAAAAAGCTAAGTGTGGGGGTATTTGATGAGCACAAATTATGCCATGTTTTTCCTATATTTTCATGACTGAAGTGTATGGTAAATATAAGCTTAATTGTGAACAAACCAAGCAAAAAGGCATATATTCATGATATAGGGATTGAAGGATAGAAATCATTTGCATGTGCTAAAAACGAAGTAATTTGCATGGCTTTTAAGTAAGGCTGTATAGCAGAGCTGATACGATGCTATAGCACTCGAAGTGCAATACAAGGCATCACGGAAGCTATAGCAAAGTAGAGGACGCAATGCTATGCGGCATGTTTTCTGACCTTTTTATCCAAGTGATTTCAGGAATGAAAGAAAAGGGCGATAATGACAGGTGGATTGCTGATATAACAGAATAGAAGATGCAGAGGATCGAAACTAAAAGATTTGAAGAATCCCGCACGATTAGCAGAATCAATCTACTCCGATCGAGAGATATGATAGATCTCGACAAATTAGGAAAGGCTCAACTGGCTGTAACTTGTGCCGCAAGAAAGCCCGATATCATAAGAAGACAACAAAGCCAACGCTAAGGTCAGAGAGCCCCAGAACGAGAGTTCACTTTCGGCAGACTCAAGAGAAGAGTGAGAGATTTCACAAGCACGAGACTTCCTGGACAACCCACATCCTTCTTTTGCAGTACGACGGAGAGAAGAAGACGTGGAGTGGTGACGTGACAGGGCTACGTCCACCCTGTTGGAACTCCACCAAAGCTTTCTATTTTCCCTTTTTATTTTAGTATTTAAATCCTGGCTCATTCTATTAGTATCTGTTGTGTGTTTCCCTCATCAGTCATGAACTGATTTTCATATGGCTGGACGAGGATGATTCCTTAAAGTGTTAAATGAACTCAGTTGCAAGTTCTTAATTTAATAAATTTGGTTTGATTATCAGTGCATTAATTACTAGTCGAGTAGCAAAAGTTTAGGGCTAGATTTATGGCCTCGGCTTACTGGTAAGGAGTTGACCTATTATTGTAGGCTTCAGGAATGAGTCTACCTCTCATAACCATAACACCTTGAGCATAAAGCAGATGTAACTAGAAAGTTGCCATAGGAATATGGAAGGAGTATAGTTAGTGTCATATGTATCGGACGCGGAAGCTTCGGTAGACTATTATGGTGGGTTAACCAAATAGCTTTGTAGTTAGTAGCTATGCTGTAGCATTGCGGAAGCTGTGCAGTATAGATGCTATAGCAATGGGTAGAGCAACTAGGGGATTGATGCACTTAAGGTTGATTCTGAGTCTAGCCTAATTCCTCACTGATATCTTCTCAAGTTTAATTCATTCTATTCATTTTTGCTATTAGCATAGCCACAAAACCTCTCAACCCGAATATATTTATTTTCTCTTTGCACGACTATCATAGCAATCGAGCCTCACTCTTTGGTATCTCAGTCTCCATAGGACGACACTCTACTTACACTTTATTACTTGTTCGATTGGTTAACTTGCCATCAAGGAAATCGACCAACACTATTCGAGTCCCTGAAGAACACTACGGGAAACCTATGGTTCCCCGCACTTATCACTGAGCTCTGTCGAAATGTGGGGGTAATTTTTTATGCCAGTGAAGAAAGAGCGGTACTCCCACAACCTCTTGCCGTGGCAGCTGTGTAGCGCCTTTTGCAAAAATGTCAGCCGCGGATCACTCAAACCAACTTGGCCAGTTCCTCTATCGAACCCCCAGCAGACACAACCCGATTTCTGCAGCAGCTTTTCATACTTTGGTTGCCTAGGTTACCACCTTGCAACGTTCAGTAAGCATACTGCTTCTTCAGTAGCAGATGTGGTGGCAATATGTGGTCGAGAGGGATCACAGCCTTGTGGCAAATCTCAGGGCAAATGCCCCAAAATACACTCCACTTATCGGCTTTCCCGAAACAACTTTTGATATGCACAATTCGTTCGTCGCTCCACCACAACAGAACTAACAAGCTCACGAAAGCGTCATCGGAGCAAAAGCCCTCAAGAAGGTGAGCCCACCAGCACACACTCGTCAACACCGAGGACGAGGAAGTGTCAAATTCTTATGGACCTTCAACAAGGAAAAGGTTGAGTAAGATGAGTCGTTTCTTTTTGTTTACTTGGTACTAGACTCTTTCTTTGTTTAGTTATTTAAATTTGGATATGTTTTCTTTTTTTTGGTTACCTAGCGCATTTGTTTTAAAAAAATTTGGGGATGTTTTGGTCAGTTCCTATCTCTCCCCTCATCTCTCTCTCGTTTCACTCCGTTGCAATGGGGGCATTGCATCGATCAAGTGTGGGGGATTAGATAAGTGGTTTAATCTTTGATATAATTTGTTGTTTCCATGTGTGTGTGATCCAATTACCCTCCGCATTTAGCTTTTGCACAAACTGAATTTTTTTTAAAATTGCATGATAAAGCATGAATAGAATTTAGTAACAATGGAATGAATGTCTATATGACAAAGTATAGCATGATTGCCTAAGGAAACTGAACCTTTAGGCTTGGGAAATTGATGATGTACTAGCTAATCTAATGCGGGTAAAATGGCAATGAGGAAGTTTAAAGAAGAACCAACAATGGAAGGATTTATTTGAGCCTAATTGTTTTATTCTAGTGTGCATGTCTCGCTAGCCCATGTTTGATCTTTGATTTGTCTTAGTTCTTTGATAAACTATTTAGCATCTAAGTTTAAAATTCGTAGGAAAAGGCATTCATATCATACCCATCATTCCCATACACAACCCATTTATCATCGTTCCCATTTTGCTACCCCATTGAGCCTACACAATAGTGCTATAGCGAGAACTAGTTCGATAGACAAGCTAGAAGAAAATTGTGAAGAAATGCTAAGGCGAATGCTCCTACGAAGAAATGCTGCAAAAAGAACTTGTGAAAAGAGTTGTTGTTTTATGTTGCTTAAAAATAAAAAAGAAAAGAACAAGAAAGAAAAGACCTAGAATAAAAAGCAGCAAGAAATACAAAGTTAAAAAGGAAGGCATTCGATAAGCCAAAAAGAACTTGTCTAAATACCTTGCTATAACATTCACCATCACTTCTCAACTCAAACACTCATCATCCATACCATAATAACCCAAGAAGTTCTTTGGAAGAATGCATACTCGATGCTAGGTAGCAATCATAGAACTTTGACAAGGCTATGGAACTCAAGGTTAGCATGACAAGAGAGAAATTAAAATCCCCCCGGGTAAGAGAGCATAAACACCGAACCCGAGAGCCTCTTGATGCTTCTTCATCTAAGCAACACCACACATTTTGATACGCTAGTATCCGGGCAAATGGATTGTCGAATAGGGAATGAGAACTCGAAAGCAATTGTGTAAGCAAGTTATACGAGATAGGAGTGCTACGACTATGAGTTTTTAGTTCGCTTCATCTTATTTTGCCCAAGAGAGCAAAAAGCTAAGTGTGGGGGTATTTGATGAGCACAAATTATGTCATGTTTTCCCTATATTTCATGACTGAATTGTATGGTAAATATAAGCTTAACTACAAAAATCCGAGCAAAAAAGGCATTAATTCATGAATATAGGGAACTGAAGGATAAAAATCATTTACATCCTAAACATGTGCTAAGAAGAGGACAAATTACATTGTTTATGAGAAAGAACGTATGGCAAAGCGATACTATGCTATAACATTCGAAAAAGCATATCGAAAGTGCAATACAAAGCATCACAAAGCTATAGCAAAGTAAAGGACGCGATGCTATGCGTCATATGTTCTAATCTTTTGTCAAGTTATTTCGGAAATATTGTGAAGGTCAAGGAAAGAAAGGTAGATTGCGACATAACGGAATAAAGATGCGGAGGATCGAAACTAAAAGATTTGAAGAATCCCGCAAAATCGCGAATCAATCTACTCGGATCGAGAGATACGATAGATCTCGATAGATTAGAAAGGCCCAACTGTGAACTTTCGCAACAAGAAAGTCTGATTATATAAGGAAACAGCAAGCTAACCCTAAAGTAGGTCGAGTCGTGGAGAGTCTAATCCAATTCACATTCGGCCAAACTCGAAAGAGGAGAAAGAGAGACTTCATAAGGCATGAGAACTCCAGGATAACCCAGCATCCTTCCTTGAAGTAAGACGGAGAGAAGAAGACGTGGAGTGGTGACGTGACAGGGCTTCTTCCACGCCGTCAGAACTTCGTCAAGCTTTCTGTTTTGTTTAATATTTTGATCATGGGTCATCTTTGTTATTATCTTTTTGTGTTTCCCTCGTCGATCATGAACTGATTTTCATATGACGAACGAGGATGATTTCTTAAGTGTTAAATGAACCCAGTTGCAAGTTCTTAATTCAATAAATTTAGTTTGCTTATCAGTGCATTAATTACTAGTCGATTAATGGAAGTTAAAGGCTTGATTTGTGGCCTCGGCTTACTGGCAAGGAGTTGAGGTTAGACCTCTAAGAAATAGTGTTTGCTAGGCAGCCCGGCACGGCTTGACCTATTATTGTAGGCTTCAGGAATGGGTCTACCGCTCATAACCATAACACCTTGCTGTGTAGCGCAGATCTAACTAGAAAATTGCCATAGGCATATGGAAGGAGTAAAGTTAGTGTCATATGTATCGGACGTGGAAGCTTCGATAGACTATAGTGGTAGGTTAATTGAATAGCGTTGTAGTTAGTAGTTATGTTGTAGCATTGCGGAAGTTGTGCAGTGTAGATGCTATGGCAATAAGTAGGGAAACTGGGGGAATGATATGCTTAAGGATGATTCCGAGTTCAGCCTTATCTTCTACTGATATCTTCTTACGACTACGATACTCTGTTTACTTTCACGTTTATTAGTGTAGCTATAAACTCCTAACTAGGGATGGAAATAGGCCGTGCCAGGCCAAACTTTGACTAAACAGGCCTGAGCCTGTAATGGTGGTGGAAGGCCTGAGCCTGGGCCTGAGCCTGAATGCAGGATTTTTTTAAGGCTCAGGCCTGGGTCTTCATAAGGCCTAGTAAGGCCTGAAGCCTTTTTAAAGGCATACTTACAATGTAAGCCTTTAAAAATGCCTCATATTGTAGGCCTTTGAGGCCATAAAAATGCTTTGTGCACATTAAGCCTATAAAAAAACCATATAAATGTAGGTTTTAGTAGAATATATGAATAAAAGCAATAAATATTATATTATATAAATATAATTATATCTATTTGATGTGTAAACAGGCCAAGCCTGAAGGCTTACAGGCCAGGCTTTAACTATAGGCCTGGCCTATTTACACATTTAGGCCTGGCCTATTTAAACAAGAAAATAAACAGAGCATCGTAGTCGTAAGAAAATATCAGTAGGAAAATAAGCTGAGTTCGGAATCATTCTTAAGCATATCAATCCCCCAGTTGCTTTGCACATTGCTATAGCATCTATACTGCACAACTTCTGCAATGCTACAACATAGCTACTAGTTACAACACTATTCAGTTAACCCACCACTATAATCTATCGAAGCTTCCGCGTCCGATACATATAATACTAACTTTACTCCTTCCATATGCCTATGGCAATTTTCTAGTGAGATCTGCATTACAAAGCAAGGTGTTATGGTTATGAGCGGTAGACCCATTCCTGAAGCCTACAATAATAGGTCAAGCCTTGCACCACCCTGCCTAGCAATAATCAAGTTTCTCGAGGTCTAACCGTGACTCCTTGCTAGTAAGCCGAGACCACAAATCTCGCCCTTAGCTTCCGCTAATTGACAAGGTAATTAAATCACTGATAAGCAAACGTAATTTATTGAATTAAGAACTAGCAACTGGGTTCATTCCAAACTTAAGAAATCATCCTCGCTCGGCCATAGGAAATTTAGTTCGTGGATCGACGAGGGAAACGCAAAAAACACATAACAACGAATGACCCATAATCAAAAGATTAAAATGAAAGAAAAAAGCAGAAAGCTTGATGAAGTTCCAACGGCGTGGAAGAAGCCCTGTCACGTCACCATTCCACGTCTTCTTCTCTTCATCTTCTTACTTGAGGAGGATGTTGGGTTCTCCGGAGTTTCGTGCCTTGTGAATTCTCTCTTTCTTCTCGAGTCCGGCGTACGAATAGGATTAAACTCTTCGCGACTCGACTTCCTTCAGGGTTGGCTTGCTTTTTCTTTTATAATCAGGCTTTTTTGCAGCATAAGTTCCAGGAGTTGGGCCTTTCCTAATTTGTCGAGATCCAATCGTATCTCTCTTTCCAATTTTAGTAGACTGATTCTACTGATCCTGCGGGATTCTTAAAATCTTTCAGTTTCGATCCTCCGCATCTTCTATTCCGTTACGTCGGCAATCTACTGTCATTCTCGACCTTCACTATAGTTCCTAAAATCATCTTGACAAAAGATCGAAAAATATGCTGCATAGGATTGCGTCCTTTACTTTGCTATAGCTTCAGAGATGCCTTGTATTGCACTTCGATATGCTGTTAGGATGCTATAGCATAGTATCAGCTTTGCGATACGTTCTTCTCATAAAACCTTGTAACTTGTTCTTTTCTTAGCACATGTTTAGGATGTAAATGGTTTTTATCCTTCAGTTCCCTATATCATGAATTAATGCCTTTTTGCTTAGATTGATTGCAATTAAGCTTGTATTTACCATATAATTCAGTTATAAAATATAGGGAAAACATGGCATAAATTGTGCTCATCAGCAGGATGAGCTAATAATCCTGAGATAATCCCAGTCATCATGAAAGCGAATTATCCGATGTCAGGGAGGCAGGACGAAAATAAACTTGGATAATACGACAATATCTGGGGGCAAGTCGTAAGAGAGCCTTGGACTTCTTAGAGTTCAGCAGAACTCGGAGGGCACCTAAGTCGAAGTCAGAGGAATCATACTGAGAAACTTGGATACAAAGTCTGGGTTGGGCAGTCAATTAATCTCGGCACATAAGAAAGTTGAAGCACCGAGCTTGGGGGTAACTGTGATGGACTCATATATTGGGCCTAGTAGACATGCGGCCCAATAAGAGTATTTATGACAGAGTCCCTCTTTAATCAGGTAAATTGTTAATTGCCCCCTCATCATGCCTATAATCCAAGAACATACAAGTAGTAGAGCAGGCATTTGCAAAACGTGGGAGGCGCGCACTACCTGAGCAACGGATTCACAGTCATGGGAGCAAAACCCTAGGTAATCCCTATAAATAGGAGATTACCCATCAGGTGCAGGCTCTACATTCTCTATTCCATTATTTACTATTCAGCCTCACTGTGCACACACCCTACCCCTCTGGCAAAACGCCATACCTGTGTAGCACAGTGATCCGAGAACGCTCTCTGATATCTGTTGGTCGATTTCCTTGATGGCAAGTGAACCAGTCGAACAAGTAATAAAGAGTAAGTAGAGTATCGTCCCACAGAGACTGGATACCAAATGAGGACATCGAATTGTAGGATAGTTGTGTTTGAAAAGAGAATAAACTTGATTTGGTTGAGAGTTTTTATGGCTATACTAATAAACAAGAAAGTAAACAGAGTGTCATAGTCTTAAGAACATATCAGTAGGAAAATAGGCTGAGCTCGGAATCATTCTTAGGCATATCAATTTCCCAGTTGCTTCGCACATTGCTATAACATTTATAGTGCACAGCTTCCAGAATGCTACAGCATAGCTACTATCTACAATGCTATTCAATTAACCCACCACTATAGTCTATCAAAGCTTCCACATCCGATACATGTAATACTAACTTTACTCCTTCCATATGCCTATGGTAATTTTCTAGTTAGATCTGCATTACAAAACAAGGTGTTATGGTTATGAGCGGTAGACCCATTCCTGAAGCCTACAATAATAGGTCAAGCCTTGCACCAGCCTTCCTAGCAATAACTGTTTCTCAGAGGTCTAACCGTGACTCCTTGCTAGTAAGCTAAGACCACAAATCTCGCCCTTAGCTTCCGGTAATTGACAAGGTAATTAAATCACTGATAAGCAAACTGAATTTATTGAATTAAGAACTAGCAACTGGGTTCATTCCAAACTTAAGAAATCATCCTCGCTCAGCCATAGGAAATTTAGTTCATGACTGACGAGGGAAATGCACAATAGATAACAACAGAATGACCTATGATCAAAAGATTAAAATGAAAGAAAACAGAAAGCTTGACGAAGTTCCGAGGGCGTGGAAGAAGCTCTATCACGTCACCACTCCACGTCTGCTTCTCTCTATCTTACTAAAAGGAAGGATGCTGGGTTCTCTTGGAGTTTCTTGTGCCATGTGGATTCTCTCTCTCTTCTTTCGAGTCTGGTCATATGAATAGGATTGGACTCTCAGCGACTCGACCTCTCTAGGGTTGGCTTGCTGTTTCCTTATATAAGCAGGCTTCCTTGTGGCGTAAGTTCCAGGAGCTGGGCCTTTCCTAATCTGTCGAGATCCCTTCGTATCTCTCTTTCCAATCTTAGTAGATATATTATGCTGATCCTGCGGGATTCTTCAAATCTTTCAGTTTCGATCCTCCGCATCTTCTATTCCGTTACGTTAGCAATCTACCTGTCGTTCTCGACCTTCACATTATTTCCTGAAATAATCTTGACAAAAGATTAGAACACATGTCACGTAGCATTGTGTCCTTTACTTTGCCATAGCTTCAGAGATGCCTTATATTGCACTTCCATATTCTGTCGGAATGCTATAGCATAGTATCAGCTTTGCTATATGTTTTTCTCATAAAACCTTGTAACTTGCTCCTTTCTTAGCACATGTTTAGGATGTAAATGATTTTTATCCTTCAGTTCTCTATATCATGAATTAATGCCTTTTTGCTTAGATTGATTGCAGTTAAGCTTTATTTACCATACAATTCAGTCATAAAATACAGGGAAAACATGGCATAATTAGTGCTCATCAAATACCCACACACTTAGAGCTTTTTGCACTCCTAGGAAAAATAAGATAAAGCCAACAAAATCTCATAGTTGTAGTACTCTTGTCTATATAACTTTGCTTACACAATTGCTTTTAGTTCCCATCCCCATATCGACAATCCCACTGCCCAGCACTAGCATTTCGTGATGTGTGGCATCGCTTAGATGAAGACACGTCGAGAGGCTCTCAGTGTCCATGTTTACACTCTCTTACCTTGGGGATTTTAACTTTCTATCTTGTCATGCTAACTTAGAAGTTCCATGGCCTTGTCAAAGTTCTAAGATTGCTTCATAGCATCGAGTTTTCATTCATCCAAAGGACTTCTTGGGTTATAATGGTGTGGATAGCTAGGTGTTGAGGTGAGAAGTGATGGTGAATGCTATAGCGGGGTATTTAGACAAGTCTCTTTAGCTTTAGCAGAATGCCTACTTTTGAACTTTGTATTTCTTTCTGCTTTTTGATTCTATGCCTTTTTTTATTAAATCAGAGCAAAACAACAGCTCTTTTTGCAGCATTTTTCGTAGGAGCACTCTGCCTTAGCATTTCTTCATAGTTTTCTTCAAGCTTGTCTGTCTAACTAGTTCCGCTATAGCACAATCACGAAGGCTCAATGGGGTAGCAAAATGGGGATGATGATAAGCGATGAGGTCTCTGGTTTGTGTATAGGAATGGAGGGTGTGATATGAATGCCTTTATCCTACGAATTACACGCTCAGATGCTAAACATTCTATCAAAGAACTAAGACAAATCAAGGATCAAGCATGGGCTAGTAGACATGCATACTAGAATAAAACAATTAGGCTCAAACAAATCCTTCTATTGTAGGTTCTTCTCTCTAAACTTCCTCACTGCCACTTTACCCCACATCAAGTTGGCTAGCACTGTCAATTTCCCAAGCCTAAAGGTTCAGTTCTCTTAGGCAATCATGCTATACTTCGTTATACAGACATTCATCCTACTGCTACAAAAATCTGTTCATGCTTCATCATGCAATATGGAAAAAATTTCTGTTTGTGTAAAAGCTAAATTCAGGGTAAATTAGTATGGCACACGCACATTGAAACAGCAGCAGATTATATTACAGATTAACATAACTAATCCCTCCCCCACACCTGAACGGTGCAATGCCCTCATTACAGCAGCGTAGAATGAGGGGGAATCATAAATAGAACGCGCATAGGGGGCGGCGAGAGGTAAAAAGAAGAGCAAGAAAGCAGAATTAATCACAGCATCATTCACAAAATGGACCTGAGGCAAATGCCCAGGGCATGAGAAGATTGTCAGAAGAAACAAAATCAACAAAAGAAAATACAACTAGGGGGCAGTAGGAGTAGGAGGGGCTGGGGCACTGCTGGCCGTGTCCTCCTCAGTAGACTTTTGTTGAAAGTTGGTAATGTCCCCTCTGAGTTGAGTGTTCTTAGTAGGTGGGAAAAATTTAAGCAAGAACTTACTCCCCAGATCATTCCAGGAGGTGATGGAATTAGCTGGTAAGTTGTTGAGCCACGTCCGAGCCTTGTCCCTAAGCAAGAATGGGAATAATTTAATCTAGACGACGTCAAGTGTGACTCCTGGAATGATGAATGAATCACACACCTCCATGAAGGTCTTAAGATGTAAGTGAGGATCTTCAGATGGGAGTCCTCCAAATTATCTGGCCACGTTCAGCATCTGAATCATGACACCCTTGATTTCAAAGTGTCCTGCATTAAAGGTTGGTGGTGTGATAGCCGAATTCAACTTGTTTAGATTTGGAATTCTGAATTCCATGATGGCCTTGTTGACATCTGGATTTGGGGGTGGAGGGATCTGATTGTCCCATTTTACTACTAGCGGCTCTCGTCGATCCTCGCTCATGGTTGACGAGCATATCTCGCCATGCTTGCTTGAGTCAAAAGGTTGACTTCTTCGCTTCTGCTTTCTGCGCCTTTGCTTGTAAGTGCGTTCGATTTCTGGATCGAAAGGCTCTAGGTTGGTTGAAGGCGAGTTGCGCATGCACTACAGAATGCACCTGAAAATCAATAACAGGGAAAGAGTGAGCTTTCTTATATAAATCACAACTATTAAGCAAAGAGGGCGTCGTCACTAAGGGTATCTACAGTCCCCGACAACAGCGCCAAAAACTTGTTGGTCGATTTCCTTGATCGCAAGTGAACCAGTCGAACAAGTAATAAAGAGTAAGTAGAGTATCGTCCCACAGAGACTGGATACCAAATAAGGACATCGAATTGTAGGATAGTTGTGTTTGAAAAGAGAATAAACTTGATTTGGTTGAGAGTTTTTATGGCTATACTAATAAACAAGAAAGTAAACAGAGTGTCGTAGTCTTAAGAACATATCAGTAGGAAAATAGCCTAAGCTCGAAATCATTCTTAAGCATATCAATCCCCCAGTTGCTTCGCACATTGTGCACAGCTTTCAGAATGCTACAGCATAGCTACTATCTACAATGCTATTCAATTAACCCACCACTATAGTCTATCGAAGTTTCCACGTTCGATACATGTAATACTAACTTTACTCCTTCCATATGCCTATGGTAATTTTCTAGTTAGATCTCCATTACAAAATAAGGTGTTATGGTTATGAGCGGTAGACCCATTCCTGAAGCCTACAATAATAGGTCAAGCCTTGCACGAGCCTGCCTAGCAATAACTATTTCTCAGAGGTCTAACCGTGACTCCTTGCCAGTAAGCCGAGGCCACAAATCTCGCCCTTAGCTTCCGCTAATTGACAAGGTACTTAAATCACTGATAAGCAAACTGAATTTATTGAATTAAGAACTAGCAACTGGGTTCATTCCAAACTTAAGAAATCATCCTCACTCAGCCATAAGAAATTTAGTTCATGACTGATGAGGGAAATGCAAAACAAATAACAACAGAATGACCCATGATCAAAAGATTAAAGTGGAAGAAAAACAGAAAGCTTGACGAAGTTTCGACGGCGTGGAAGAAGCCATGTCATGTCACCACTCCACGTCCCTTCTCTCCGCCTTACTGCAAGGAAGGATGCTGGGTTCTCCTGGAGTTTCTCGTGCCTTGTGAATTCTCTCTCTCTCTTCTTGAGTCTGGCGGTACGAATAGGAATAGACTCTCAGCAACTCGACCCCTTTAGGGTTAGCTTGCTATTTCCTTATATAATAAGGCTTTTCTTGCGGCGTAAGTTCTAGGAGCTGGGCCTTTCCTAATCTGTCGAGATCCCTTCGTATCTCTCTTTCCAATCTTAGTAGATTGATTCTGCTAATCCTACGGGATTCTTCAAATCTTTCAGTTTCGATCCTCTGCATCTTCTATTCCATTACGTCAGCAATCTACCTTACGTTCTTGACCTTCACATTATTTCCTGAAATAATCTTGACAAAAGATTAGAACACATGCCGCATAGCATTGCGTCCTTTACTTTGCCATAGCTTCAGAGATGCCTTGTATTGTACTTCGATATGCTGTCGAAATGCTATAGCATAGTATCAGCTTTGCTATACGTTTTTCTCATAAAACCTTGTAACTTGCTCCTTTCTTAGCACATGTTTAGGATGTAAATGATTTTTATCCTTCAGTTCCCTATATCATGAATTAATGCCTTTTTGCTTAGATTGATTGCAGTTAAGCTTGTATTTACCATACAATTCAGTCATAAAATACAGGAAAAACATGGCATAATTAGTGCTCATTACATGTTCATGGCATCAACGGACATAATCTCGACCAACATCCATGTATCTTTTTGGCATCAGAAGGAGGTAGGTGTAATATGCAAGTATTAAGTTCTGAATCTATTCGTGTGTATTAAAGATCAAGGAACGATTACAAGCTTGAGATCGTAGTATTCGAATGTCACGAAAAATGCGAAAAACGGTAAAGCGAAATAATAAGAAGGAGGAGATAATAACGAAAGGAGATCCGTCGGAGGTCGAGAGAGAAAAAGTCCCATATCATTCACACCCACTAGCATCACGGTGCTTCCCTTATATTCTCACTCATCTTCCATTTCTCTCGGTCTCCGGGGCCTTCTTCGAATCCGGGTTAACGTCTAGCTTGGGCTGCTAGCTGATTTGGGCTGTTATCATCATTCTTCAAGCCCACCATACTCTGATCCATTACAATACCCCCCTGTGGAGAATGAACCTTGTCCTCAAGGTTCCAATCAGGATATAAAGCGAGAAACTCGTCCGTCGACTCCCACGTCGGAACAGGGCAACCTTCCCAACGGATTAAACATTGAGGAAGAGGGTGGCCGTGAGACACAAGGATACGACGCTGAAGAATCTTAACAGGTTTACAGAGTGGACCTGCGGGAAGCGTCAACAATGGCAACGGGAAGTACTGAGAATCATGCTGATCACCATGGAACCACTTTAAAACAGAGACATGAAAAACGGGGTGAATGCGGCAGTGGGTTGGCAAGGCGAGGCGATAAGCAACCTGACCGATGCGTTCCGTAACCTGAAAAGGACCAAAGTACTGCATTGAAAGCTTGTGATACTTGCGAAGGTGAACTGAGTGCTGGCGATAAGGCTGCAGTTTGACGAGCACCCAATTGTGGGGTTGGAACTCAAGATCCGTACGGTGTTTGTCAGCATAAAACTTTTGACGTTGTTGAGCCTTATGTAAGTTGCGTTTCAGAACAGCAAGCACCTTATCGCGCTGTTGTAACTGAGTGGAAATATCCACCGGAGCACCGTCCTGAGGGGTATGTCGTAAAACAGGGGGTGGGTCGCGACCATAGACGACCTTAAATGGAACCATGCCAATGGAGGTATGAAACGAGGAATTGTACCAAAACTCAGCCCAAGCCAAGAAAGAGAGCCAACGGCGAGGATATTCAGACACGTAACAGCGAAGGTATGTAAATGGAGCTATATACCCAAGAGGGGGGGTGAATTGGGTATTTTAAAAACTTTTCAGAATATGCTCTGTTTTGAAGTAATGAAACCAGAGATAAACAAAGGAGGAAGGGAAGGAAAGCTTGCACAAGAGAAATTATCCTGGTTCGGTCTTATCTTCGACCTACATCCAGTCCCAAGCCACACTTGGGATTTTCAATCCACTATACTCACAAACCGATTCCAAACTCGTACTCAAGAGTAGTTCTCTCTCTAGAACTCACTCCCCTTACAAGTTGTAATCAATACACCCAACCACCAAGTCCCCGACTTGTGGTTATCTTAATCAATGAATGATTTACAAATAGAACTCTCTCACGAGAGCGGATAAAATGAACACGAAGTACAAGTATCGATTGATACAATACAAGTGAAAGCCGAACACAATAAATGACACTTAGTAAATTTTCGCTCTCGGTAGTTGTATCGGCTTGAGAAGAAGTTAATGAACTCTATTTATAGGTAGAGAACATTAAATGACCGTTGAATGATGAATCCAACCGTTGTAGGTGATTAGCATTAAGTCTGGTCATCTTCTCTCTCTCGGCTCAACTAATCCGGATCTTGATATGGTCGATGTGGAACTCGAGGATTTGCCCGTTGGAGAAGAGTTTGCTTGATGAAGAAAGTGTTTTTGAACGTTGAGAATTCGTGCTCGATGGATTAACCAAAAGGATGTTGATTTACTTGAAGTGCAATAAATGCTCGACCACTTTTTGCTTTTTTCCCTTGATCTTCATTAATTTTCATCTCGTGCTAACCGAAATCCACTAAATAAACTTGTTAAACATATCTGGGATCATAAGTGAATGATTCATGAAAGCAATTGGAACAAACGGGAGTGATTCACGAATTCGTATAATTCAAAACTTAGTTTTTACGTTGCATACTTGCAGTTTGTTCATGTAAACTCGAGTATGGCACTTGTTCACAAGTGACCAAACTGCAAGATCCAATTGGATACTCGAGTTTGCACTTTTCGAGGAGGCAAACCATCGTGTCTTGTATTTGAAAGATAAAACCTATACTCGAGTTTGCCTAAGCAAACCGCGTGTTGGTTTAACTTGAAAAATCCATTTGCTCTGGAAGTCCAATACTCGAGTTTGGCAACGCAAACTGCAGTATTGACTATTCAATACTCGAGTTTGCCAATGCAAACTGCAGTATTGATTTAACTTGAAAAATCCTTTGCTCTCTGGAAGTTCAATACTCGAGTTAGGTTTTGGAAACCGCAGTTTTGACTTCGTTTGTAAAACTTGGTTTGCTTCTGGAAGTCCAATACTCGAGTTTGATTTTGGAAACCGCAGTATTGACTGTCCAATACTCGAGTTTGCAAATGCAAACTGCAGTATTGACTAAGTTGAAAAAATCCTTTGATTCACAAGAAGCTCGATACTCGAGTTTACCCATGCATACTGCAGTATTGACCATTCAATACTCGAGTTTGCCTATGCAAACTGCGATATCGACTTTGGCTGAAAACTTGGTTGCTTTACGTATGGCCTTTACTCGAGTTTGCCAAGCAAAACGCAGTATTAGGCTGTCCAATACTCGAGTTTGCAAGAGCAAACCGGCAAGATCGACTTTGGCTGAAAACTTGGTTGCTTTACGTATGGCCTTTACTCGAGTTTGCCAAGCAAACTGCGATATTGGCATCCAATACTCGAGTTTGCAAATTCAAACTGCGGTTGCAACTATCGAGAATGTTTTTAAACAACTTTGCAAACTTCAAACCATGTTTTAAATTTGTTGTTAATCATCAAAACATATTGAGAACTAACAAGGTAGAGTTCCAGACACTTATTCAGAGCCTCGGATTGGCCGTCGGTTTGTGGGTGATAAGCCGAGCTCAGGCAAAGTTGTGTGCCCTGTAACTTCATCAGGTGACGCCAGAAGGAGCTAGTAAAAGCTTTATCGCGATCAGAGATAATAGTCTTAGGGAGACAATGGAGGCGGACAACGTTCTGGAGAAAAGACTCAGCCACGGTTTGACTGGAATAAGTGGCCGGTAGAGGAGCGAAATGGGCGTACTTAGACAGGCGGTCGATGACAACCATAATGACCGAATGTCCTTTGATCACAGGTAGGCCGGTGATGAAGTCCATGGCAACATCCTCCCATATGCGGATCGGGACAGGTAGCGGATTGAGTAAACCAGAGGGGTGTAGGTGGGAGACTTTCGCCTGTTGACAGATGGCACAATTGCGGACATAGAGGCGGATGCTCTGACGCATGCTTGGCCAAAAGAAGAGGTGAGCAATGCGTTGGAAAGTTCGGAGGAAACCCGCATGGCCGCCAAGAACAGAAGTATGAAACTCATGCAAAATGTGTTGAATGAGCTCTGTGTGATCGGGAGGGATGAATAAGCGAGTATGCCAATATAAATCTTGTTGGTGGACCTGATAACGAGGGAAGGACAGTGGAGTAGCGAGCACTTGGGCTTTGAGGCCTTGAACAGGAATGGATGCACGAACTTCCTCGTAAACATAGTCCATAAAAGAGGAAGTGAGCTGGGACAACGACATGCACTCAACGCGGGACAGAGCATCAGCAGCCTGGTTAGATTTACCCGGTTTGTATTCAATGGTGAAGCGATACCCCATGAGTTTTGGGAGACAAGCCTCTTGCTCCGGGGTGTGAATTGTCTGCTCGTTGAGGTGCTTAAGACTAGCATGATCTGTACGTACGATGAAGTGGTTACCAAATAAATAATGCCGAAATTTTGACACCGCTTCGGTAATAGCATATAATTCCCGAACATAGACCGATTGAGCCTGCAATCGAGGAGATAATTTCTTGGAGAAGAAAGCAATGGGATGGTGATCCTGGCTCAACACGGCACCAACGCCGAACCCCGAAGCATCTGTTTCGAGAATAAAGGGCTTGGGAAAATCGGGCAAAGCGAGAACAAGGGGCGGACATCAAGGCCTGTTTCAATGTACCGAGGGCGGTCTGTGCTGAAGTGCCCCATGAAAATGCATCTGTTTTTAACAAATCAGTGAGGGGCCCGGCCAATTGAGCATAACGTTGGATAAAACGCCGGTAGTATCCACTAAGTCCCAAAAAACCGCGCAATTGTTTGACTGATGTGGGAACAGGCCAATGAAGAATGGACCTGACTTTCGAAGGATCCATCTCAATGCTGCGAGAGGACACGATATGCCCCAGATAGTCAACTCGTTGTTGGCCAAAAGAGCATTTGGAAAGTTTGGCAAATAACTGATGCTGGGAAAGGTACTCCAGAACCTGCAACACGTGCTCGACATGTAATTCCCAAGTAGAACTATAAATGAGGATGTCGTCAAAAAATATGAGGACAAACGGCGCAGGAAGGGCCGAAAGATAGAGTTCATGATGGCCTGGAACGTGGCGGGTGCATTTGTAAGACCGAAGGGCATAACTAACCATTCGTAGAGGCCCGGTGTGTACGGAAGGCTGTCTTGGCTCTGTCAGATTCACGCATCAAAATTTGGTGAAAGCCCGAGCGAAGATCCAATTTGGTGTAAAAAACTGAACCATGCAACTCATCAATGAGTTCGTCCACAGTCGGCATAGGGAAAGCATCTTTGATAGTGACAGCATTGAGAGCCCGATAGTCGACACAAAAACGCCATGTACCATCCTTTTTCTTCACGAGCAAAACAGGGGCTGAAAATGGGCTACAGCTAGGTTGAATAAGATTGTCAGCAAGCAGCTCGGAAACCATACGTTCGATTTCATTTTTTTGGCTCACGGGATACCGATAGGGGCGCACCTTCACAGGCGGGACATCAGGTTGCAATTCAATGTGGTGCTCATGGCCACGGGCTGGGGGTAGACCATGTGGAAGGTCAAAAATGTGAGCATAACGTCGCAGAACTTGCGAGAGATCCTCAGGAACCTCGGGCCACGTGACGGAGGAGGAGGCCGGTAGTGGTACGGGCTCGAGCAGAAAAAAATGTGAGACAGAGTCCATGTGGTGTAGCCGTGAGAGATGATGACAAGAGGCCTGGGACATGGGTGAGCCGCGATACCCTGTGAGAGTAATGAACTTGCTGTTTTCAAGAAAACAAACTGTGGACGTACTATAGTCGGCCACATGAGACCCCGGAGTTTCAAGCCAAGCGGCGCCCAAGATCATGTCGACACCTGCAATAGGGAGGACCAAAAAGGTTAGTGACAGAGTATGGGCACAAATTTGCACCAGGACATCACGAATGAGTTCATCAGTAGTTAGGGTGGGGCCAATGCCACCGAGCACACGGACAGCAGGAGCACGTTCGCGGGGAAGATGCAAATGATCGACCACGCGAGGATGGATAAAATTATCCGAGCTACCACCATCAAGTAAAATCTAAACAGTAGTGCCGAGAACAGAGCCAGCAAAACGAATTGTGGCCGCCCCAGTAGTACCGCGGAGAGCATGGAGGGATAAATGATGAAGGGAAGCATCACCCGTGAGATCAGTCGCAACAATGGGTGAGGTGGCCTTGGGTTCAGAGAGATCATCATCATCACAGAGTAACATCATCAGTTGGCGGTTAGGACAACGGTGGGCAGGGGAAAATTTAGTGTCGCAGGTGTAACAAAGGCCCTTGTCACGGCGGAGTTGCATTTCGGCGGAGACATCCGTTTAATAGAAGGTGAGTGTGGAGTAGGTAATAATGGGGGTAGGTTCGATTTACCACCCGCGGTGGAGTGAGAGGAGGAGCCGGACGAAGGAGATGAGTAGGGGACAATGGCCTTAGTGTACGGGGTATAGGGGAGTTTGGGTCGAGGAGTGGAGGTGGGTTCGTGTTTTGGGCTAGCGGATGAAGAGAGGCCAGAGTCGGCAAACAAACGGGCATAGGTCATGGCACTGAGGACGGTGACCGGTCGTTGAATGAGTACATCACGCCGAAGAGTAGGAGAGAGACCTCCTAAGTAATAATCCACTAAAGCCTGCTCAGATAGGTCATCTGTACGATTTGCGAGAGCAAGGAACTTGTTATTAAAGGCCTCCAGAGTACCATTGACACCCTGTTGGGTGAGTTTGAAAAGCTGGGAACGGGCACACTCAAACGGGGAGGGACCATATTGGGCTTCCACCGCATGAGACAAGGCGAGCCAAGTAGGAATACGGTTGGCCTTCTCCAGCATTTGAAACCAAGGAAGTACATCCCCTTCCAAATGAACAGAGGCAATGAGGAGGCGTTGAGGATCAACAATGTCGTAGTACCGAAAATATTGTTCGGCTCGAAACAAATGGCCGGTTAAGAGCATCGAACCATCGAATCGGGGAAAATCCGGTTTAACCGATTTCAAAAATGGAGGAGTGTTGAGGATCGGTTGAGCCGTCGGGATGGCGAGAGGAGGAGCCGGCGAGAGAGGGGGTCTCAGAATCGTTCAAGGCGAGCATTGATGGTCTCGGCCGAACGAGTAAGAGCTTGAAGGGAATGGCCAATCTCGCAAATTGTTTATCGTGAGAGCGAAAACGATTGCGAACCTCGTCGAGATAGTCATGAGTTTTTTGTTGTTCCGTATGGAGTTCCTTCATCTGGTATTTTCCGCCATACCGAATGTAACTCAATGGAAGCACCAATTGTAATATGCAAGTATTAAGTTCTGAATCTATTCGTGTGTATTAAAGATCAAGGAACGATTACAAGCTTGAGATCGTAGTATTCTGAATGTCACAGAAAATGCAGAAGACGGTAAAGGCAGAAACAATAAGAAGGAGGAGATAATAACAGAAAGGAGATCTGTCAGAGGTCAGAGAGAGAAAAGTCCCATATCATTCACACCCACTAGCGTCACGGTGCTTCCCTTATATTCTCACTCATCTTCCATTTCTCTCGGTCTCCGGGCCTTCTTCGAATCCGGGTGCTGCGTCTAGCTTGGGCTGCTAGCTGATTTGGGCTGTTATCATCATTCTTCAAGCCACCATACTCTGATCCATTACAGTAGGTTAAAAACCATCGAACTTGAAAAGGATAAAATGGATATGAATTTAAAATAAGTATAAATAATATAACTTTTCAAATTATCGTGTTATCAAATACAACAAAATCTATGGACTCGAGTTCTCGTAAAGGGCGTTTGTGACTTCTGCAACAACATTTGACATATCTATCTATGATATGATCAACCTTGACCATTAAGACCATTTCAAATGATCCTGAAGATAAACCTTGCAAACTGGTCTTCATGTTGATTGCCATGTCAGGATAGTAAGAGTCTCAGTGAAGTTTCAGATGAATAATGTCTCGAGATAAATAATTAACATGCATCAACTCTATTAAATAGGATGTGGAAAATGCATTAAATGGTTGCACGAGTGGCGAAAAAGCGTCTGTATCGAGGAGATGTTTTCTTTTGTCTATTAAATATTTTATTGATTAATGTTAATTATATTTTACATTAAACTGAAACTACTAGAACATTATAAGGAATTAATATTTTTCCTGATGACTAATGATGGATAATTAGTTTAAAAATGCATTTGAAGCGGCATGCATGTACGCTGGAATGGGAAAAGAGAGAGATGAACCGACGCTTGCCATGACATAATCCAACTGCAACTACATTACGCAAAACCACTACATTACGCAAAACCACAACCTTCCAAGAACAAAACAAAAACTAAGGTCCAAGAACCAAAGGACCTTCAAATGATATCATGACAACGCATGATAGCCAAAACTAAGTAACCCTACAACATATGAGAAAACATGACATGTAACTGATGGAATATATACAACAATGGAGAATAAGAAAACATAACAGATTTTAATAAAATAACAACAACTTTAGAAACTAACATCATTGCATTGTAAGTTATTTTGCGATGCATCCTTGCATAAGGAATGTCCTAGAAATTTGAAATAACCTTGACACGTTTGCACCAATTGTTTTTGTTGCAATCAACTTCAACGAAGGAAATAACATTTGAAACAATTCAATTATGATATTGTTCGGAGTTTTTGAACTGAACCACATTATGTTGATCAAGTTGGATTAATAAACATACAAATTCCACTCAAGTCTTGGGAATGATGAAAGGAAATTATGGGGCTTTAATCCCTGTGATCGAATAATTCAGCCAATAAGGACCTTCGATCATCTACATATAAACTGTTGGGAAAAAAAAAAAAAAAGAGAAATGCATGGGGAATACAATAACAACATTGAAAACATACATACTTTAAATGGTGTTTGAGTATTTTTTAACCAATGGTGTATTAAAAAATGTTTGACCTTTATTACTCATAATAATGACTGTGAAATGAGGTTCATCTATAGATGGAAAAGATTCACTCGTGTTTCATCGGATTACAAATAATGACCATAGCCATTGATAAAATTGCCAAAGGGGATGTTTACATAGACCAATAATTGATTAGCTACAAGGTTCAGTAGTATATATTTGATGATGGTCGGATTGGTTACAGGAAGGGGGAAAAAGTGTGATTTAGGTGGGAACAACCTACCTTGAAGCGGTATTTTATTTATTTATTGCGAGATATATATATATATATTTTTTTGATATATTGTGATATAAAACCTTGAAGCGGTTTGTCCATGGAAGATGAGGCCGAAAGTATTGGGCTTAGAATACTGTAGGATTTCCCAAGCTAGCCCAAATTCCACAAAGAGATGTCTTGGCGGGAAATATTGATCAGATGCAAGATGGTAGCTCCAAGAGGAACACCCATTTGAGTATCGCTGTTATTTCTAATAATCTGCTCCGTTCCGTCGGAACAATGGATTCCGATTCAGACTCAGATGGTTCTCATGTCTCTGCTACGCCCCCGAGGGAAGAGCCTCCACCATCCTTGACGGTACAACCGCCACGACCGCGGCCAAAACCTGTTCTCGTTTCCAACAAATTGAACCTGTGTTCCTCGTCCAGTGAGAAATCTTCAAAATCCAAATTACGCCCTTCTAGACCCGCAAAACCGTCGTCCAAACAGGAACCCACTCAAGAAGAATTGCCCCGTAACTCCTTTTGCCTCCCTACTCTGCCCTTCCAAATTCTTCGACCTTCTGACTGTGTCACTCAACTGTCAACCTTTGAAACACTCCCGGCTGGGTACTTCTCCAAATCTTCGTCTTTCTCAAAAATTCGAAGGCCTTTTCTCAGTTCTACATATTCTTCTGGAAATGAACCTCCTCTTGATTTTGTATCTAACGCTGGCCTCAAGAACGAGAATAATGAGAGTTATTGTCACCTGGGTGATTCTATTCCAGTAGAAGTAGAGGGCGAAAGTCTAAGAGCAACGAATGTGTCAAAATTAGGAAAGAGACATCCTAATCTGATAGGAGCTAATGTGCCGGTGCCATCTGTTAAGGTGAGAAAATGTGCTTTTGAGGGAAATTTTGTGAGGTTGAACCTGAATAGCAAGAGGTGGAAGTTTCGGAACCATGGAAAAAAGAAAAATTTTGCGTATGGTAAACGTAGAAGTTACAAGAGAGATAGAGTTAAATCGAAGCATGAAGATCAGGATCAAGTGAAGTCGTTCTTAGAATCTGAGGGGGGTGCATTTGTTGCGCAGACCGCACAAAAGAAGTCCAGGGATTCTCGTGGTGCCAAAGAATTTGATTGTAAAGTGATTGAAGAGGTGGTTTCAGCTGTTCGAGAAGACCCATCTGATGAGAATCTGGTGAAGTTGCTACAGTTAGTTTATGGCTATGATTCTTTTCGGGATGGCCAATTGGAGGCAATCAAGATGGTACTTGCTGGAAAGTCGACTATGCTTATTTTGCCCACGGGCGCAGGAAAGTCCCTGTGTTATCAGTTACCTGCAATGATTTTACCTGGAATCACCCTGGTCGTCAGTCCATTGGTAGCCTTGATGATTGATCAACAAAGAAAATTGCCTCCTATGATTAATGGAGGACTTCTATGCAGCAGTCAGGTAACATAATACACATTCTCATTCTCCGAGAGAAAAAATTATTTTACTTCATATATGTGATGTGACCTTTTATCTCTGATTGTGTTAGGCACCTGAAGAAGCCTCTGAAACGCTGAAGCATCTTCAAGAAGGTGTATTAAAGGTGGGATTATCAATGATTAGATGTAGCTTTTTCTTCATGTGTCCCTTCTCTCATTTTCTTATGCTGAAATGTGTTTCATCTTGCAGTTTGATTTATTTTATTGCATGTAACGGTATCAATTTATGCACAGCCATATTGCAAAATCCTTTACTTACCATTGTGATCCTCATACTGCATTTAATGATGATATCAATTCTGGGATGGCAATCACAAGTTTATGCCACCGTCTGAAGCTTGATGTTGCATTTATAATTTGTATTCAGGTGCTTTTTGTTTCACCAGAGAGGTTACTGAATGAAGAATTTTTGTCAGTAGTTTCCACTGCTTCAACTGTATCTCTTGTTGTTGTTGATGAAGCCCATTGTATTTCTGAATGGTGAGAGGATTCCGGAGCCATTTAGTGATGTCAACATATACATTTCTTATCTTGACAATTTTCTTATTTTGCAGGTCACACAATTTTCGCCCTTCATTCATGAGGCTTAGGGCATCTTTTCTCCACAACAAGCTCAATGCAGGTTCTTTTCTGGCAATGACAGCAACTGCTACAACCATAACTTTAAATTCTGTCATGTCTGCTTTGGATATTCCTTGCACAAATCTCATCCAGAAGACACAGTTGACAGACAATTTGCATTTATCAGTCTCTTTAGCTAGAAATAGGCAAGTTAAATGCTCCTACTTTTTGAAATTTGAATATGGAATTGTTATGCTTGAGATATTAATAATTTAACATTGCTAAAATGCTAGAATGAAAGACTTGTTGGCACTGATCAAGTCTCCTCCGTATGTGGAAGCTCAAAGCATCATCATATACTGCAAATTTCAGGTGTGTACACAGTAGTCTTATCGGTCAAGAATACAGAATAAGCTAAGATTTCTTGGAACATAAATACCATAATATTTGCAATAATCTGTGTTCCAGAAAATTGTAGTAGTAGATGTGTAAAATTTACACAGGATTGATTGGCCCAATTTTGTGATGGACATCCTTGTTTTTGGTGGATATCCTAGGATTTTGATATTTGGGGGCATTAATTGTGTTCTTTCTGTTACAGTCTGAAGCTGATATAATTAGCAAATACTTGAGTGACAACAATATCTCTGCGAAGGTTGGCTCCTTATTTACCCTTTTCATATGATTCCGTAGATTTCCATGTGTAATCTTTGCTGCTGGATGTTAAATCTGATGATAATTATGAACTACTACTATCTAGAGTTATCATAGCAGTATTCCTGCAAAGGAGCGTAGCTATGTACAGGAGTTGTTTGGTTCCAACAAGATCAGAGTGGTAAGATCATTTTTTTGTATCTTAAATTTTGAGGTGTACAAAGGCATTTGAATAATTATTATGACTATTTTGCACGCACCTTCTCTATTGGTGATTCAAATGACACTTTACTTTGCAGACTGATGTACCTTGTAATTTTTGGTGAAGGTTGTTGCAACTGTTGCATTTGGCATGGGATTAGACAAAAGGGATGTTGGAGCTGTAAGTCTCATTACAGTTGCTTTCTAAATTTTTTGTAGATACTGACTTCTGACAGTAAAATTTCACTAGGATTATGTATTCTTGTTATCATGTTCACCCTGGGTTTAGTTGTTTGTTGTTGATAATCAATGCACTTAAGAATCCCATTCTGCAAGCATTTCACATTTTTTGTATTTCACAAATTGATGCTTAATTGATATACAAGTGATCTTTCTATATTGGTTCTTGATCCTGTACTTGGTTACCTCTGTTCAGGTAATTCATTACAGTCTGCCAGAAAGTCCTGAGCATTATGTTCAGGTAGATTCCTTATATTCTAATAGCCATAGGTTCTTTCTTAGGTTTTGTTAAATAAAGTGAATGATAATTTGTAGGAGATTGGACGTGCTGGAAGGGATGGGAGGTTGTCCTTTTGCCGCCTATTTTATGATGATGAGACATATGTCAAACTCCGTAGTCTAATGTACAGGTAATATATGCTATCTCAAGTCTCAACGTCCTTTTGGACTGTTACATTGCTGTCAAGTTAATGCACTGTTTTGCCCTCAGTGATGGAGTAGATGAATATGCAGTGAACAAGTTTCTGTGTGAAGTATTTCCTGCTCACAGGATTTCCAGCGGCCAAATATGTTCCTTGATCAAAGAATCTGCTTCACGGAGGTTTGACATGAAGGAAGAGGTTTTCTACTCAAAATATCAGACCTTCAGTTTTGTGTACTTCAAAAATCTAGACACCCTTCCTAATATTTTGTCCTGTTGATTTCTGATCATAAATGTAAAAAGATACTTTGTATGAAAATTTGCTTTTACAGTCGTTCTCATTAGCTTGAAATTTTCTTTACTCTATTCAAGGGATAGAAAATAATTAGCATGGTTCGTTAGATGACGTTTCCAAAATGCACTCTATGTTTAAATCAAATATATGCGTAGTTTGGCCGTAGATGATGATTGTACTTATACAAAATTGTGATTTTGTAGTTAAGTTACTGAAAAGAATGAAGATTGTTTCTGCATTCAAGCCATGTTAAAATTGAGTCTGAAATAGGTCTCTGTGACTAAACTTTTTACTAATATTATCTTTCACTAGGTGATGCTGACGCTTTTGACACGCTTGGAGCTGGGTGATGTGCAGTACTTACGTTTACTTCCACACATAAATGCCACTTGCACTTTGAGTTTTCACAAGGTGAGTGAGGACAGGCCTTTCTGTACACACAAGTAGACTTGATTAGCTCGCTCAAACGTCCTTAACTTGGCAGACTGGTTATTAATTGGTTGCATTATAAGCCTAAAGAATATTAAATCTCATGTTTATTTGCTCAACGGAACTTCAGAGAAATACGTTAGTTTTGAATACATTACATATGGAAACAGTTGAGTAACTGTAGATGCATCAAATTGTTTACATTGCAGACTCCTCCTCCATTACTTGCCCAAAAGGACTCTGCTGTTGCTGCGATACTGAAAAGGTAAATTTTTTTTATTTATTTATTTTTTTTTTTTTTAACTTTTGATTTTAAATTAATTTTCCTGTTCTTGGATTTCTATTCTTTTGCTTCTAGTATTAATATTGGAAGTGGAGGTGGATTTGATTCCATCATTCACCAGTTTTCAATAGACATACATGCTGATTGAAAAGTTGTTTGGGATATGCTTTTTCCTGATTATGATTACTATAAAATCAGTTTATTTCTACCTAATTTAAAAATATATTATTTGTGAATTTTTTTTATTTCATTTTCAGGTCTGAAAATAAGCAAGGGCTATATGTTTTTGACATGCCCTCTGTGGCTAATGACATGGGAGTTACAGTTGTTGAAATATCAAATCAGTTGCACAATCTAAAGGTTTGGTTAATTGGAATTCATGTTATGACGAATTTGCATGAGTGCATAATACCTTTTCAAAATCCAATAGTCCTTTGTTCCAAGTAACTAAACATTTTAGATTCAAGATTTACAGTACCAAAGATATAGATGGTCAAGGTGTCGAATTAAACTTTTAATTTATTTAGTTTTATATACTCGGTTGTTACCCCTTTGTAAATTATGTATGGATCCTAATGCTTGAGAGTAATACTTGTAAATAGCTCTGCATTGACCCTCCGATTACTGTACAATGTTGCTAGAATCGATAATGAATCCACAAGAAACAGAAGTGTTTTTTTCGTGTCATTCAAATGTCAGAATAGCTGTGATAACAGCCTATAAATAGAACTTGGATGCAAACAAAAGGAGTTAGTGAAATAAGAACCCTCCCGGGCTCGGGGGCATGCACCGGTGTTAGTGATGACATTGGACAGTATACAAAACTGTAAATTTGTTAATGATTTTGCCAGCAGACAATAATCCCATCTTGCTCAATCTTCATCTTTCTATTTCACTTAATTCTTAGTTCCTGCATTTCTTCCCCTTAGGCTCTAATCATTATCATTCATCTCACATGAGTAATACACTTAAAGTACATGCTTATTACCATCATGAATAATTATTTGTTCTTTATTTCATATTATGTTATATGTATTATAAAACCTCATTGTGACATTGTTTTTCAGTTGCTTGGAGAAGTAACCTTTGAGATGAAGGACTCGGCCTATTGCTATACAATTGTTAAAGCGCCAACAGATTTTTTTGCGTTGTCAGAAAATCTGACACGATGGTTATATGAGTTTGAAAGATCAAAGGTGATTTATTTTCATATTATCAAATTAAGGTTTGAATTAGGAAAATATTTATTCAGCTATGTCTACTTGTTATATTCCTTAAGACGTAATATATTATGCATGTTTTCTTGGGGATTGTGATGTTCTTATGATACTATTGTAGATCTCACTCCTATACACACAAAGCTGTATTCTACTTTTGGTTCAGTGAGTCGGATCGCTATCAAAGAGTCATGAGTCACTTACAAAAGAAACCTGACCCAAACATCGAGATTCAGTCTTGAATAACTATACAGCACTCACGGGATATCTCATTCACAGTCAAGCACAAAGTAGCAAAAGCCACAAGAAAATAATGAGACCCACTAAGGAGTTATCATTCATCTATAAAGCAAACACATTGACATAGAGAACACAGCCAAATTTCAGACACCAGTACATAGCAAAAGAAAAAGATAACTGCTAGCATTTGAGAGGCCAGCTCTCTACCCCTACTTGATTCTCTTTCCAGAATGTTCTCCTGATTTGTCTAAGTCGGTTCCCTTGTAAAAGGCCTTTTACAACTGCTCAACTGTTTCTTGCACTCTCAATTCATGAAGTCTCCCTCTTTCCCCTCTACGTTTCTGTCTCTTTGCTCATATAACCTTGTGCCTTTAATAGACCTTCAGTCCCCTCCCCTTTTGGCTTCCTTTGGTGTCCTGCAATTTTGGCTCCATGGGTTGAGTCTCCTCATAATGTCTAACATTCACCTCATTGATATGAACTCTTGATAACACTTACTCTACTCTAGTTTTAGAATCAATCAGTATGTGAGAGAACATACATCACATTTATAGCATTCATATTCACTTATAAATGGTTAGGCTGTTTTAATGTATCTGTATCTTGAAAAGGTACGGAAACTGGATGCTATGTATGATGCGGCATATCATGCAGTAAATATTTGTGATAAGACGCCAGGTTGCAGTGGTTCTGATCACACACCATGCTTGCAAAGGAAAATATTAGATTACTTTGCCGGGGTCGATAATAATTCCTTGTCCAAGAAGTTGGATCAAAGCAGGTTCTACACCTTTTGTTCTTTAAATCTTACAGCTATTACCCTAACTGGTTTATAATCATGTTATATTGTGATGACTAGTAAACAATTCTGCTCTATGCTAATCATCGTACTCATCTTTCCAATATTTACATTTGCAGTCCTTTTTTGCGGGCAGATATAAAGGTGTGTTTTCATATTGTTCATAAATTTCATTCTTAGAATCTGTCTTGATGCATATCATGTAATGGAAGGCTATAGTTAATTGCTCCCTTCGGATGAGCAGGTCTTTCTACAGAGCAATTCACAGGCCAAATTCACCCCAAGAGCCACTGCAAGGATAATGCACGGCATTGCAAGCCCAGCCTATCCTTCTGCTGTTTGGTCTAAAACTCATTTCTGGTAAATGAATTAATTAATGAATGGCTGATGCTTTCGTATTCAGCGGATTTAACTATTTTGTTGGTAGAAAAATTTTCAAAATCAAAACTAGTTTCAAAAACTGTGTTTAAGTCGTGATGAAATTGCAATTTTGAATGTAGTTTCTACGCGCCAAGGCTAATTATTACTAAACAAAACCGATGCTTCTGTTCTTAACCACAATTTAGTGCTTAAAAATCTTGTCTGAAAAATTGTAAGTGATAGAAAGCTGATAATTTATCAGTGCATGCGTCATGCCTAAATTCACTATCAATTTTCATCAATCATCATTTCCATTTTCTTTGCCCTCCCTTGTTTCCCAAAAAGACCATTTTTAAGTTCATTGGACCGTTGTGGTCAATCTCAGTGAAATACTAAATCTGAATTATCAATTGTTGTTAACAGGGGAAGGTATAGGCATGTAGACTTTCAGGTGGTGATGGAAGCAGCAAAGGAAGAACTCAAGAATTTTGTTGGGAAAGACAGCTCTAGCCAGAGATAAGGTTCACCATCTGATTGGCAAATTGAATTTGGATTCCATAGTGCTAATGCGCATGCATGGCTAGAATCAATGAAATGAGAAAAGCTAAATTTTTAATTAGCGAAAAATATTTATTTGTAAGATCTATCTACCCGTTACAAATGAGTTGAATTAGGCTGCTAAGCCCCATTGGCTGAATTTGGATCCGTTTTGGTGGGTCCAAAACGGACTTTTTCCCAAATCTGACAACACATGCTCAATGTTAACCCCATGCTTCATTTAAAATGATGTAGGACATATTGTACATGATTAATGAGTAGTAAGTATTTTTGGATAAATTATATTTTATATAGAAATATAGATTTGTCTGTTCTAATTGTCTTTTTGGAATGCTAAGCATTTAGTGGTTCAAATACGGACTGGATCTTATGTCTTGTCTGGATGATGTTTTAGTTGCTATCTCCTTGTCCTTGAGTATACGAAGCTCTGGCTGGTCACTTGTTTTTCTTCTCTCTTCTGAAAATCATCCCTCCTCTTATCCTAAACTGTACGAAATCATCAATGTAGTAAGAAATATGAGAAAATCCTTCTGTGGGACCTTTTTGGCAAAAAAAAACTCAAAAAAGGACTCAAATTAAGAATCTGACCGTCCCAGAAAGGTCCCTTGGTCCTTTTTTGGGTTTGTCGAATTTTGGTGAGTTGTAAATGAGACCGATATAGTTGTTAACCAGACCGATATTGTTGTAAATGAGACCGATTTAGTTGTAAACGAGTAAAAAAATTGTTGTAAATGAGAAATTTTGATTTAGTTGTAAATTTTTAATGAATTTATCCCGAAAAGGACCAAGGGGCCTTTCTCGGGATTGTCAGATTCTTAGGTCCCTTTTTGGATTTTTTTTTTTTTACCAAATAGGTCCCTCGAAGGATTTTCCCAAGAAATATTGCGGCTACCTCGATTGATAGGCAGGCCATTCATTATATATTTATAGACCAGCTGAGCCAATACAATTTGGACACATACAGCAAAGAATAACAGAATGGTACAATGAGGAATAACAGAATGGTACAATGTGGAATAACAGAATGTATAGAAAATATCCAGCTAATATAAATATCTAGATCTACAATCATCTATTTATATGAGTTTAATTTTTTTGTTTTTTCTTTGCGAGAAATATTTTTAAATCTCAAATAAAAGTGAGTGGATCCCACTAATATTTTATCTTTTATCTTTATAATGGGACCCACCGACTTTTATATGAGTATGACGGAAAAAAAATTCTACAAAGAAAAGAAAAACATTAAACCCAATTTATATATTATTTATTTATTTCCTAACATCCACTAAACCCAATTTATATATTATTTATTTATTTCCTAACATCCGCTTCAAGCGAGCAGGGGCAATGACTAGCTCGAGCTGCAAAAAACAAAGAATTGAGAGTGTGTCAAAGCTTTAGTTAGACCATCAACAATTTGTGTTGAGGAAGGAACATATCGAATATCCAATTGTCTAGCTAGAACTTATCTCACACAAAATGAACACGTAATTCAATATGCTTAGACCAGGCATGTTGTATTGGTTTTGCAACTAAGGCTTTGGCACTAACATTATTACACCAAATGATAGGGGGATTTTGACATCTAAAACCAAGTTCATATAATAATGAACACAACCATAATCTTAGCACCTGAATCAACCAACTCTACACTCGAACGTGACACAACATGCTATTTTCGAGAGGACCATGAAACTAGAGTACCACCCAAATAGACACGAATGCTAGAAATTAATTTTCTATAATTAACACATGCGCCAATCAAGATCACAAAAGCCAACCAAATTAAATCCAAGGGAAGGTTTGATTTTGAAGACTATAATGTTAAGTACCTTTGAGGTATCTCAATATTCTTTTTATAGCTTGAAAACGGACATCAGTGGGCCTAGACAAGAACTAACTCAGCTTGTTCACCAAAAATGCTATGTTTGGCATAGTTTTACGATATTGTAAGGCCCGTATTGCTTGCTTTGAAACATAGTAGGATTAGACAACAAGTATCCCATCATTAATTGAATATTGTTTTCCGAGACCATAGGAGTTGGCATTGGTGTAGCATCAAGCATGCCAGATTTTCTAAGTAAATCCAAGGTATATTTACCTTGATTAAGATATATGCCAGAACTATCTCTAAACATTTTTATGCCAAGAAAATAATGAATAGCACCAAGATCTTTGAGAGAAAACAAGTGTAATATCCTGAATTTCGGGCATGAAGACTTGAGAATAAGTCTAAGTTACGTAGACTACTAAGCCCGGTTTAGGAAGTGTGACATTTCTTGGACAGATAAAGATCCTTTGCGTTTTTGAGGAAAATAGGAAGAGAAGGAGACACTGGAGAGTCATATGTCAAAAAGCAAGAGTTAGTGTAATGGTTACATTGGGACACGTGTCACTTCAGGGGTAAAAGAGGAAAAGTAAGGACAAAATAATCAAATTCTCATCGCCTAAGTCATAGATTTCGTCCACCCAGGGGCGAGAAGGAAAAATCAGATGATTTTATCCATGTTCGAGCCCAAACACAAGATGCGGGTCCCACGTGCGATTGGCCGATAGAAAGGGACCGATAGGGACCGAGTTAAGGGTTACTTTGGATCGAATGGGACAAGTGTGGGGCCACTCACAGGAAGTTTGGAGGGTGCCACTTATGAATGTCTATTCAAGGGGGAACTATCTCGAAAAGATGAAGAAAAGTGCAAAGGGAAACACCCCGTTGACCCACGGACCCACACGGACCGGTAAACTGAGAACTGGATTGATTAAGTGGGAAAAAAGAAATTAAATGTAGGGGATCAATTTGTGGGACCCATTATGCGCCACATAGCCCCTCTAATTATTAAAATATTTGCTTGGGGTGAAAGAAAGAAAAATCAATGTAAAAGTCAAACTACGGGTCCCACTTTTCGATAAAAAGGGTAAATCAAGAATAATGGTGTAAAAAAATAATTGGATCAGGTGTGTGGGCCATAAATGGTGCCACATATGTACTTTTGGGCTGACCAAAGTACATGGGAAAAGACAAGAATAATTAATGAGTTCCGGGCCACAATTGGTAATTTACGAAAATACCGGGCCAAAACAGGTAATTTACTCCAAAAGAGGATAAAAATCTAGATATTTTGGAGGGAATTTCACCACATGTCAGAACCTTAGATACCCCTGGAATATTCTGGAAAACTTTGGGAAAAAGTCAAGGAATCGGATCCAATTTATTACACAAAGGACAAAAATTTACGCCGGTTAATTCTAATTTTACCGGATCAAATGACCTTTATTAAAAAGGAAATTTGACTCCTCATTTTCACCCTTAGGGACAAAAATTACAAAAACAAGAAGAAGTGACCAGCAACCTCCATAGCCAAAGCTCCAGGACCAAGCTATCAAGAACATCCAACGGTTCTCCAATTTTAGGTAACCTCGAAAACTCCACTTTCTTGAGTTCTTGTTAAGGTATTTTCGTGCAAGAAGTAGAAGCTTAGTGTTATGGTTGGATTTTTGTATTTTTAAGGTCTCCAATGGTTCTGTAACATGGTTTTGTTGGGGGTATAGTCATGGCCTAAGTTTCCGAAGTCGAAAACACCGAAAACCCTAAGTAAGAGCTTGCTGCCAGTTTCTGGGAATCTGGGCAGCGAAGCTTCAAACACGTTTTTGAAGGTGTAAACGAACTTGTTTTGAGTTGAAATGTTACATGAAGAAACTAGACATCCGGGGCATGAATTTGGATATATAATATGATAACTTTTGGATAAAAAAACTGGGGGAAATAAATGGTTGAAAAAGGGTCTGGAACCAGGGGAGCGAATTGAACCAGAGAGTGAACCTTGAGCTCCACGCAAAAATATGTGTACTTTCAGGGTCTGGGTATATTTTTCCTGAAAAATAGACATTTCAATGGTTCAAATGGCACTGGTTCACGCAAAAATGATTTTTGTGGAATTTATTAAAAACCTTTGAAGTTGAGCCGATTCCCGGGTTTTCTAGAAAATAAGTAAAGGGCTCCTGATTTAATTAAAATTGCAAGGGTATTTTTGGGAATACCAAAAATAAGGTATTTTAGTGTTCTTTGGGATAAGGGCATAATTGGAAAAACAATCGGGCACATTAAAATATTGAGGCTAAGCATACCCCACAGGTAGTAACCACTTTACTCCGGCACTTTTATGTGTTTTGTTGTATGTTATGCTTGCCATATTTGTTTTTGGTATATGTGTTGCCAAATATGCATACAAAACATGTTTGTAATTGTGTCCCTAGCGCTGAGGGTGCTTGCCGGGGTCTGCTTATGTGGCGACTCAACAGAAACAAGCGGTGCCTGTCAGGGTCTGCTTGCGTGGTGACCAACGGAAATAGGCTTGTGATTCCGGTAATTCCGGGGTCATCCTTGGTAAGACAGCCTGACGGTGTGAAGATTGTTAGTTCTCTATGTGTTTTGATGATAACTGACAATTGTAAACATGTATGGATGTTTTTGGACAAATTAAATGATTGATGAAACTTGTTGACTTTAACCCAAAATCATTCTGTCAGCGCCAAACTCGAGCCTAGATTTGGTAACCTCGAGTTTGCTACTGACAGAGAGCCAAACTTGCCAGGTTGCACTTCAAACTCGAGACTGGACCAAAAGTTTTAACTTGAGAGTTTTCCAAAGTTTTTCTCATATTTTGAACAAACTCGAGGCTACAAATATAAGCTCGAGTTTGTGAGAGACCGAGAGCATTTCAAGTACAAAACATTGTTAAACTCAAGACCTCAATTTCTAAACCTCAAGTTTGCACCTCTAGAGAAAATCTTTAAAGAGTTTACAAATGTGTAAACTCGAGTTTGCAGAGACAAACTCGAGTTTGCCTCTGGCGGGAAGGATTTTCAAATGAAGAATTTTCATAAACTCGAGACTACTCCTTTTTAACTAGAGTTTTCCATTGACTTGAAAATCTACAAGAGTTTACAAAACATGTAAACTCGAGTTTGCGATTGCAAACTCAAGTTTCCGCTTAGTAGAGAGCCCTCAATGTTCATAACTTAAGCAAACTCAAGTCTACTTCTTTAAACCTCAAGTTTGCTTCGTCGAGGGTTTTCCAAAAGTTTTCTTAGTTAAGAAAACTCGAGTTTTTCTAAACTCGAGAGAAGCAATGTGATTTTAACATAAGAAAACTCTAGAGTTTGCACTAAAACCTCCGGTTTGTGTTTTGAGAGTTAAAACTGACTTTAGACATGAACAGTGACAAACTCGAGGCTACTCACTAATAGACTCGAGTTTACATTTCACTCAAGATGTGTTCCAAAACTCAGAATCGCGACTTTCCTCTCTGGATGGAGGAAACTCGAGTTCCTGATTTAGAAACTCGAGTTTGGCCCAACTCGAGAGCATTGTAGCTTTTACTAAGTTGAAAACCTATGGTTTTGAAAGAAAACCTCCAGTTTAGATGTTCTGGACTTAAATCGTTTTTACATGCCAAAGTCCTAAACTCAAGTTTAGATAAACCAAACTCGAGTTTACATCGCTGATTCTGAATTTCAAATCCTACAAATCTGTAAAATCTTCTTGTTTGATCTTAATGCTTCCTATCATCATTCTTCTATATTCCTAGCTATGTTTAACCACTTTGTTAGTGAGTTTAAGATGATTTAGAAGATGATTATTGAAGGTTAAAAGATAAAGCAAAAAGTGACATCAGCTCATTAAATGCAAAACCCAGAAAAGTTGTATACTTTTGGGTAATCCATCTGCACACGTTTGCAAAGCATTAAATAATGTTTTCCACATCCAGCAGCTGCTACTCCAACGGATTAATTTGCAGAGAGTCAACTCTGAACTTCTGCACAGCTGGATTAAGTGAAGATTAGTGAGAGAAGAAGACCTAAACTTACCCAGAACTTTGTCTAATGAAGGCAACGGTTATATTGAAGATTACAACGGTCATTTAATGCTCTCTTAGTATAAATAGAGCAGCATTCAAGTCTTCTCAACTAACACATCTGCTGAAAACGAATTGCATTCAAGTCTTACACTTATACTTTCAGTTTTCACTTGTATTGTATCTTTTGATACACAAAGCTTCAGTGTTTATCTTTATCCACTCTTAGAGAGTTTTTATTTGTAAATCATTTATTGTAAAGAATCACAAGTCTGGGGACTTGGTGATTGGGTTCATTGATTACAACTTGTAAGGGGGAGTAAATTCTAGTGAGAGAATTACTCTTGAGTATAAAGTGTGTAATCATTTGATATAGTGGAAATCCCAGAGAGTCTGGGGACTGGACGTAAATCAAGAGGATTGGACCGAACCAGTATAAATTCGTGTGTCTTGCTCTTCCCTCTTTCACTCTGTTCATCTCTGTTTTTGCTGTCATAAACAGAATAGTTTCAAAAAGATTTTAAAATCCCCAATTCACCCCCTCTTGGTGATTAAGCTCAACTTTCAAAGATGTGTTACTGTGTGTGCTTCTGTTTGCATATTGTGGTATATTTGGCATTTTATTTGCGATTTACATGACATGGTTGCATGCATACGCATTACACATTTAGTGCATGGGTATTGATGGTTACTCGGGGCCATTGTCGGACTTCAGAAACTTTTGGTGACACAGGGGGACGTGCCTGATTGTAAAGGCCTGTTTGGAGAGGTAGGGGATGGCACTGTAGTTGAAGAATAGGGTATGCCCTATTATATATTGTATTTATACCTTGGAGTGTTTGTATATATTTTGATATTTATTTCCGGATGACTGTACCCTTAACCCTTCGGGACTTTTATTTTCGATTATTTACTTTTACCAAGATTTAAGAATTGTCCAAACCAGTTAAATGCTCACGTTCAATGGATCTATTAATGAAGGAAAGGTAACTAATATGAGGAATCCCTCTAACCCGTCACCTGAAAGGGCGAGGCCAGTAGGGGTGTAACAACAAGCAATTCAACTTGGTGACAAAGTATTCAAATATGCTTTGCTATTCCCAATAACTAGGATATCATCAACATATATCAAAACATAAATCAGTAAATTTTCCTTCTTTAGCACAAACAAAGAATTGTCACTCTTATCATTTTTAAAGCCCTACTGAATCAAAGTAAGTCTCAGACGATCATATCAGGCACATGGTGCTTGTTTAAGTCCATAGAAAGCCTTACCAAGCTGGCACACATGTGTAGGATGAGATGGATCCACAAAACCCTTGAGTTGTTGCATAATACATCCTTTTGAAAATAGCCATTCAAAAATGCATTGTTAATGTCGAGTTGCCATATATCCCACTTGAATGTGACATCAATTGTAAGAACTGTGTGAGTTGTTGTTGCTTTGACTACAGGGCTAAACATCTCATGATGGTCGATTCCCAGTGGCTGTTGAAACCCTTTAGCCACAAACCGAGCTTTATGCTTATGAAGAGAGACATCAAGGTGAAATTTGTTTTTAAACACTCATTTACAATCGATTTTTTTTTGAGTGCCATTGTAGGGAACCAAATGCCATGTCTGATTTTTCGTGAGAGCTTCAAATTCCTTGGCCATGGCTGCTTTCCACAATGAAGAGGCCAGGGCTTCATTAACACTTGTTGGCTCAGTTATGTAAGTGCCCAACAAATGGGTATTTAGGCTTCGTATGCCACTTTTGGCCCGTGTAATCATTGGATGCACATTCTTAATCAAAGATGGCTCGGGCTTTTTTCTTCGAGGAAGAAGATGAAATCCCACTAGACTCTACCACTATATTAATAGAATTATTAGGATTGGAATGAGTTGAGCTTTCTGATAAAACTTCATTATTCACTGGCGTAGAAGATACATCATTTGTTGAAGAATCAATTTGTGAAGCAAAATTAGTAACCAAAGGATTAAATAACAAAGGAACCACAACTGTGTCATTAGAGCTCAATTTTCTATTGAGAAAACTAGTAGCAAAAGGAAATACCATCAGATCAAACACAACATGTCGAGAAGTATACACTCGACCAGATGGACTTAGGCACTTGAACCCTTTTTGTTGAGGTGAATATACAAGAAAAACACATTGTTGACTCAGAAATTGAAATTTATGATTGTTGACACGAAAGTGAAAGGTTGAAAGGTTGAAGTGATTTGTAGTCCAATTTTGTCCTTTATAATTGAAACAGGGGAATATAGTGGTTCAATACTAGAGTAGGCATACGATTTATAAGAAGCCACTACAGTCTGAAAAGCTTCCATCCAATAATAAAGTTGCATTTTAGCTTGTGCTAACAAAATTAACATAGTCTCTACTATATGCCGATGCTTTCTATTGATTCTCCCATTTTGTTGGGAAGTGTATGGGCAAGTATAACGCATTTGAATTCCCATAGAATTTGCAATTGAGACAAATGGATTAAACTCACTACCCATGTCACATTGAATGACTTTTATCTTAGTGCTGAATTGATTTTCAACAAGTGTCCAAAAATTATTAAAAGCTGTAATGGCTTCACCCTTATGCTTTGAAGGATATATCCAAGTGTATAGACTATAGTCATCAATAAAATTAATATAAAAACGATGTCTAGAAATATATTGAACTGGGGAAGGTCCCCAACTATCATTGTGAATTAGATCAAGAGGAGCCAAAGCATGAGAATTAGAAGAGGGAAATGGTATATACTTAGATTTTCCATATTGACAAGCTTTACAAAATTGATGCTCATTATGCTTGAGCTTGACAATCCATTTATTTAAGACTTGACTAAGCACTTTCTCACCAAGATGTCCTAATTTGTTATGTCATAAACTAAAGTTTCAGAATGAGTTTCAAGAGAAGCGAAATGAATTTGAGCAGCAAGACAATAATGATCTCTCTATCAGGGACTTTTACTGATCACCGAATACAACCCCTGCCTTGGTTTCCCTTGCTGCTTCCCTCCTGATTGGCTTCTCTTTCCACATGTTGGGGCACAATTTTTTTTTTTTTTTTAAAGCAATTGCTAGGATTTCTGGATTGTTTCTTCTTCGTTGCATTTTTTTCTTCACCCTTTTGTTACTGCTAATTGATGTTCTTCGTGAAAAAATGGTGGAAAGGTAATTTTGTTCGTGATCGAATCCATATCATTCTCAAATGTTTTTTAAATCAAATTCTATTTCACTCTCAGTTCATTTCCAGTTTGACTTTTATAAAAAACGTTTCCAACAACATAACATACCAAATGAGGCTTGTGAGTATTTTAAATCCGAATCTGAGGAGAGAATAACAAATTGCGTATTTATTTGTCCAAATGAAAGTATAAAATGTGCAAGACCTATGTTGTGCAAGTTTCGAAAGGAAGCAATGTCAGAGCCCAGATGCATAATTATAAAGGAATCTAATTCTATATTCATCAAAAGAAAAAACACGTCTCTGAATTTATTAAAAAAATGACTAAGGCATTTGTTGCGTACAATTGCTGAATAATTTTCTCATTTTTTATTTTAGTTGAGAGATCTTTATCTTACAATATATATCAATTTTCTTTGTCTGCATTTTTTAAATAATTATTTATAATCAAGTGAACGTAACGTAAATGCACTCGTTCTCCTAATCCATATCTAATCTAAAGTCATGCGTAAAAGATTATCCAAAACTACCAAACTCATTTCTGTTTATTAAAAAATAAAATTAGAACACAAGAGTATAATCAGAAAAAGGGGAAAAAAGAAATCGATATTGTTGCGGTGGAAAGGGTATTTTCCTTTTAGATTTTTATTGGTCTCTAATTCGAATTCGAATTCGAGTTTTAAAGTATGCTAGAAGAGGCAGCAAGTGTAAAACCGTTGGTGGCGTATATAGACCAACCAGCTAAAAGTTCCCGTCTTCTCTCTCTTTCAGAGTCAAGAGCGGGAGGATCTTGGTATCTGCGGCAGAAAGAAAGCTTGAGCTCTGTAGCTTCGTCATTGTTCTCGGTATTCGTATTCCTTCCTCTGAATCACCGCTCTCTGCGTCGTAAACAAGATCAGCGATTCACATAGTTCTGGAAGATCCGACAGCCATGGATGAGGTCGTTGCCACATCGGCATCGGGGATGGGCGCTTCAATGTCTTTGCCGTTGTCAGCTGCTTCATCAGTATTCACTAATTACCCCCTCATTTCTGCTATCGTTGGTTTCACCATTGCGCAATCTACCAAACTCTTCGCATTATGGTTGGTATTCCTGTTTCTTTGCCGTATTATGCATAGAATCTTGATTGCAATCCCTGCAATTTGATCAAGATTTGGTTCCTGTTGAAAAGGGGGAAAAGAAATAAAGGAAATTTGGATACAATGTGTGGACTTGTTCTTTCTTACTTTCTTGAAAAAACTATGGATTGTAGTCCTTTGATGAAATAAAATATTTGATGTTTTTAGTTCCATCGTTAGCTTGATCTGCATGAAATGGTTCTAGGGTTCAGGTGGTGCGAGATTTCAAGATTTGTAGTGGGTTCCTTTCACCTGCCAAATTCTTAAATTAAGAGGCATCTTCAGCTCTTAGTTTCTTTTTGTTGTAATGAATTTTAACCTAACTCATTCAAGGGAATGTAGAATATTAATCAGAGTTGATTTATCTCTGTTGTTTTGTTATTGGCTGCGTTACTTAAGTCGGTTATTTACAAGACTGTTGATAAATATCCATTAACCTTTTCCAAAAATTATGCATCCAACAGCAGCGGAGCTTACATCTATTTTATGTGTATGAATCATTGTGGATTAACTGGTTCCGTTTCTTTTTAGTGTTGATATAATCATTGAGTTTCAAGTTGCAATTTGATAATTCTGGCAGTATCATCCCAATGTTAGAGCTTCTTCATGGACAGAGTTTTAACAACTTTTGTTATCTTTATATATGCCATATGATTCTTCCCACAGATCTTAAGATTTCATAGATATGCAGGTACAAGGAAAGAAGATGGGATTTTAAGCAACTCGTTGCTTCTGGTGGAATGCCATCATCTCATTCAGCAACTGTAACCGCTCTTGCTGTAGCCATTGGATTTCAAGAGGGGTTTGGGGGACCTATATTCGCTACTGCATTGATCTTAGCTTGTATTGTATGACATATCTCTTCATTTCTTTAAAATCAATCAATAATGAAATAAAAGCTTATTAAATTAAGGAGCCTCATAATGGAGATTCCTTTTCTGCCAATGTATGAATAGACACGTACATAATATGTAACTACTAACAAGACTGTAATTTCTCAGAAACAACTAATTGGTTATATGACAAGAAGTTAATGCTAATGAATGGTTCATGTTTTTAGAATTGTATCTAATACATAAAACTGCTGGTAGGTAATGTATGATGCTACTGGTGTAAGATTACAAGCTGGACGCCAAGCAGAGGTTTGCTTCCTATGCTATTTGTTTCCCTAACTCTGCTGCATAGTCCTTTCTTTTAATTCTAAAGAACATCATGCTCCGTTGAATGGTTTCATTTTTGTAATTTTCTAATTGTTCCAAAGTCGTATAAATTGAATTAATCAAATTCAAATTTTCTCGTTCTATCTCAGAATAGCCATTCACTCAAAACCGATACAATTCTCTATAGCTTTTGTGAGATTGAAATGCCACAGAAGCTTTTTCTGTTTGCCTATTGCAGTGAAGGCATGTTTGCCTTTCTTTTCTTTTCTTTAGTTGGGGTTATTCTGAGTTTGGATCATTGGATTTTCCCCAGGTTTTGAATCAAATTGTATATGAACTTCCTGCTGAACATCCTCTAGCTGAAAGCAGACCACTTCGTGAACTTCTTGGGCATACCCCTCCTCAGGTCAGATGGATCTAAGCTTAATGCTTGTTTATAGTTGTTAACTACTAACACATTATACCCTGAACTAATGATTGCTATGTCAAGCACAAAAATAGTGATTGTGATATTATGTGTCATGCATGAACTCTCAAGCCTATGGTTCAGGATTGTAGTGTGCTTTGATGTTAAATAACCTCATGTCGACAACAAAGCTGTCATTAACAATGATATTGATACATGGAGAATTGAAAATTGATGAGATTTTGCTGTTCAAGAATCAACGGAAACATTTTCTTAAAATAAAACTTGAAACTCCGTATTGCACACATTTTCTAAATAGAAACAAATATAAACAACACCTATCTAATTTCCTGAACATAATAGGTAGGATTATCTAATAAATACTACGTTAATGCCTGCAATCAGTGACACTCCCTTCACAAACTGATCCCCAGCTTCGCATATGTTTAGTGTGGCCAACGGTCGACTTGCATGCATTTGAGTTTTTGAATCCAAATATTTTGTCTCCTTCTAGCGATGCACGTAAACTTTCCAATGCTATCATTTCTATTAGGATATACATACATCGCTTATCATACATGATGTAATTGGTCTTGAAAGGTTATTGTCTGAGGTTTTCATTGATTCATATACATAATCCGGATACAATCAGAAGGATTAGCTTGCTATGATATTATGTGACGCTATGTGGATGATGATGAATCTGTCATTTACAAAGGCAATAATATGCCTTGGTGACAAATTTGAAATCAAATAAAATAGCGAGACGCGAAGGGGAAAAATTGGGTTTGATTTAAGCATTCTCTTTCATATAGATGTAAATCGAATTAATTCCTCCCCCTACCCCGGCATTTTCCTCGATCCAAATACGTTATGAAATTAGCTTCTTGTGTCCAATACCTGATTGAATGATTATAGTTGTAATAGTGAATTCTTTCTTTATGGTACCTTCTTTTTAAGAATTTAAATATTCCTGTTCATCCTGCAGGTGGTTGCTGGTATGTTATTAGGACTACTTACAGCAGCTATAGGCCATCTAGTGACCATGATCAAATAAACCATGGCGATACTTACACTTAACCATTCTGTCATCTTACACTTAACCCCAGAAAAAAAATAGCATTAATGCTGCTGGTGCTCGACCTAAAGGTGCTTCCAGCGTTTTCATGCAATTGACCTTCCTTACTCATCTCATAAGTATAACTAAAAAGAATATCTGATTGCATTATTTGATGTAATTGAACTAAACTGTCCAAACATATGATAATTCTTTCCACCAAGATGTCTTTCAAGTAAACTGGTTGGCTTCGTGTACGCTCTCAACAGAACTCACAGGCCCACTCAGGGGCGGATCCAGGAAATTGTTGAAGGGGGGCACAATTTGTGTGGTGGGGTTTAGGGGTGCCCCCGAAATTTTTTTTTTTTTTTTTTTTAAATGAAATTTTTACATACATTAAAAAACAAAAGAATATAAACAAGAAAAAAAAAATATATCAAAAAAATATTTATGAAATCAAGTGAATACTAATAATGTAATAAGAGAGACAATTATTTTATAAACCTGTCATTTAAAAAAGCAATGCTATGCTAAGTGTTGTTAGAAATGCAACTACATAAATTACAATGAAGGGAAGACACTTAATAAGTTCAAGTACATATATTTTAATAACAAAAGTATATTACAATTAATTACAATATCATCCTTTTATGCCTTATTTTTTGGAATTCTATTATAATTGTCTTATTATCAATGCTATCAAATACATCTTTTTCAATATAAGGCACTAAACAATCATTCAAAAATTCATCCCCCATCCGATTAAGAAGTATAGTCTTGATATAATAAGGGTGAGCACTCAATTTAAGGATGAACAATTATTCAAATATGTGTTCATTTTATTTAAAAAATATATATATATATATTTTTTTTTTTTAATTTTTTTTTAAAAAAAACAATTCTCCAATTTAAGGGGGGCAAGTGCCCCACAATCATACACTTGGATCCGCCAATGGGCCCACTCCTACTAGTCCCGGAAGCAAAAAATGCCCTCTGTTGTTAGTTGTACTCATGAGGCGAAGACAAGAAAAAATATGCAGACTATTTTATTTATAAATATCTGTGTGTGTGTGTATTTTTATTCTTTTTTAATATTATCATCTGGTATCTAGTTTTTACCCCTCCCATCATATGCGTCTTCTCTAGGACAAACCTGAGACCCAGGGGATCTAGCGAGTCATATACCCCTAGACCAATGTTGGTGATTTTACTTGGCAAATGTACCAGTTAAACAAGTAATAAAATGATGAGTACAATATTGTCCTACAAAGATTTTAACATCGTAATATGCATGCACGAGAATGAATAATAGTTGCTTAATTTTGTAAAATCAAACTAAATCTAAAATTAGAGTGTAACCAATCAATAATGAGTACGATAGAAAGTTATCAAGATAAAAATAGGTTAAGCTTTAATTTCCTCCTTCCTTGCAACTTCTACCCAGAATGCTTAAGGAATGCTATAGCAACGCTCTAGCAATGTTCTTTCAGTTAACTCACATCTTCTATATACAAATTTTTTTTCCAACAATCCTGTATATTTATTCCTAACTTTAATTTCCTCACATGCCTATGTGAAATTTGAGTCCATAATACTATGAAATACAAGGTGTTTGGTTGTGTGAGATAAATCCATGCCTGAAGCTTACAGACTTTAGTTGGAATTATACAATAACTCCCCTCACACTCATTGTTTAATGGAAATCTAATTTTAATTCCCTTCTAGTAAATTAAGAACACATCTCTTGCTAATTAATGGTCATTCAACAAACAAGATCAATAATTTAATTGCACATCATTAAACAAACTGCATCATAATTATATTAAGCTGAACATTCTGGTTTTAAGATACTAATCAAGGTTCCATCCAAGCTTAGTGTTGGTCGAATTCCTTGATGGCAAGTGAACCAGTCGAACAAGTAATAAAGAGTAAGTAGAGTATCGTCCCACAGAGACTGAGATACCAAGGAGTGACGCACAATTGCTATGACAAGCTTGTGAAAGCATGAAGTAAATATAATGGTTGTGAGGGTTGTGTGCTTATGCTACTAGCAAACGTAAACAAAATAACCGTAATGAGAGAAGATATCGTGAGAAGTTAGGCTGACGCAGAATCATCCTTAAGTGCATCAATCCCCGCTTGCTCTACCCAATGCTATAGCATCTATACTGTACAGCTTCCGCAATTGCTACAGCATAGCTACCATTTGCAAAGCTATTTGGTTAACCCACCTCTATAGTCTACCAAAGCTTCTGCGTTCAATACTTAAGATGCTAACTATACTCTTTCCATATTCCTATGGCAACTTTCTAGTCAGAAGATCCATGTTACGCGCTCAGGGTGTTATGGTTATGAGAGGTAGACTCATTCCTGAAGCCTACAATAATAGGTCTAGCGAAGCACGGCCGCCTAGCAAACACTCTTTTTTCGTAGATCTAACCCCAACTCCTTGCCGCAAGCCGAGGCCACAAATCTAGCCCTTAACTTCCGTTAACCGACTAGTAATTAGAACACCGATACGCAAACCAAATTTATTGAATTAAGAAACCGCAACCGGGTTCATTCAACACTTAAAGACTCATCCTCGTCCGCCATATAAAGTTTAGTTCATGACTCGACGAGGGACACACAAAAACATACACTAACGAATGACCCATGATCGAGAAAACAAAGATAAAAAGAAAGGAAAACAGAAAGCTTGATGGAATTTCCGACGGCGTGGTCGAGGTCCTGTCACGTCACAACTTCATGTCTTCTTCGTTCCGTCGTACTGCAGGGAAGGATGCTGGGTTGTCTGGAAATCTCGTGCTCTTGTGAATTCTCTCACTCTTCTCTTGAGTGTGCCGAAAGTTAGAATCTTGTTCTAGGGCTCTCCGACTCTCTTAGGGTTGGCGCTGCTGTTTCCTTTTATAATCAGGCTTTTCTTACGGTGTAAGTTACAGCGAGCTGGGCCTTTCCTAATCCGTCAGGATCTATCATATCTTCTGCTCCGAGTAGATTGCTTCTGTTGATTCTGCGGGATTCTTTAAATCTTTTAGTTCCGATCCTCCGCATCTTTTATTCCGTTATATCACCAACCTATCTGTCAATATCACTCTTTATTTATTCCTGAAATCATTTGGGTAAACAGTCAGAAAATATGCCGCATAGCATTGCGTCCTTTACTTTGCTATAGCATTCGGGATGCCTTGTATTGCACTTCGAATCGCTATCAGAATGCTATAGCATCGTATCAGCCCTGCTATACGATTTCCCTTAAAAACAAAGTAAATTGTTCCATTCTTAGCACATGCAAATGATTCCTCCTCTTTAGTCCCTATACCATGAATGTATGTCTTTTTGCTTAGATTATCTGCAGTTAAGCTTAACATTTAATCCAATGAATAAGTATAGGGAAAACATGGTACGAATTGTGCTCATCAAATACCCCCACACTTAGCTTTTTGCACTCCTGGGCAAAATAAGATGAAGCGAACAAAAACTCATAGCTGCAGTACTTCTGTCTGTATAACTTTGCTTGCACGCTTGCTTTCAGTATCCCCTATTCGGCAATCCACGCCCGCACCAACCGCTCATGAAGCGTGGTACTGTTTAGATAAAAAAGTCTCCAGGGGCTCTCAAGTTCAGTGTTTACACTCGGTCACCCAGGGATTTTTGTTTCTCTCTTGTCAAATGGGCCTAGAAGATCCATAGCCTTGTCAAAGTTCTAAGATTACTCCCTAGCATTCTAAGTATTCGTTCATCCAAAGGACTTCTTGGGTTGTAATGCGAGGATGGCCTAGTGTTTGTGAGATGGAAAAGGAAGGTGGATGCTATAGCAGATCTGGGAGATAATTCTTTTGGCCTCAGTCGAGTGCTTCTCCTTGAACCTTATACTTCATGCTGGTCTTCACTCCAAGTCTTTTCTTGGGTTCTTTTTTTTTTAAGCAAAGCAAACCAACAGCTCTTCAGTTCTTTTTGCAGCTTTTCACGGGAGCACTCTGCCGTAGCATTTTTCACAGTCTTCTTTAGTTCTCTTATCTACCCTGTTCTGCTATAGCATACTTGTGTGGCTTCAAGGGGTAACAATGTGGAGATGATGATCAATGGGTTGTGTATAGGGATAATGAGTATGACAGGAATGCCTTTTTCCTACGAACTTCAAACGCAGATGCCAGATAGCTATCGGAGAACTAAGACAAATCAAGGATCAAACATAGGCTAGCGTACATGCACACGAATAAAACAATTAGGCTCAATTCAATCCTTCCATTGGGGGTTCTTCCCTTTGAACTCCTCATTGTCACTCTACCCCGCCTCAGATTGGCTAGCACCGTCAATTTCCCAAGCCTAAAGGTTCAGTTTCCTTAGGCCTTTGTGCTATGCTCAGTTATACAGACATTCATTCCATTGCTACAATATTCTATTCATGCTCTATCATGCAATTTGAAAAAAAAATTCAATATGTGCAAAAAGCTATATGCAGGGTAAATCGGCAAATTATTTCATATATCCAATCAGTTCCCCCCACACTTAACGATGCAATGCCCCCATTGCAACGACGGAGTTAGACGGGAGATAGACGAGATAATAGTGGGAGAGGAACAGAAACAACCCTGAAAATAAATTTTTTTTTTTGTATTGGGATTAAAAACATGAAAATAAATAGTAAAATAAATGAAAAAAATCTAGTACCCGAAGTTAACAGCAAACATACAACATATCTGAGCTTAACCCTTTCCTGTGGAAGGTCCGGCAGTAGGTCCCTGAGAGTTTGACACTTCTTCATCATCAGTGTCAATCGAGTGTGTGCTGGTGGGCTCGCCTTCCTGTGGGCTTTTGGTCCGGTGCCGCTTGCGTGAGCTTGTGCGTTCCTGTTGTGTTGGCCTATTGTGCATATCAAAAGTTGCCTCAGGGAAAGCCGGCAGTGGAGTGTATTTTGGGGCATTTGCCACAAGATTTGCTGTCGGCTGCGATCCCTTTTGACTACATATTTCCACCACATCTGCTGCTGGAGGAGCAGGGTGCTTACTGAACGCTGCAGGGTGGTCACTTGGGCAACCAAAGCGTGAAACGCTGCTGCAGAAATCAGTGTGGTGTCGGCGGGGGTTCGACCGAGGAACTGGTCACGTTGGCCCGGGTGATCCACGGGCGACATTTTTGCGGATGCGCTGCATACCGCCACCCACGGTAAGAGGTTGCGAAGTCCCGTTCTCTCTTCGTCGCATCAAAGATTACCCCCGAATTTCGACAGAGCTCGGTAATAAGTGCAGGGAACCATAGGTTTCCTGTAGTGGTCTTCAGGGATTCGAATAGCTCTCGGTAGATGAGTGCGTCGACATCGATGTGTTTTCCCTCCAAGATGCAGTAGAGAAGGAACACGCGCTCTCGTGAAATGGTCTGGGTGTGCAGTGTGGGCATTAATTTGTGGCGGAGGAAGTGGAACCAGATACGTGCTTTAGCTGTCAAGCGGCTACACTTTAAGTTGTATGATCCTTCCTTGGAAATTTGCCACTCAGTGTTTGGAAAACAGAGCCGAGCGACTATGCTAGCAAGGGTCTCAGGGTTTTCCGCTTGTTGGAGAAGCTCGTTGTACTCATCGTCCGTAGGCTCTAGGTCGTAAACCTTGCGAATGGCGCTGGGGCTGCATTGTACATTCTTCCCTCGGACTGTGTGAAATAGGGAGAACCTCCTGGATAATTTGCTCCAAATTCAAAAACAAGGGGGGTTACCACCTCGGCAGGGTGAAGGCAGAATCTTTCCCATCGGCGCTGGCGTTGATCCCTGTAACGCATTCTAGGTAAGCGCCCTGCTCGAATGCATCTCCGTCGAATCCTCGTTCTAGTGCTAGGGTTTTGTCCGCCTTTAAGGAGTTGAAGCGAGATTCGGCCTCCCGAGTGGCAAATGGCATAGTGTCTGGAGCTTCAGTAGGTGCTTTTTGGCCAGAACCCTTGGTGCATGCCATTGGAAGACTCCGGGGTTGTAGGTGGAAGGGAAAGTGTTGTAGCTTTGTACAGAGTGAATGAGCACGCGGGAACCAGTCGAAAGTTGAGTTCTGATTTAACTAGGGCTCAGGAGGAGTGATCATGGGCATATACTTCGGGTGGGTTGCGTACAATCCGTCCGAAATTTCAGGGGAGAAGCGTGCGGCTGACGCTTGGTGTGGCAGATGGCGGTTCCCACTTTAATTGTCATTTAATTTTCAAATCTATTGGGCCCAATCTTGTGTGGCCCACCCATAAGCCCGTCTTTGTGTGCGACTAGCGCAGATGAATTTCTACAGCCATCCTGATGCCTTGGTCCTCAGTTGATTTGGTTTTCAGATAGCATAGCCTCTATTCTCAAACAGTAATTTAAAGCATGACACTGGGCTGCCTCCCAGTAGCGCTTGGTTTAAAGTCTTCAGCCTGACTTTGCTATAGCAGGTTAATGCTATGGTAGCGCAGGAGGATCCCCTGCTTCTTTAGTGCTCTGGCAATCATCTGTAACAGTTAGGTACTTCTCAGTTGGGTCTTTGAATCTCGCTGGTTTGAGTATTGAGAAGGTGACCTGATCATTGTTTACACGCATAGTGAGTTCTCCTTTTTCCACATCGATCAGTGTACGACCAGTTGCCATGAAAGGTCATCCCAGCAGAATTGGGACATCATGATCTGCCTCAAAATCCAAGACAATGAAATCCACAGGGAAGATGAACTTATCTACTTGTACCAAAACGTCTTCGATCTTGCCTTCAGGTAGCACTATAGAGCGATCAACCAGTTGTAATGTGACTGTCGTGGGCCTGGCTTCCCCTACTGCCAACTGTTTAAAGATCGCATTGGCATGAGATTTATGCTAGCACCCACAGAGCTTTACCGGAGTAATGGGGTCCGATTGCACAAGGAATTGTAAAACTGCCAGGATCCTTCAATTTCGGAGGTAGCCAATTGGTTAACATGGCACTGCAGTCTTGGGTCAATGCTACTGTTTCGAACTCTTCCAGTCGCCTCTTCTTAGACAGAATTTCCTTCATAAACTTCACGTAGCTGGGCATTTGTTCCAAAGCTTCTACGAGTGGAATATTAATGTGCAATTGTCGTAGCATATCAAGGAATTGCTTGAATTGTTTCTCCTGTCCTTGCTTCTTTAGCCTTTGTGGGAAAGGTGGTGGTGGCTTTGGCTTTGCTGGATGCCCGAGGTCAGGATTATGCTTTGATAATGAAGCGGTAGCATTCCTTGTTGGGTACCGTATGTGATCATCCAATGCTGCACGTGGAGGCAATGTTGCGGTGCTTAGATCGTATTCTGATTGTGACAATCTTGGTTGCCTCCGTTCGTCTTCAAGAGTTTGTTCAGTACCTTGTTGCCCTTCCTTAAGTTTCTCTGGCCTTGGATCAGCGACAACCATAGGTTGCTTGGTTGCTTTCATGGGTTCTAGGCTTTTACCACTTCTGAGCTCTATCATTTTGACTTCCTCTCTTCCCTGGATCCTAGGGACTTCAGTGTCACTGGGTAGGGATCCTGAGGGCCTGTTGTTAAGAGCGGTTGCTAGTTGTCCCACTTGAGTTTCAAGATTCCTCAAGGTCACTTGTTGATTCTGGATGATTGCATCGTTTTTACCATATAATCCTTCGAAGGGAAAACATAGAGTCTTTGCGGTCGATTCACCGCCCGCCGCCTTGCTTGCTGGGTAAACCCCGGTGGGTTTGATGTTCGGTTTGAGTATTGAGGGCCTGATGATTGTCCTGCGTCGCTTGTGAACCTTGCGAACTCCATGAGAAGTTAGGATGCTTGCCTCCATCCGGGGTTGTATGTATTTGAATACGGATTATTGGTGTTGCTGCCCCTGTTGAAGTTGTTGACAAAGTTTACCGCTTCAGGGTCGGCGGAGTACTGAGAGTAAGAGTGCTTTGTTGGGATCCGTACACGCAGCGGAATTATAAAACTTTTACGAATCCCATCGGAGGATCTATCAACGGCGTTTAAATCAAGGTTCGTTAGAAAAACCGTACCTATGCGTGGGGTTGAGTGTTCCGTTCAATTCGGTCTGGTGCGCATCTTCTGCTTCGTGCATCTCTACCGTCGTATGTCTTGAACGTGGTGCCATCTCGTTCCATTAAATAGGAGCAGAAATCTCCTCCCTCTACCGGTATCCACACGAACAGCACTGGAACACGGGCGGTAGCGTGCTAGTGCCTTCAAACCTTGTGTCTCTCTTTTCCTCTCTAGAGTTTCTTGTGGCTTCTCTAATTCATCCATCATTTTAATACGACTAGATCAATATCTATTTATAGAGTTTCTAAAACCCTAATGAGTCGTACTAAAATATTCAAAATTAATCTAATTAATCTTGAATTCGAATCAATTAAATCAATACATTAATTAAAATCATCCAACAGATCTGATCAAATATATTTATTTAATTCGAATTATGAGCCTACATTTAATTGATATTCATGAATTAAATGTGAGATATGATATCTTTCTATTTAATTAAATGTGAGATACCATGTCTCAATTCAATTAAATCGAGATATAATATCTCAATTTATTATAGTTATTTAATTTATCAAATAAATTAAATATACTATTCATAATAATATTATTATCTATAAATAATATCATTATTATTTTCAAATTTATATTATATTATAATATAATATGATATGATATATATATATATATATATATCAACCCTAAATTAAACGTATTCATTAAATCTTAGACATTTCTAAGATTCAATGAATCTGACACTATTGCTCGTGTTGGGCTATTCTTGTGTGTGACCTATGAGGCCCACATGAGATTGGCGTGCGGCCAATACTTTGTACCAGCCCACAAGTCGCAAGCGGGCTCTAGCAAGACATTGCGACTATCCAATTCATATGGGGATCGATGATACGATGTTACCTATGATACAACCATGTCACGTCCCTTTTGTCACACGATAATTTGGTCAAGGATGAGGCATGGATAATGTCAACTTCCTGTTCTTGACCATTACTTTCTCGATTCTCGAGTAGTCTAATAATGAAAACTCCTTTCCTTCGTAGTATGGCCATACATTTGTCAGACTCACTCATCGAGGGGCTCAGTATTATCTCTCTACAAATGCAAGGGACAAATTCCATCTTGACCATTCACATTCCTCTGCATGAAAACCACTGATCCCGATCATAGCCTTTATCATCACCCGATCAAAGGTGACTTTTGACTAAGTCAAAGATCAATGACTCATCATGTAGGAATCCATGATGATCTTAGGTCAAAGGGTGTTGTGACGCGGTTATACATGAGATAAGCTTATGACTAAATCCATGCAGCTCTCTCATAGTGGGTCGATCCAAAGACCTTGTACTCTTACAAGTGCCTATAACTTTGATTCGTATCTCCATAACTTGTCAAAGTCATACTGGTCTTATTTCATCCTCGCTCCCACGTAGATGACCGACTAGAGACATTTAGGATAATCTATAAGATATATCCAAGGATTCAGTTATCACTATAAACATGCGAATGAAATGATAACTAAATGGAGAACAATGACTTGCCCCTAGGGCATAATTTCCAACAGACTCCCACTTGCACTAGGCGCAATCATTAGTTACTCTAATTCCCATTACCCTAGCATGACGCTCATGTTTTGCTTGTGCAAGCGGCTTAGTAAGAGGATCAGCTATATTGTCTTCTCCTGGTACTTTGCATACTTTTATATCACCTCTATCATTGATTTCTCTGATAAGATGAAATCGCCTGAGTATGTGCTTGGTCCTATGATGTGACCTAGGCTCCTTGGTCTGCGCAATAGCGCCGCTATTGTCACAGAACAAGTCTATTGGATTTGAGATGGTATGAACCACCCCAAGTTCAGAAATGAACTTTCTGATCCAAACAGCCTCCCTAGCTACATCTGATGTTACTATACGCTCAGCTTCTACTGCAGAATTAGCTACAGTGCTCTGCTTAGAGTTCTTCCAGCTTACCGCACTACCATTCAAAAGGAACTCATATCCTGATTGTGATCTTAGATTATCTTGGTCAGTTTGGAAACTTGCATTTGTGTAACAAGTCACACAGAGCTCATCCTCCAAGTCACCATATACCAAGAATACGTCCTTAGTCCTTCTTAAGTACTTAAGGATATTCTTGACAGCAGTCAATGATCCTCACGGGACGTTCTGGATATCTGCTGGTCTTTCTCAAAGCAAATGACACATCCGGTTGAGTACATAACATGGCACACATGATAGATCCAATAGCGGAGGCATATGGGATCTTACTCATGTGATCTCTTTGATCTTGTGTATGAGGACACAGATCCTTACTGAGATGGATGCCATGAGACATGGGCATGTAACCCATTTTAGAATCCTGCATACTGAACCTATGTAGTATCTTATCTATGCATGTGCTCTGACTTAGGCCTATCAGCCTCTTGGATCTATCTCTGTAGATCCTCATCACTAGGATGTAAGTGGCTTCGCCTAAATCTTTCATTGAGAAAGACTTTTCTAACCAAGACTTGACACTCTGCAAGGCAAGTATGTCATTCCCAATGAGTAGGATGTCATCAACGTAAAGCACTAGAAATACAACTGTGCTCCCACTAACCTTCTTGTAAATACAAGGTTCATCCATGTTTTGAATGAATCCAAACTCTTTGACTACTTCATCAAAACGATAATACCAGCTCCAAGATGCGTGCTTCAATCCATAAATGGATCTTTGAAGCTTGCATATTTTACTAGAGTCCTCTGGACGCACAAAACCCTCAAGTTGTGTCATGTACACATCCTCAAGCAGCTTTCCGTTAAGGAAGGCTGTTTTGACGTCCATCTCCCATATCTCATAGTCATAACATGATGCAATGGCAAGAAGGATTTTGATTAATTTGGCCATTGCAACTGGGGAAAAGGTTTCATCATAGTCCACACCATGAGTCTGAGTGAATCCTTTTGCAACCAGTCGTGCCTTGAAGACATTTACTTTGCCATCCATGTCAGTTTTCTCTTTAAAAACCCACTTGCACCCAATGGTTTTTACACCTTCAGGTGGATCGACTAAGGTCCATACCTTATTGTCGTACATGGATTGCATTTCAAACTTCATGGCATTAAGCATCTTTCGGAGTTTGGTCCCACCACGGCCTTGCGATAGGTAGTTGGCTCATTCTGCTTAATGAGCAAAACATCACGACCTCCAGTAATCAGAAATCCACATCTCTAAGACTATAGCCGTGACCTATCGAACCTTCGTAGGCCTTGTGTTACTTGAGTAGGCTCATCAACTTGTTGTGAGTCTTCTCCGCTTTCCATCTGTGGTTCTACATTGTCTTGTGACTCTCGAACTTCTTCGAGGTTCAGCTTACTTCCACTGCTTCTTTTAGAGATAAACTCCTTTTCCAAAAAGATATCATTCCGAATAACAAACACTTTGTGATTGGTGAGATTATAGACATAGTATCCTTTAGTCTCCTAGGGTACCCCACAAAAAGACATTTTGAGGATTTGGATGATAATTTATCAGAGGCTTGGTGTTTAACGTAAACCTCACATCCCCAAATTTTAAGAAAGGACAAACTGGGTTTCTTCACAGTCCATATCTCATATAGTGTCTTTTCAACCGCCTTTGACTTTGACGAACACGATTTAGTGTGAACACAATTGTTTCTAGGGCATGGCCTCAAAAGGAAGGTAGAAGATCTGTTTGACTCATCATAGATCGAACCATATCTAATAGAGTTTGATTCCTCCGTTCAGAAACACAATTCCATTGAGGTGTTCCTGGAGGAGTAAGTTGTGAGATGATCCCACAACTCCTAAGATGGTCAATGAATTCTTGGCTCAAATATTCACCACCCCGATCAGATTGAAGTGCTTTAATTGTTTTGCCAAGTTGATTTTGCACTTCATTTTGGAATATTTTTGAACATTTCAAAAGATTCAAATTTATATGTCATTAGGTAGATATTCCCATATCTACTAAAATCGTCTATAAAAGTAATGAAGTACAAATGACCTCCTCTAGCAAATGTATTCATTGGTCCACACACATCGGTATGTATGAGGCCCAATAAATTAGTAGCCCTCTCACTATGCCGAGTAAAAGGTGCCTTTGTCATATTTCCCAATAAACAAGACTCACATAGATCAAATGATTCAAAATCAAATGAATTAAGAAATCCATCTTTATGGAGTTTCGAAATGTGTTTCTCATTTATATGGCCTAGACGACAATGCCATAGGTAAGTCGAACTCAAATCTTTTGACTTGATCGTTTTGGTAGTTTATGTCACATATGTCCATTCAATTTTCTACTGTCCTTGAGATCCTGTATATTTATACAAATGTGAGAACCACATGTAGTATCTAATACCCATGTTTGAGGAAGTAGAAAAGCGAATATCTATGACATAGATACCTGAAGTGATAGCCCCGCTATCCTTCTTGTTCTTTTCAGATCTTCGAGGTAGAGTTTGCACTTCTTCTTCAATGAGCGATTTCATTGCAGAAGAAGCAAACCCCATCCTTCGGAGGTTTTGCCTTCTTGGCTTTCCGTTTCATACCCCTTCCTTTTTGAACGAACAAAACAATACTGGGCCTCTTCTTAAGGCTCAGCTCAGCAATTTTGAGCATCCTATGCAGTTCAAAAATTGATTCCTCCATGTTGTTCATGTTGTAATTCATGACAAAGTTATCATAACTTCCTGGGAATGAGTTCAAGATCAATCTATAGCTAACTCCTGGGACATGGGGAATCTAAGCCTTTCAAGGTGATCAATGTAGTCTTTCATTTTCAACATGAGGACAAACTGATGCACCTTCATCTATCTTGCAAGAAAATAAGGCCTTTGTGGTCTCATACTTCTCTTGCTTTGCACATTCTCGGAACATTTCCATAGGATGAACAATAATCTCAGAGACCTCCATATGTTCCAGATCTCCATTGAGGTCTGGAACCATAGTGGCAGGCATCAAGCATCTGTATCCATAGAGTCATCCTGATGCTTCATATAAGCATCAATCTGAGCTCTTGGATCATCAGCTGCAGGCTCGTCAGGAATGGGTTGATCGATAAGATACTCATTTCTTTCGTGTTTAGGATCAACGCTTAAGTTCCCAAACATGTCAAGAAAGTTTGTCTCATCGAGTTCGTCCTTCTCAAGGACTGATCACATTGATGGTGTTGCGGATTCTACAATTTAAAAGATATGTAAAGTTTAATTAGTAACCTCCCACTGAATTAATAACCCTCATTATAATTAGTGGGCTAAGATCCATATTTGGCTTAATCTTAAGTCCGCTTTAGCATGATGCTTAAAAATCAAGTTATTTAGGTAGGCAACCTCTTTGCCAATTACATCACATGTAACTCTTAGATCTTTATGGGATTCGATCATCATATGACCTAGCATGTTTAATCCCATCTAATGCCTTGAGATCCAAAACCGGTTTGATAATCTCAATTAAGTCAAGACAATAATGAATGCCTAGTATCACCATTACTAACTCTTGTCTCACCAAGATAACTCAAATGCATCCACTTTGGTGGAACATACAAATGGGTGATCTAGGTTTTGACAAGTATTCATTTATTGATGGCATTATGACTTAAGATTATTTAGAAGATATTATTTAATTAATCCTATTAATTCTACATATATGAATGCAATCACAATTGTATCTCATATAATCTCTAAATTAATTATGAGTGATCTAATCAAATCATAATTAAAACTCTGAATTAATTATGAGTGATCTAATCAAATCATAAAAAAAACTCTCAATTATGAGTGATCTAATCAAATCAAAATTAAAACTCTGAATTAATTATGATTGATCTAATCAAATCAAATCATAATTAATTGATCTAATCAAATCATAATTAAAACTTAAATAATGAGTGATCTAATCAAATCATAATTAAAACTCTGAATTAATTATGAGTGAATTAAAACTTTGAATTAATTATGAGTGATCTAATCAAATCATAATTAAAACTCTAAATTAATCATGCAAAAGTGATCAAATCAAAACATAATTAAAAACTCACAACATGACACAACATGGCTCATCTAACCTAAAATCCTCTCAAGCCAATGAGAGGACCTCTCTAAATAAGAAAAGAGAAATACATTAGGAGAAACCTCGTTTGACATACAAGGGGAGTGGGATGAGAAGAGAATGTACATCAAGAATATTTAGAGAGAGGCATGGCACGCAAGCCATATTTAAATTTACAACACTTGTAAAACTCTAGATCCATATTGTTCACCATACCCAAACAACATTTGAAAGGTAAATCACATCATATATATTAATTCATACACTTATGAAATAAAATATTATGATTAAATCATTGAGTTCAATATTACATTAATAATATCATGATTTAAATTCTCGCGCTATGAATAGGCAGCCACGGCGGTCCCCTTGGAACTTTTGAAAACATCATATTGTTTTAGAAAGATTGTTTTATTAAAAAAAAAACTTCAAGCCCCAAGAGGTGTTATTCGATCATGACCTACGCATGAACGAAAATGACGGTCGTTGAATTTGGATAGTAAGTTGATTTGAACGTGTTGATTTGAACGTCCAAACATGGTCAAGTCGAACATGACGGTCGTTGAATCTAGACAGCTCAAAAAAACATAGTTTAAGGCCGAACCTTAACGTCCCTTGCGAGTCCGATCGTGTTTGACGTCGGATCTGAACGCATCAAATCCACGCGAATCAACCACACGAATCCGATCTCGAACAATTCGAGATAGCCGCAATATCCGACTAGCATTCCGTAGAAACCCTAACGCGAACTTATGTTTAAATGCATACGGATTCAATTAATCATATATCAATTTAAACACATACATAGATTCGGTTTCACCATATATATCACATATATATAAACACACGAAAAACCTAATTTAAACGCACGGTTGATATGGCTCTGATACCACTGTTGGGATCCGTACACGCAGCGGAATTATAAAACATTTATGAATCCCATCGGAGGATCTATCAACGGCGTTTAAATCAAGGTTCGTTGGAAAAACCGTACCTATGCGTGGGGTTGAGTGTTCTGTTCAATTCGGTCTGGTGCGCATCTTCTGCTTCGTGTGTCTCTACCGTCCTATGTCTTGAACGTGGTGCCATCTCGTTCGATCAAACAGGAGCAGAAATCTTCTCCCTCTACCGGTATCCACACGAACAGCACTGGAACACGGGCGGTAGCGTGCTAGCGCCTTCAAACCTTGTGTCTCTCTTTTCCTCTCTAGAGTTTCTTGCGGCTTCTCTAATTCATCCATCATTTTAATACGACTAGATCAATATCTATTTATAGAGTTTCTAAAACTCTAAAAAGTCGTACTAAAATATTCAAAATTAATCTAATTAATCTTGAATTCGAATCTGAATTAAATCAATACATTAATTAAAATCATCAACAGATCTAATCAAATATATTTATTTAATTCGAATTATGAGCCTACAGATTTAATTGATCTTTATGAATTAAATCTAAGATATGATATCTTTCTATTTAATTAAATCTGAGATACCATGTCTCAATTCAATTAAACCTGAGATACTATATCTTTATTCGAAAATTAAATATGAGATACAATATCTCAATTTATTATAGTTATTTAATTTATCAAATAAATTAAATACTATTCATAATAATATTATTATCTATAAATAATATCATTATTATTTTTGAATTTATATTATATTATAATATAATATGATATGATATGATATATATGATATATATCAACCCTAGATTAAACGTATTCATTAAATCTTAGACATTTCTAAGATTCAATGAATCTGATACTATTGCTCATGTTGGGCTATTCTTGTGTGAGACCTGCGCAGCCCACATGAGATTGGCGATCAGCCAATATCGTACCAGCCCACAAGTCGCAAACGGGCTCTAGCAAGACATTGCGACTACCCAATTCATATGGTGATCGATGATAAGATGCTACCTATGATACAACCATGTCACGTCCCTTTTGTCACACGATAATTTGGTCAAGGATGAGGCACGTATAACGTCAACTTCCTGTTCTTGACCATTATTTTCTCGATTCTCGAGTAGTCTAATAATGAAAACTTCTTTCCTTCGTAGTATGTTGTTGGTTGATTTCCTTGATGGCAAGTGAACTAGTCAAACAAGTAATAAAGTGAAAGTAGAGTATCGTCCCACAGAGACTGAGATACCGAGGAATGACGCACCAATGCTATGACAGTTGTGAAAGCAAAAAGTAAATATAATTGGGTTGAGAGGTTTTGTAACTATACTACTAGCAAACGTAAACAAAGATCTAAAAACGAGAGAAGATATCAGTGAGAAGTTAGGTTGGACTCAGAATCGTCCTTAAGTACTTCACTCCCCCAGTTGCTCTACCCAGATGCTATAGCATCTACGCTGTACAGCTTCCGCAATTGCTACAGCATAGACACCGACTGCAAAGCTATTTGGTTAACCTACCACTATAATCTACCGAAGCTTCCGCATCCGATACATTTGATACTAACTATACTCCTTCCATATTCCTATGGTAACTTTCTAGTCAGACCTGCGTTACGCTCAGGGTGTAATAGTTATGAGAGGTAGACCCATTCCTGAAGCCTACAATAATAGGTCTCGCCGTGCACGGGCGGCCTAGCAAACACTGTTTCTTAGAGGTTTAACCTCAACTCCTTGCCAGTAAGTTGAGGCCACAGATCTAGCCCTTAACATCCGTTAACCGACTAGTAATAAGCACACCGATACGCAAACCAAATTTATTTAATTAAGAACTGCAACTGGGTTCATTCAACACTTAAAGAATCATCCTCGTCCAGCCATCTAGAGTTTAGTTCATGACTGACGAGGGACACAGAACAAACACTAACAGAATGACCCATGATGAATAAAACAAAGATGAAAAATAGAAAATAGAAAGCTTGATGGAATTTCCGACGGCGTGGTTGAGGTCCTGTCACGTCACCACTCCACATCTTCTTCGTTCCGTCTCACTGGAAGGAATGCTTTGGCGGTCTGGAAGTCTCGTGCTCTTGTGAAATCTCTCACTCTTCTCTTGAGTCTGCCGAAAGTCAGAATCTCGTTCTAGGGCTCTCCGACTTTGTTAGGGTTGGCTCTTCTATTTCCTTTTATAATCAGTCCTTTCTTGCAACACAAGTTTCAGCGAGTTGGGCCTTTCCTAATCTGTCGGAATCTATCATATCTTTGGATCCGAGTAGATTGCTGCTATTGATTCTGCGGGATTCTTCAAATCTTTCAGTTTCGATCCTCCGCATCTTCTCTTCTGTTATGTCGGAACCTATCGTAAATATCGCCCTTTATTTTATTCCCGAAATCATCCGGGTAAAAAGGTCGGAAAACATATCGCATAGCATTGCTTCCTCTACTCGCTATAGCATTCGGGATGTCTTGTATTGCACTTCGAATCATCATCAAAATGCTATAGCATCGTATCAGCTCTGCTATTTGATTTCTCTTAAAAACAAAGCAATTTGTTCCATTCCCAGCACATGCAAATGATTTATACTCTTTAGTCCCTATATCATGAATGTATGCCTTTTTGCTTAGATTATCTATAGTTGAGCTTGGATTTAACATTCAATTCAGCCAATTAGTATAAGGAAAACATGGTATTATTTGTGCTCATCATATGGCCATACATTTCTCAGACTCACTCATCGAGGGGCCCAGTATTATCTCTCTATAAATGTGAGGGACAAATTTCATCTTGACCATTCACATTCCTCTGCATGAAAACCACTGATCCCGATCATAGCCTTTATCATCACCCGGTCAAAGGTGACTTTTGACTAAGTCAAAGATCAATGACTCATCATGTAGGAATCCATGATGATCTCAGGTCAAAGGGCGTTGTGACGCGGTTATACATGAGATAAGCTTATGACTAAATCCATGCAGCTCTCTCATAGTGGGTCAGTCCAGCACCTTGTACTCTTACAAGTGCCTATAACTTTGATTCGTATCTCCATAACTTGTCAAAGTCATACTGGTCTTATTTTATCCTCGCTCCCACGTAGATGACCGACCAGGGACATTTAGGATAATCTATAAGATATATCCAAGGATTCAGTTATCACTATAAACATGCGAATGAAATGATAACTAAATGGAGAACAATAACTTGCCCCTAGGGCATAATTTCCAATATGCTCTCCACCACAGTACACGCAAGCTACCTGAGATGGTTGCAGCGATGTGTTGCTTGATGGAACAGTTATTCCTTTCACCATGTTAGTCAGAGATGAAACTTGAGCAGTGAGAGCAGTCATGGCATCTAGTTCATGTATCCCTGCAACAGTTTGGGAGGATGTAGCTCTATCTACTGGCCACTGATGACTGTTCATGGCCATGTGTTCCAGTAAATTGTGGGCCTCTTCATAAGACTTCATCAGGATGGATCCTCCAGATGAGGCGTCTACAATTGATCTTGTTTGCCCATCGAGATCTCTCGTAAATGTTTCTATCTCGGACCCATTCACACAGCCGTCTTGGGGGGGCATTGTCTCAAGAGGTCTTTGAATCTGTCCCAGGCTTCATAAGTGGATTCACTAGGTTTCTGTTGAAAGTTGGTGATGTCTCCTCTGAGTTGAGCGTTCTTGGTAGGTGGAAAGAACTTGAGCAAGAACTTACTTCCCAGATCTTTCCATGTAGTGATGGAATTAATAGGTAGGTTGTTGATCCACGTCCGAGCTTTGTCCCTTAGTGAGAAGGGAAACAACTTAATCCGGACGGCGTTGGGAGGTATACCAGGGATCACAAAAGAATCACACACCTCCATGAAGGTCTTGAGGTGAAGGTGCGGATCTTCGGAAGGAGTCCTCCAAATTGCCCGACCGCATTCAAAGATCGAATCATGACACCTTTAATTTCAAAGTGTCCAGCATTGAGGGTTGGTTGTGTGATGGCCGAGTTCAGCTTGTTTAGATCTGGAATCCCGAATTCCATGATGGCCTTATTCACATCTAGGTTTGGAGGTGGAGGGACCTGGTTATCCCTATTTATTATTGGGCGCTCTCGTTGCTCCCGCTCGTGGTTGACAGGTATTTCCACCATGTTTGCGTGGTCAAAAGATTGTCTTCGCTGCTTCTGCCTTCTGCGCCTGTGCTTGTAGGTGCGTTCTATCTCAGGATCGTAAGGCTCTAAGTTGGCTGGAGGCGAGTTGCGCATACACTGCAGAAGGTACCTGAAAATCAAGAGCAGAGAAAGTGAGCTCTTTTTACTAAGTAAATCACAACTATTAAGCAAAGGGGCGTCGTCACAAAGGGTATTAGCAGTCCCCGGCAACGGCACCAAAAACTTGTTGGTCGATTTCCTTGATGGCAAGTGAACCAGTCGAACAAGTAATAAAGAGTAAGTAGAGTATCGTCCCACAGAGACTGAGATACCGAGGAGTGACGTACAATTGCTATGACAGTTGTGAAAGCATGAAGTAAATATAATGGTTGTGAGGGTTGTGTGCTTATGCTACTAGCAAAAGTAAACAAAATAACTGTAATGAGAGAAGATATCAGTGAGAAGTTAGGCTGGACGCAGAATCATCCTTAAGTGCATCAATCCCCCAGTTGCTCTACCCAATGCTATAGCATCTATATCTTTGTCATGACTTTCCGCAATTGCTACAGCATAGCTACCATTTGCAAAGCTATTTGGTTAACCCACCTCTATAGTCTACCAAAGCTTCTGCGTTCAATACTTAAGATGCTAACTTCCATATTCCTATGGCAACTTACTATTCAGAAGATCTGTGCTACGCTCATGGTGTTATGGTTATGAGAGGTAGACTCATTCCTGAAGCCTACAATAATAGGTCTACCCGTGCACGGGCCGCCTAGCAAACACTGTTTTTCAGAGGTCTAACCCCAACTCCTTGCCAGTAAGCTGAGGCCACAAATCTAGCCTTTAACTTCCGTTAACCGACTAGTAATTAGAACACCGATACGCAAACCAAATTTATTGAATTAAGAAACCGCAACGGGTTCATTCAACACTTAAAGACTCATCCTCGTCCAGCCATATAAAGTTTAGTTCATGACCGACGAGGACACACAAAAATGACACTAACGTAATGACCCATGATCGAAAAACAAAGATAAAAAGAAAGGAAAACAGAAAGCTTGATGGAATTTCCGACGGCGTGGTCGAGGTCCTGTCACGTCACCACTCCACGTCTTCTTCGTTCCGTCGTCCGCGGGAAGGATGCTTTGGGTTGTCTGGAAATCTCGTGCTCTTATGAATTCTCTCACTCTTCTCTTGAGTGTGCCGAAAGTTAGAATCTTGTTCTAGGGCTCTCCGACTCTCTTAGGGTTGGCGCTGTTGTTTCCTTTTATAATCGCTTTTCTTACGGCGTAAGTTACAAATGAGCCGGGCCTTTCCTAATCCATCGGATCTATCATATCTTCTCGCTCCGAGTAGATTGCTTTTGTTGATTCTCCGGGATTCTTTAAATCTTTTAGTTCCGATCCTCCGCATCTTTTATTCCGTTATATCACCAACCTATCTGTCAATATCGCTCTTTATTTATTCCTGAAATCATTTGGGTAAACAAATAAAATATGCCGCATAGCATTGCGTCCTTTACTTTGCTATAGCATCGGATGCCTTGCATTGCACTTCGAATCGTGTCGAATGCTATAGCATCGTATCGCCCCGCTATACGATTTCCCTTAAAAACAAAGTAAATTGTTCCATTCTTAGCACATGCAAATGATTCCTCCTCTTTAGTCCCTATACCATGAATGTATGCCTTTTTACTTAGATTATCTACAATTAAGCTTGTATTTAACATTTAATTCAGTCAATAAGTATAGGGAAAATATGGTACGAATTGTGCTCATCACTTAGCCACAGAAAGATTAGTTCATTTCTTTCGAAATTATTACAACTAAATTGAACATAGTTCTGTCCATGATAGAATAAAGAAATAAACTAAGAAGAAGAAGGCAAGTTGAAGAGATCAACAGCCCTAGAGAGAGTTCTGCAGCCAAGTGAACTCATTCTTCTTCTTTGAGAATTTTTGTTGTTGCGCATGTTACTTTCTATCTCAGCATCTTTCTCTCAGCTCCCAGCTGTTGCTCTTTTCTTGATGGTACGAGGTTAGTTATTAGGGTTGTCCTTGCTTTCCTTTATAATACCAGGGCTGTTGTTGAAAGTTATCTTCCTTTCTACTAGTGGGTTGGGCTCGTCCTTTTCTACCAAGTTCAATAGGAATATTTTGTCTGCTTTCTTTTAGTCTAGATGTCATTTCTTGGCTTTTTCACCTCTTTCAGCTTTTCCTCTAGCATGTGGTCCTTTTTGCATCCATCTTGAGTCTACAAGACCCAACTCAGTGTCTAGCCCAATTCCCACAATGATTTCATGTATTTTTTCAAGAAAGAATTTAATTTATATCAAGGAAACACTATTGCACATTTTATTATTCAATGCAGTTGCGATGCTGTAGCAACACTACAACGACGAAATGACAATAATGCTTAAGCTAGAAGTAACAACTGTTTAATCACTTTTCTGCCAACACTCAGGATAAATTATAAAATGCATCATTTAAGTTCTTTTAATCCTTATTTTCACATAATCATTCTTCATCACAATTGTTCATAACAAAGGGCATTTTAAACATGAAAATTCCAATAAAATTAATCAAAAAGTTATGGAAATACATGGCAGAATTGGGACTTATCAACTTCCCCACACTTAGCATTTTGCACTCCTGAGCAAAACCAAGTATTTAATCCTTCATTTTCAATCTAGTAAATCCATCATGAATTCACTCATGTTCTTGGGTGATGTAATTCTCTTCATCGTCTCAAGTTCAACTTTTCATGCAACCAATCCCACTACCCAGTACAAACTTAGCTCTATATATGCTGCAACTTTTGCGAAAAGAATTCAAGAGACTCTGGGGTTAAGTGTTTAGCTCTCCCACACTACGGGGTATTTTATTTCACCTTTCTTCTCTAGTCTATGCTCTACCATAGGCTTGTCAAAGCTCTACTATCTCCACCATGCAAACACAAGTTTCAATGCATCAATAGGACTTTATTAAGGATCTAATGTTGGCGAGGTTAAGATGGAATATATGGAATATGTAACACCCCAAATTCAACACCCAAAAACTTATCCAAAATATTTGGAATACCTCAAATGTGGATGCTTAACATCCTAATCATCAAATTACATATCTATTTCAAATAAAATTCGTATTACAAAGTTATAATAAATTTCCAAAATATTTCAAAGTCGAATATAATGCGAAAGTCCTAGGGTCATGGCAAATAACATAACATAAACTATAGGAGTACAAAAAGAGCCTTCAAAGCTCACTCCGTAGGTGTCTTCCCTTGCTCCCTACTAAAATATATTCACTTGAAAAATGTTAATATAGGATGAGATTTCAAGTCTTAGTAACTACTGAAAGTTTCTACCGTACACAAGCAAATCACATATGACAAAATGCAGGGACTGATTTCAAATATATCTGTATATACCATATTTTCTCATATAAAATTATTTTGCAAAAGTAATCATCATTATGTCGAATTGTGAACTATACAATTATACAATATGCAATATGCAGCCTCCCTTATATCACCATCCACCCTTATACCGCTGATTGGAGCCATAGGATAACACATAGTCCAACAGAAACTTATTTATTTGACTGGATGGTTCCAAGCTTACCAAAACTTAAAATACACCTAGCCAAAGGTATAGAGTTTAAGTCTAGACTATGACTCCCCTCCTTAAAAATAACAACTAAGGAGGTGTCACATGTTCCACAACTCCAATGCAATCCTGGCCAAAGGAAAACATGGAAGATGGGGCTTGACAAGTGCCATCTACTGTGCACCGAGTGATGGGATAAAGAAATCATATCTTTCAAATTCCTTCTAACTCCAACCCATCACAATATAGCTGCCATGATAATTATATTCAATAAAAATAAAGTATATTAAAACAAACTTTCATTCATATCAAATATCATTACAAGGTAAACCAAACATTTCATAAAACCTCACCAGATCAATTTATCATTTCTGAAATTCGAGGGCAAAACCATTATTTTGCTGGGCACAAAGCTGTAATTTTTATGGGTGCAAAACTATAATATTCAGCTTTTATTAAAATGATATTATAACACATATACACATAATTCAGTCTATAAAAAAAATTATAATCATACACAATTCATAAGTATATGGAAGAATATTCGAGTTGCCTGTTATATCCTAGCTTACAGATAATCCTCAAAAATTACTCCAAATCTCTCGATGGAATCTTCTAGCACTCCCAAATAATCTTCTCTACACTATTTCTCCCTCTCTCTTTCTCTCACACTCTCCTCTAGCCGAACGGTGAAAGTGTGTGGGGTGTGTGAATTGAGGTGTGTGGTAGTGTATGTATGGTGTGTGTGTGTGTGACCAATTGGGGGGGGGTATTTATAATCCCTTCACCGAAATAATTAGGGGCAACAACGTCTAAATTAATGGAAGGCGCCGCACCCCCACTCCCCATTTTTCAAAAAAAGGTGGCACAACCTCCATCAACTTTTCAAATGGGGTGGGCCCCCCTCTCTCTTTTTCCATTTTCTTTCTTTCCTCTTTCTCTTCTTCTTTCTTTTCTTTCTTTCCTTCCAACGCACCGACCTCCACTTTCTCTCTTAATATATTAATATTATATTATATTATGATGATAATAAATATAATAAAATTTTAATAATATATAAATAAAAATAATGACAAGTTTTATTTTCTAGATCTCCTTTAAACCTCAGAACACTTAATATATCATACCTAAAAAAAAAATATTTAATTACCAAAAAAAATTAGGATGTTACATTTCTTCCCCCGTTAAATAAATTTTGTCCTCAAAATTTGCTACTAGTCCAATTCTTAGTAATACCTCAAAGAACCATTGTAGTGAGTTTCATTCCCTTACATCTTTTCAACAACTCACATTCTAGAGATTTACTCATTCAATTCTATTCTTATGGTTCTTACTGTATTTGTTTATCCTGTGTCTGAGCTTTTTAAATTTAAGTTCTCTGACTACTATTCTTAATTGTCCTTTTGTTTGTGCTCGCAAGTACTATCTTAATTTAACAAGTTCAAATTTCTAAACTATTCTATCAGTTTTTGTTCCTGTATTAACATGGTCATCAACTGCACTGCTTTTCCATTTAAAATAGCAGTGAAGACAATCATGTCATTAATTATTAATTCTTCTATGTTGTCTCATATTCAAATTTTCAAATACTTAAAATTTCAACATTTCTGTGGTTGCAGTTCATTTTCATAACCGTACATACAAAAATAGTATTTTCGCATTTTCAAAGAAAATATAAGTGCTGCTGGCTTAAATTTATGAGTCGGGTAATTCATCTCTCGAGGTCTTGACTGTTGAGAGACACATGTCACAATTATGTCCTGCTTCACTAGGATATATCCCATTCCATACCACCAAAGTGGTAATGTGCCTCTACAAGGTGAAATTTACGCACCACATGAGTGGGGAATGACCATAATTTTATTTCTCTAATCGGGAGCATTCAATACTTGTACGAGTTTCAATCTCTCATAGTTGTTTGAAATTTGCTATCAGACACATCTCACAAAACAATTCTGAGTTTCAATTCTTTCTTTCAAACGAGCTTTTATCCATGGCAAAGCGATTCAAGGAAAAAAGGTGAAATTTACACACCACATGAGTGGGGAACGACCATAATTTTATTTCTCTAATCGGAGCATTCAATACGGTACGAGTTTCAATCTCTCATAGTTGTTTGAAATTTGCTATCAGACACATCTCACAAAACAATTCTGAGTTTCAATTCTTTCTTTCAAATGAGCTTTTATCCATGGCAAAACAATTCAAGGAAAATTTTTGAGATCGTCTGGTAAGACCCAGCAAACTAAGTATTTCTATAACAATTTCTGGTCTCTTCCAGTTCTATATTGCTTCCACTTCAAACATAGTTCAAATTCAATTCCAATTCTGGGTTCCACAAGGACCCTATCTATGAGATAACATAGTTCAAAAGTGGCAACTACAAAATGCTTATAAATTCTGCTGAAAAAACATTCTATTTGAAAATCCAGTTCAGAAAATTCACAAATACTCTAGGTGCATTAGCAAGTTCGAAATTCACTTTTCAAATATACTCAAGAACCAGACAACTTTTCTAGATGGTCATTATTTCTAAGTACATTCCAGACTCCAACCCTTGCTACTCAAACCATTCATACATATTGATACTAATTCTTGTGCCTTAATTCATTCAATTGATTCCATATTCTAGTACTTCAATTCGTTCAAATTAATCCATACTATACTTTAGTACTACAATTTGTTCAAGTCGATTCAAATGCCTAAAGAATCAATTCTACTATTAAGTTGGATTCTTAAGTCACAGTTCAATTGATAGTAATTCTTCTGAATGCCTATCCAACCTTTAAGATTTTTATTAAATTCTTTATAAATCAAAATATAAAAAATATTGGCTTAATTTGACCCCTTCTTTTTCAAAACAATATTTTAAATAAAAAAGAAAAAAAGAAAAAATATAAGATAATACCATTTCAAAATCCATAAAATTAATCTTATTGTCTATAAAATTATATGTATTAACAACTATGGTATAGCAATTAACAATATATTTTAACATGAAATAATTGATTTAAAATTTTGATATTCAATTGATATTTCCTTGTCTTTTTCCCGGTAAAAGACTTAATGATTAATTTTTAATGGTATATTATTGTAAAATTGGAAAACAAAAGAGTATTTATTTATTTTCATATTTCTACTCTGTAAAATTGTTGATTTAAAACTGACAAAAAAAAATATTTACAAAGAAAACTTGTTTGGGAGCCCACAAGGATTTGATTTTTCCATTTGCGTCTCTGTCTTTTTCCAATGCCTTTAATATTTTAAAATATTTTGTGGTATAATTATGCCCTTACAATTATTTTCTGTTTTATCCTTTTACCTGACCTAAAAAGGATATTCTGGAACAATACCTTTCTTCCATATTTCATCACACATCGAACATTTAGCACTGAGGGTAAAATCACTCATAAAAAATACTTTAATATTTTGACTTTAAAACTGAAAAATTATGAAAAAAAAATATTCTGGAACAATACCTTTCTTCCATATTTCATAGCTGGTTAATGAACCTTGACGCATCTTTAATTTTTTTATTCTGTTTACTATGCAAACAATTTTTTTTTCTTCTGAAAATTGTTTCAAAAACAATTTCATAACACTATTCTAAATATAAAAGGAAGTTAAAAACAGAAACAAAAGGATCATTTTTAGATTCCTAAATATCAATTCATGGTCCAAATTCTCTACCAATCGCAGAAATCAAAAGCTTAGAACATCGTTTCTCATCCTCCCTACATATAATTTCAAACGAATTCCATATTTAGATGATGCTTCCGAATATTGAGATTTACAGGTTCAGAGTACTAACAAGAGACGTCGATCTAAAAAACCAGAGAAGACTCAAATATATAAACATTTGGGACCAGCGAAGAGTATCGAGATATCTGAGCATCAGTTTTAAAAAGCTCGATTTTGTTAGCTTCATGGAATCACCAATCAGCAATTTGCAGTTGAATAAGCTCATCATCTGCTCAGATCATACTCTGAATCGCAACCACAAGTCAAACCGAAATCAAGCGTAAATAAAACACAGAACAAAAAGACGTACACAAAAAAGGATCGATGATCATGGAAGAAAAATATTTGTTGAGAAACTATTTTACAATCTCAACTTTAGAGGCCGTTCTATGGTCTCAGCCACGACCTCTTCTTCTATTATATAGACGAAGAAGGGGAACGGCAGGCGCTAGCTTCGTAAAACCCTAGCGATTTATACGCATTTGGGCCCATCTTCGTCACATCACAAATATTTGTTCAATTTATTGGGCTAATTTTGGGCGCATCTGTTCTATAAGGATGGGCACTGAGCTGATAAATCGAATGAGCCCAAAACAATTTGACCCAGAAAAAAAAAATTTGGCCCCAACACCCGCTATGGCCTTATTGGCACCTTATTTCAGAACCTTAAAAAATAATAATAATAATAATAATAATAATAATGAGTCATACACGGCGGGTGGCATCATCATCTTCTTCTTCTTCTTCTTTTTTTTTTTTTTTTTTTTTTTTTTTTTTTTTTTAAAAAAAAAAATTTAAAAAGGGTTGCATCACTTTCTTCTCTTGTACTTTTCTATAGATAATAGATTCATTCTCTTTATACTCCCTCCTGTATTTTATATAAGATCTAAAGGGTGAAGGTGTAGATTTGCCAACCAACTATTATCCGAAGAGCGCCTGGGCTAAATAACTATTGAGGGGACCAAAATTGCCAATCAACAATTAAAACGTGAAAAAAACACCAAATAACTATTAAAAGTGAAAAAAAAACACCAAATAACTATTAAAAAAAAAAAAAAAAAAAAAAAAAAAAACACCAAATAATTAAGTTAAAATATGAGGCACCTTACGTAGGACAGGTTGCGAAACGCTGAGAAAAGAGCGGTGAAGCCTTCTTGTTGGAAAAAGAAAACACCAACAAAGATGGGGCCCATAGGCATTGTGGCAGTAACGGTTGCTACTTGTGGCATCAAAGGGATGGAACCAAGGTGCAAGGTGCGTGTCAGTCAAACGCCGTGGACTATTGGATGAGTTCAAGAGGGTGAGTGGAACACCCAGCAACAATAGAAGCTTTGGAAATGTCGACGTCGCCGACACCGTGACGATCAATGGAAGAAGGAGACACCAAGACAAGACGGGGTAATAGTTCGTTGGCGAATCTGCTCCAAATTGTGTGTTTTTTTTCACTTTTTAATTGTTAATTGGCAATTTTGGTCCCTCAATAGTTATTTGGCCTAGGCGCTCCTCGGATAATAGTTAGTTGGCAAATATACACCTTGACCCAAGATCTAAATATCCAAAGTATATTATTTAAAAAAAATTGTTGAAATTAGTTAGAGGTAATAATAAATAAGAAGTACATTTTTTTAAAAAAAAAATTATTCCCTTATTTTTAAGAAGGTAAGTGAGAGAAAGAAGGGGAGAAACCGTGAATAAAAATATGAAAGAGAATATATAAGAAAAAAAAAAAAAAAAAGATAATGAGAGAGTATACCAATTAGAGATAACATTGATAAAAATGTCTTTAATGTTCAACAATTCCAAATTGAATTTTAAAATAAGGACTGGACAAATTAAAAAATTTGTCTCTTATAAAAAGGATAGGAAGGAGTATTTCATTCAATACATCTCCCCATATGTAATCTCTTTTATCTGTTTAATTGTCTATTTGATTTTAGAGTAAATGTATAAAAATATACATGAGCTTTTATCAAAATTGCAAAAATACCCATATGTTTTTTTGGAAGTAAAAAATTAACTATAAACTTTAAAAAATATAGCAAAAATGATAGGATCGTTAAGGGTGTGTTTGGTTTGAAGGGAGAGATGAGAGAATATGCTATCTTATTTGGTTTGTTAGAAGGATGGGGAGGGAAAAAAATCATTTGTTTGGTTTAAGAGGGGAGGGGGAGGGTGGTAATAATTAATTGATCATTTTACCCATGCATGTTTCTTTATGCTTTTATAATTATATATTGTTTAAATTAATTTATACTTGGATTTAAATTAAATTATTACATTAATATTGTAATATGGGTATAAAAAGGATATTTTTAACAATAGCTAATATAATGAATATTTTAAAATACTAAATTAACAAATTTTTTCTTTTATCCATAAACATCTTTACTTTACCTATTGATTCATTACTTTTTGAGTAGACATGTTCAACTTTTGATTATTTAAACTCTATTCATCCAAATTTTACATCTTCTCATTCTTAACTCATGATTTCATCTAAATTTTATTTCTCTATGTAATTAGTTAATGTAATGAAATGAACAAGTTTTATTTTGAGCATAAAATTTGTAAAACTCAATAATGCTAAAAAGCTATGTTTTTTTAGGGTTAAGGTTTAAAAATACACATGTGGTTTTTTCAAAAATGCGTCCAATACCAAGTACGTATTTTAGGTATAAAGGTGACTATGTCGTTACAAAAATGGAGCAAAAGTTACATATTCTCGTTATTTTATGTTGGTGGAGCCCACAGTCACTTTAACAAAATATCGACTTTTGCTACCACATAATCATTTTTGTATCCAAAAAAGCACTTGATGTTCGGTTCACTTTTGGAAAAACCACATGTATATTTTTGCACCTTAACCCCCCTTTTTTATAAAATAATAATAAAATATTCAATAGTCTACATATGACTAAGTGATTAAAACATGCTCAAATGCCTATTTTGAGCATGTAACAAAATATTTGAAAGTGTACATACCAACAAGTCATCACTACATGCTCAAATATCTATTTTAAGCATGTAGCAAAATATTCAAAAGTGGTAATTAATACTTAGAAGTTATATTTTTTTTAGCATCAACCAAAATATATATAAGTCATCACCACTTAATTAAAGTGAATTATAAAACATCTTCATGATCACTTGTTTCCTAGATGAAGATGGACACTGAACCGCTATCCTAAACTTGTCAATATCACCTATAAGAAAGCAATATATGTCAGGTATTCTTTCACAATCACATCGGCTAAATAGAGTATAGGGAAATTGAGGAGGGCATAGATATTAATGGGGTTATTTTTGTGTTTACCAAGGATCTTAAACTCGGATTGGACCGACCGGTTTGAACTGGAAACCGGCAAACTGGCCAGAGAATTGATCTGAGTTAGGAGTAAAACCGGGGTCCAAGTGACCCGAAGTCAACTCGGCCTGAATCGGTCGAGTTGGCCGAGTCAGAGTAAATTTTGTTTTTTTTGTAAAAGAAATTGACTGAACGAGAAGTAAGGGAGAGGGTTGGTGATGGATGGCAAGAGTTTCATACCTTCTGACGGAGAGAAAAGAGCAAGGGAAGCAATGGGTGATGGAGAAAGAAGAAGGTGAAGGAAGAGAAAAAAAGAAAGAAGAGGAAAAAGAAAGTAGAAGATGATGTCGTCTTCTTGTTTGTTGCCATGAAAATGATTTCCAGCATCAGTGTAACCATAAAATATGATTTTTATGGAAGAAGAAGTGAAGAAGCCCATCTAACTCTCATCTCTCGGTGACTCGCGAATCCAAGAGCATGAAATCAAACAAAGAAGAAAACATGAAATTTGAAACAAACAAGAAAAACAAGGGAGGCAATAAAGAGAAGAAAATGAACGCCTTGGAAGTTGAGAAGTGTGTTTGATACGCTGCAGAGATTTTTGAGGGATGTCAATCTTTGATAATTGGTATTCCTAGTCACGTTGCAGCATTCGGGCCCACAAATTTGACTTGGTAAAAATAAATTAGAAAAACAAAGTTAAAGTAAAAATTATATCAACATCTATAACATTCACGGTATCACGTGGATGATAGAAAATGGATGTGAGAGAAAAAAAAAATCAATTTCACACGAGGTTTGGCCCGGTTTGACTCCAGTTTGACCCACTGACCCTTGACTCGATACGCCGACTGGTCTAATGATCGGTCCGGGTTCAAGAAACTTGGTGTTTAAATGTAACAGAGATGTCTGTTGACTAAATGTCCCTCAATAAATTTGATTTTGTTTTATTTCGCTTTTTATTTGCCATAGACATAAAGGGAGCACTGAGATAGAGTTTGTGTTGTGTGTGACTTGTGTGACATGAATTTTGGCTTTCCGTTCCCTCTCGTTTTTGCTATCAGTGGCCATGGATTTGTGCTGGAATGTATCAGTTTTCGGTGAGTGCAAGCAAGAGCAGGTTCTTTCCCTTTCTTGCTCAAATCTTTCTTCCTTCTTAACCAGCCTTGATGACCTCTTCTCTGCCTAGAACACGATCAGTGATATCTCCCCTATTTTATTCTGGCTTCATTATTCCCTCACATCTCTTTGCTTCTAGCTCTTTTCTCCGTAAAATTCAGTGGCCTATAATTTTCATTAGGATAAACTTGTAAATAACTTTAGCTTCTCTTTAAAAACCCCCAGTTTGAGGCAACCCAAAATAAAGGGAGGGAAGAGAACTTAACCCAAAATGTTGTCTTTTCTCTCATCTAAAACTTTAACTTAAGGGGATGTTTGGTTTGAAGGGTGGTAAATGTTCCCCTCCCCTTATTTTGTTTAAAATTTTGGAGAGGAGGGTCAGGGAACCCAGAGTTTCCATCCCCTCACCTCCAACATCCTTATTTTGTCTCCCTTTCAAATTGGAGGTTTTGGAGAAGAGCAAAATTTTTGGACCACGTTACCCTTATGATTTATATGATACTCCAATAACTCCCATAATAAGAAATATTATGATAAATTAAAATATTATTACTATTGAAATATTTTATTATAAAATAAAATATATTATTATAAAAAATTATTATAATTGTAACGTATGCTACTATAAGTCATTGGAAGCTTTGTTTTGTTGTGGTTTACTTTGATGATGTCCTTGTTTATAGCAGGGATCTTGATGAGCATGCGGAGCATCTAAGGAAGGTCTTTGAAGGGCTAGTTTTCATTTTGGTCCTCAAATTTCAAACTAGAGGTTTTAGTCCCTTAAATTTCATTATTTTTAAAATATTGGTCCCTATCATTAAATAAATATATGGACCATTTTGCCCCTTGAAGGACCTAAACCTGGTTTGAAGCTTAAGAGACTAAAACCAAAATGAGGGCAACTTGAGGGAACAAAGATTGTTAGTGCTAATGTTTCACCCAAAAGGGGATGATATTAAAAATTTAAAACAAAAGCAGTTACAATTTAATCAAAAGATAAGAGTTAGAGAAATATCACGGAAGTGTACACATGAGTATATATTGGTTTGGTCATAACCTCTTGACCTACGTCTAGTCCTCAGAGCGCATATGAGATTTCCACTATTTTTCCAAGATTTGACAGGTTCTTAGCACCAAAGTACAAGAGAGTTCTTAAACAGGACACTCACTCTCCCTTACACTTTGTAAGTTGATAACTTTACCCAAGGTCCCACTACCTTAAGATTTTTTAAATTGAATAAAGTTGGTAATCTCTCTCACAGAGTTGATAAATAAACACCGAAGAACAAATCGAATATCAGAGGATATCAAAGACTAACTGAGCAATAAATATACAAAATGTTTGTCATTAGCTTTGTTATTACTTCGACTTGAATGCTTCCCTATTTATAAGCAATTGACATTAATGACTGTTATGAGCGTTCAAATTTTTCCGTTAGAGAGAAATAGTAGTTGTTGATGAAGATGGAATATCACCTAGAGGGGGTGAATAGGTGATCTCAAAAATCTTTTCGCGAGACACACACAGGCACAAGTAAAACAGAGACAGAAGGAAAATAGACACAGAGCAATTTATACTGGTTTGGTCTAACACTTCGACCTATGTCCAATCCCCCAGCACACCTTGAGATTTCCACTAACTCTTCAAATACGAATACAATTACGCACTCTATAACTTAGGATGATCATTTCACACTCGGACTCACTCCCCCTTACAAGGTTCCACAACCTTAAGATTTAAACAAAGAATGGAATAAATGTTTAATAACTCCTCACGAGTAGATAATATATGAACACTGAAGTACAGGTAATATCCGAAGATATTAAATGAGGTTAATGAAACAATTGATCGCAATAATACAGAATTGAATGCGCAGAGTTTCGGTGGTTAGCGGAATTGAATGTGGTGAGCTTTTATAGTGTTCGCCATTAATGCCGTTGAGGAGCATTGCAAACTAGTCGTTGAGACTCTTTGTATTTTCCGTTAGGCACAGGTGCACTCCGTCTGTAAATAGTTGACCGTTGCTTCATTAAATGCGTCGGTCATCGGCAAACTTGTGCAAAGAGTGATCCAGAGTAATAGCTGGAATAGGTATGCCTCGAAGGAATGCCTTCGACTGCAATGAAAAACTTATTCCAATTGTAGCTCTACTTTTCCGAACGAGCATTTAATGGGTCTGCTACGTTGGATTGCCTTTCGTTCAAAAACTCAGATTAACTTGATTAATCAACTGAAACTCATTCAAAAAGATGATTAAATATAATATAAATAAGTTCAGATATGATTACGAGTGAATAAATGAAGACCCATTGATTTTATGAAATCGATTAGCGTCACTGGAAAAATGATTGGAATGTGAAGAACAATTCTCGAGAATCTTCATGTTAGAAGGGCTTGGCTAAGAGTTTGCTTCGACAATTCTCGAGAATTCCTTAGTGATTCTCGAGAATGATGGTTTAATTTTGAACAGTGAATTCCTGTGACACTTAGAAAAGTCATCAAATCTTGATATTTCTCGAGAATTCATTATCAATCCTCGAGAATGCTTAGAAATTGCAAGGAAGCCAATGCATCAATTCTTGAAAATGATAAAATCATTCTTGAGAGTTATCATACTCTATATACCTCTGTTATCTAGTCGTAGAACTGGGGAACTTGCAAAACATGATCTAGAAACTCCGATGCTTAAGTTAGTCTCTAATAATCATCAAAACATAATTAACAACATTAAACTAATACTACTTACAGTTCATTGAGATTTACCATTCCCAATTCTCTTCGGATAAAATTGAATTGTTCCTTGGCCAACGATTTGGTGAAGATATTGGCCAATTGAAGATATGTGGGAATGAACATCACTTTGACATCTTTCTTTTGCACATGGTCTCTGATAAAATAATGTTTCACATCAATATGCTTAGTCCTTGTATGTTGAACCGGATTTTTCGCCAAGCCTATTGTGCTTGTGTTGTCACAAAGGATTGGAATTTCTTTCAGATGGACTCCCAAGTCAGATAATTGTTGCTTTAGCCACAGGACTTGTGCACAACAACTTAAGGCGACAACATATTCAGCTTTAGTGGATGACACAGCCACATTGGTTTACTTCTTGCTGAACCATGATACGAGTGAACCTCCGAGAAACTCACATTGTCCATTGGTGCTTTTTTGTCAGTTTTGTATCCAGCGTGATCTGAGTCGGAATATGTGACCAAGAATTCTTGTTGTCCTTTTGGGAACCAAAGACCAATTCCTTTGTATCTGAAAGATATAGAAAAATTCTCTTAACATGCTTGGGATGTGATTCTTTAGGAGCTGATTGGAATCTCGCGTACATTCCCACACTGAATTGAATATCAAGCCGACTTGCAGTTAAGTAGAGTAGTGACCCGATCATCCCTTTGTACTTGGTTATATTGAATCCTTGCCTTTTTCTTCATTTGCATCCAGAGAGGCTGTTGAACTCATTGGCGTGTCTGCACCATTGCAATATTCAAGCCCAAACTTCTTGAGCAAATCACGGAGATACTTTGTTTGTGAGATGAGTATCCCATCCTTCCGTTGTTTGATTTGCAATCCAAGGAAGTAGTTCAACTCGCCCATCATAGACATCTCAAATTTGCCCGGCATTTTCTTAGAAAATTCCTCATAGAGAGAGTCATTAGTAGCACCAAAAATTATGTCATCTACATATATTTGCACAATTAGGATCTCATTAATCTTATTACTTTTGATGAAGAGTGTTGTGTCTGCTTTTCCTCTAACAAAGCCTTGTTCCAAAAGGAATTTACTTAGACGCTCATACCAAGCTCTAGGAGTTTGTTTAAGACCATATAAAGCTTTCTTAAGCCAAAACACATGATTTAGATGATGATTGTCCTCAAAACCAAGAGGTTGTTCAACATACACTTCCTCCTGTATGAACCCATTTAGATAATTACTTTTAACATCCATTTGATAGAGTTTAAATCCCTTTATACACGCAAAGGCTAAGAGTACTCTTATAGCTTCCAATCTAGCCATTGGAGCATACGTTTCCTCATAATCAATACCTTCTTCCTAATTATAGCCTTTGGCAACCAATCTAGCCTTGTTACGGACTATGATTGCAGATTCATCACTTTTGTTTTTGAATACCCATTTGGTGTCAATGACCGGATAGTCTTTAGACCTAGGTACCAAATCCCAAACTTGACTTCTATCAAATTGATGTAATTCTTCTTGCATTGCTATCACCCAATCATTGTCTGAAAGGGCTTCGTCAATCTTAGAGGGTTCAATTTGAAGGCAGAAAATGTAACCTTATTCAAGGTACTTTTTTTTGGGTTCTTACACCTTGATTTACATCTCCTATCACTTGGTCCAAAGGATAATTCCTAATGAACTTCCAAGCTTTAGGTTAAGATTAATCAAAATTTTCACAAGAATTTTTAGAATTGCTTTCAACAAAATCTTCTGGATTTTCAAGAGAGGCAGGGGTGGTTTTTGAAAAGAATTGATTTTTGTAAGAATCCTCCTCATCATCATCCAGAAGCTCCTCAGTTTTGGATTCATAGAACATAACATGAATTGATTCTTCAACTAAACGAGTACACTTATTGAAAATTCTATATGCCTTACTTCTATTAGAATATCCAAGAAATATACCTTTGTTAGATTTAGGATCAAACTTACCCAAATTATCCTTACCATTATTGTGAACGAAGCATTTGCAGCAAAAAATGTGAAGGTGAGCCAAGTTTGGTTTCCTTCCTTTGTAAAGCTCATATGGAGTTTTGTTGAGCTTCTTTCGGAGATAACCTCGGTTTGAGATATAACTGGCCATGCTTATTGCATCTGCCCAAAAGACTTGTGAAGTTTGATTTTCGTTCAACATTGCACGAGCCATTTTAGTGAGCACACGATTCTTCCTTTCAACGACACCATTTTGCTGTGGTGTTCTTGGAGCTGAGAAATTGTTATCAATGTCGTGAGCATCACAAAACTCTCTGAAGGCATGATTCTCAAATTCACCTCCATGATCTGTTCGAATTGCTGAAATGCAAATACCTTTCTCATTTTGCACCCTTTTGGCAAACATAACAAACAGATCAATGTTTCATCCTTAGAAGATAGAAAAATAGTCCAGGTGAACCGAGAGAAATCATCGACAATGACTAGAGTATATGAATTGCCACCTAGGCTCTTTACTCTTGCAGGTCCAACTAAGTCCATATGAAGTAGTTGAAGAGGTCGGTTTGTCAAGATTTCAAGCTTGTTTTTGAAAGATGATTTAGTTTGTTTACCCCTTTGACATGAATCACAAACATGTATTTTTGAAAAGAAGTTTGGGTAATCCAATCACTAAATCTTTTCTTAACAACTTATCTAGTCGTAGCATGTTGACATGAGCCAATCGCTTATGCCACAGCCAACTCTCGTCTAAGTTGTTAACAAAACATTTTTCAGAATTAACTTTAGGAAAATCCAAAGTATAACAATTTCCTTCATGAAGAGCTTTGAATAATACCTTAAGTTTACCTTTATCAATTGGGAGATCATTTTTGTTGACAATGAGGCATTCTTCTGAATCGAAGATAATCAAGTTGTTCTTGTCAGCACTTTGGCTCACGCTCAGAAGGCTGTGACAGAGACCTTCCACAAGATAGACATCCTTGATTTGAGGTCCATCCTTTGCGCCAATCTCACCAATGCTAGTGATTTTCCGGGATTGATTAGCTCCAAAAGTGACTTTACCACCATCTTTTTCTCTCATTGCAACAAATTTTTCTGCATCCCTCGTGTCTGGCCTGTCCTGTTTATTAAAAAGGCTAGGCCAAGGCCTATTTAAAGGCCTAAATGTATAAATAGGCCATACCTATTTAGTTAAAGCCTAGTCTGTAAGCCTCCAGGCCTGGCCTGTTTACACATCAAATAAATATATTATATTTATATAATATAAATAATATAATATTTATTGGTTTTATTCTTATATTATACTAAAATCCTATGTTTATATAGTTTTTTTATAGGCTCAAAGTGCACAAAGCCTTTTTATGGCCTCCAAAGCCTTCGATATGAGGCCTTTTTAAAGGCCTACATTGTAAGTAGGCCTTTAAAAAGGCTTCAGGCCCTACCAGGCCTTATGAAGCCTCAGGCCTGAGCCTTGAAAAAAGCTTGCATTCAGGCTCAGGCCCAGACTCAGGCATTCCACCCCCATTACAAGCTCAGGCCTATTTAGCCAAAGCCTAGCCTGGCCTGGCCTATTTCCATCCCTACTGGCTGTCTTCCCGAAATTCAATCTGACAGCACTATAACATATTGTCATTTTCAATTCTATCACTTCCAAAATTACTTTTGCATCATTATCCTACTCAATTTTGCCCAAGGAATCCATTGATGACCTTAAAATTATCAAATTCATAGCCTTTCCTTATGCCTTGGTCAGATCGAAATTAGGGTTCCAACATAATAATTCATAGATTATCCACCAAACTAGGTTCATATGCTTCCAAATCATCATTTAATCACATGTTTATGAACAAATCATCATGAAACTAAAAGAACCCTAATTGGATGAAAATCTAAGATTTCTTAAAATATTTAAAAGCTCATCATAACCTCAAACCAATCGGGTCAAAATGAAGCTTACGCTTACCTTATCACGATTCTATAGTCGGTTTAGAAATCCAACGACAACTCATCTAACCAATTGATTCAAAACTCCTCCTATAAGAAAATCAAAACCATATTATGGTAGGTGATTTTGGCTAGTCTAATTTTCTCCTTCCTCTTTCGTTTTGTCTGCCATTTTTTATGGTATTTTCCAAGCTCTCTCTCACTCTTTCTTGGCTGATCTGAATGCAAATGACGAAAGTGAAGGAGAGGAGGTGATTTTATTGATTAATTACCTTATTTGCTATGTCTAGTTTCCTTCGATAGCATTGCTCCATTTGGCCCGCTTTCTTTCTTCCTTTATACTCTTTTTTGCTTCTCAATTTCTCCCTTTGTTTGTCCTCCAATTGACCGAAAATAACAATATGATGGAATGGAAGAAAAAGATGATATTAACTTAGACAGTTACTCACTTTAATGGAATGGAATGGAATGGAATGTGTTTGATGGAGGAGTACACTAGGATTCTGTGTGGCCGTTGATGATTGAATATTATTACACTTATTTGTATCTCTTGGTGAATAAATTTAGGATTGTTTAGTTAATAAATAATGGATTTTATTACTTAATCGAGCTTTGAGCTTTCAATTGGATTTGATTCATTTTTATGATTAAATTCCAGATTTACAGTGATTTAATATTTTTGCCATAACTTTTAATCTAGATATCCGATTAGCCTGATTCTTCTTTCCTTTTTTTAGATGATTCAGAGAGCTACAATTGTTTTGAAGACTCGGAAGGCTGATTTGAACAAGAAGATGGACGAAATTGGAGCTAAAGACATACCCAATTTTCTGGATTTTTATTCTGCTCGAATTTTGTAATAAAAGACTATTTATTAGAGGTTTCCTATTTTTGGGCCAATCTTGTAGCCCTAGTGTTTCCTATTTATAGGTTAGACTAGATGGCTAAAAACATATTCTCAATTACGTTGAATATGATTCCTTTTTGGTTTTCTTCTTTATCTTTTCTTCTGTGTTTTGCTTAGCCATGCTTGGCTAAGCTTATGTGGTTAACCCAACGTGAGGATTCAATGATTCATCCAGAGAACTTGTGCTTTATCGGTGATTTAACTCATTTCTATTTTCATCTTATCGGATCCAATTTCTGGAAATAGTTCGAATATTAGATTTAATATTCGGTTTGGTTTATCCCAAGGATTGAGTTCGAACTAGGTTTTAAGTTTTGCTGTGCGATCGCACAGTGGGACGCCGTTGTTCGGACATATTCTAGGCGATCGTCTAGTCGAGGGATTTTCTGGGCGAATGCAAAGATCTCGGTTTGTCCGAGCCAAACATGGGTTATTTATATTTTGTTCAATGATGGAAGTCTCGGAATCCGAATGTTGGGTTGATCAATTTTAATCGCTTCTTCTCGTTTTCTTATATTCTATTTTATCTTTACTTCATTTAAATTGCATTTCTATTTTAGTTTATTAATTTAAAAATCCAAAATCCAATCCCCCTTGTTTTCATTGCATTTGCATGACATTTAAATTACTTAGGATTCAATAAAAGGCTCCTCGAGAAGAGAGAACGATCCTAGGTTTGCCTATACGCAATCCTTGGTTAATTGTTGATTGTGGACCCCAAGGCTAATGACAAAAGGTCCTCATCACCGTCCGTGGTCAATCAATGGATCTCTACTCAATTTAATGGAACGATCGACATACAAGACATGTGAGGAGTTTGATTTTAGCCACAATCCAGTGTGGATCCAGATGCATAATGTTCCTATGGAAGCGATGTTTTTGGAGAACGTAATAAGGATCGGAGGTTACGTTGGCAAGGTTCTGATAGCGGGGATCCGTGCTCCAATGGAAGATACTTCTGAGGATTTCTGCGAGCTAAAGTGCTGCTTGACTTGGAAAGTCCTCTGGCTCATGGCTTCTGGATGTCTAGACTGAAAGACAAGAAAACATGGATCTCGATTCACTATGAGAAAATGCAAAGCTTCTGTTACAATTGCGGTAGAATCGGGCATGATAATCGCAACTGTAGATTTGAAAAGATGATGTCGGTGGTTAATCCGTCAGAGCCTAGGTATGGGGCGTGGATCACTACTATTGTATGTCGCAATAAGGATGAAGCTATGGTTGTGGTTCAACAGGACTGGTCGGGAGCAAGTTATGTCCAAAAGAGAAAGGAGGAAGCGATGTTGCAGAAGTAAGAGGATGAAAAGAAGAAAGAAAAGAATAGCTCCAGGATGCAAGAGGAAGACTTATTCGTTATCAAGCTGCATAGTCAGGTGAAAGAAAACATAGCTGTAACAGATACGGAAGTTTTTGAGCCAGAAGAAAGTCTTACAGTAAACTCAGAGATGGTAGGAGGTCCTAGCAGAGCCAATAGGAGCAAAAGCTATACTGTCAAGGCAAGGGGAGGCAAGACTAAGGGGAGTGTGCAGTATGAGAAGGAGGAAGGGACAAAGTGCAATTCTCCAGAGCTGGTTACTGAGCTTTGTAAATCATCAAAAGAGGATGCTGTAAGTCAGAGTCCGACGGCTGCTCGAGTAACAAGTCCTATGGCTATGGTGGTATATAATGGAGGAATTTTACATGATGTCATCAACAAAATTAGTGAGCTGGAACTGAAAAGAAACGCAGAGGAGGAATGGGAGGTCTCGAAGACTAAACGTAGAAGATTGGTAGGGGCAGGTTCTGTACCCAAACCTACAATCTCATCCTATGCAGAAGGCTTAAGGAAAACTGAAGCTAGGATCAAAAGGAGTGCCAAAAGAAAGAACAAAGGCTTGAAGGAAAATATTACCGAGGGAGTTATGGAATTGGAGGAGGAAAAAGGGCACTCTACAAACAACAATGAAGAGGCAGCAGTGTTTGTGTTCAAAGCAGGTGGCATCAGGAGGCAACGACACATTTCTGATGGTGCTGGTGGCTGGCCATTGACAGCCACCAAGTCGCCATGAGGATCCTATCATGAAACTGTCAAGGTTTAGGAAGAGCCTTGACAGTCAAAAATCTAAGGGATTTGGTAGCCAAATACCATTCCTCAATTATCTTCCTTACAGAAACAAAGATGAGTAATATGGAGTTGAGTAGATTAAGGTTGAAGTGTGGGTTTGACAAGGAACTAACAGTGGAACCGAGAGGATTAGCAGGTGGACTAGCGATATGGTGGCATGATTCAATTCTATCTCAATCCTGTATAAATCTCAGAATATAATCCATGTCATGGCGGAAGCTAGTAGGCTCCATGTGCCAAAATTAATCTCGTTTGTTTATGGTCCTCCCAAAGGAGAGCATCGGATTGCCTGGGAAACATTAAGGAGGCTGGCTGGAAATGTGAAGGTCGATTGGCTGGCAGTTGGTGACTTTCATGATCTGCTCACACAGTCTGAAAAAGAGGGTGGCAATCCGAGAGCTATGCGCAAGATCATCAACTTTCAAACTCTGCTGTATGACTGCAAACTAATGGATCTAGATTTCAAGGGGGCGAAGTTCACATGAAGTAATAAACGACCTGGGAATATTGTGCGGGAAAGGTTGGATCGGGCCCTTGGTAATGTGCCTTTCATAGAAGTGTTTGAGAAAGCGATGGTCTTCCACGTTGAACCCATGGAATCAGACCATCATGCCTTATTAGTGGATTGTTGTTACCATGAGATAAAGGGTGCCAAGTCCTTTCAGTTTGAGGCAATTTGGGCTCAATATGAGCAATTTTTGCTTACTGTCCATGAAGGGTGGACTGATGTGGAAGGTGTGGAAGATGACAGAATAGCAGACTTGGTGAGAAGATTGTTGGCTTGCCAAAGAAAGTTAATTGAGTGGAGTAAACAGGAATTTCCCAATTTTAGGAAAACTATTAATCAGCTACGGGGGAAATTGAGTGAGTGTCACGCTGGAAGGATGACGGAGTCAGCTTTCTCTGTGTTGGAGGAGTTGGTACGAAAAATTGAAGAAACCTGGAAATTGGAGGAAGCTTATTGGTGGCAGCGCTTGGCTGTGGTAACAGAAACACCAAATTCTTTCACAATACAGTCATACAGAGAAGGCTTAGAAACAAGATCCTGAGGTTGAAAAATGACAGTGGGATTTGGTTGGAGGAAAGAGATGATATCAACAGAACCTTTAAGGAATTCTATGTAAATTTGTTTAGTACTGGGGGAGCACATGATATGGAGCAAGCACTATCATATATCAAGGAGGTAGCACGGTAGAGGATAACAGTCGGCTGATGGCTTCAGTTACTCACCAAGAAATTGAGGCAGCTGTGTTCCAACTAGGTGCCAATAAAACCCCCGGACCAGATGGGTTTTCAGCCCTTTTCTATCAGACAGCTTGGGAAGAAGTGAACAAGGAAGTATGTGACATGGTGAAGATGTTTTTTGATAACCAATCAGGGTTGCAACTACTCAATGACACCAACATAGTGCTAATCCCAAAAGTGGATAAACCAGAAGGTGTCAGTCACTTTAGGCCGATTGGACTCTGTAATGTTTCCTACAAAATTATTGCTAAAATCATGACTAGTGGGATGAAGGAGCTAATGGGAAAAATCATATCTCCAAATCAGCGAGCATTTGTTGCAGGAAGAATGATTCAAGAAACATAATCTTGACTCATGAAGCGTTCCATTACCTGAAAAACAAGAAGGCAAGTAAGAAATGGGAGTGTGCCTTGAAGATTGATATGAACAAGGCTTATGATCGAATCGAATGGGACTTCCTAGAGGCTGTCATGCTAAAGATAGGATTCTGTACTAGATGGGTCAATTGGATTATGAAGTACATTTCCTCAACAAAATTCATCTTGAAGGTGGATGGGCAAAAGATAGATGAATTCAGACTTGAACATGGGGTGCGACAAGGTGATCCCTTCTCACCATACCTATTCATTTTGGTATCTGAGGTTCTATCATTAATGTTCCAGACTCATGTTGAAAGGAAGGACTTAATGGGGATAAAACTAGCTAGGAAAACTCCAGTCTTGTCACACTGTTTTTTCACTGATGACGCGCTTCTGTTTCTCAAGGCTGATGAAATCAACTATAAAGTTGTTAAGCTGATAATTGATGTCTACTGTAAAGCCTCTGGCCAGCTGGTCAACTTAGAAAAATCCAACATTTTCTTTTCCACTAATACACATGTAAATATCAGAGATAAAGTCTCAGCAAGCTTAGGAATCAAACACTCAGAGCAGACAGGGAACTATTTGGGGTTGCCTGTGCTGTGGAGTCGATCAAAAGTTGCTGCTCTTGCTGGAGTCAGAGATAAGGTAGGCCTGAAACTCCAGGGATGGAAGCAAAAATTATTGACATTTGCTGGTAGGGAGATATTGATTAAAGTCGTAGCAAATGCCATTCTTACATACCCTATGACATGTTTTTTGTTTCCCAAAAAATCATGTATGGAGATAGACCAGCTCATATCCCAATTTTGGTGGGGTCATAAGGGGGAGGTTGGGGCAATTCATTGGAAGAGCTGGAAGAAGTTGTCTGAACGAAAGATGGAGGGGGGAATGGGATTCAAGGATCTACTTTGCTTCAACAAGGCTTTATTGGCAAAGACAGCATGGCGTCTTATCAATCATCCGAATGATCTCTGGTGCAAGGTAATCAAGGGCATTTACTTCCCTCAAGGGAGTTTCCTATCTGTGAAAAAAGGAAGCCATGCTTCATGGGGGTGGACTAGCTTGTTGGAGGGGCGAGATTTGCTTTTAAAAGAGCTTTGCTGGAAGCTGGGAAATGGGAGAGGCATTAGTGTATGGGAAGACCAGTGGATACATGGACTTTTTTTTTTGCTCGGAAAAAAAAAGTCCATGTATATGGACTTAAAGGATGCAGATTACACAGCGCAACGCTCTCAGATGCTAATAGGAAACTAAAAGTGGCGGACCTCATTTTAGATGGTTGCTGGAACCTTTCCCCTATCCAATCCAGAATCAGTAATTTGGAAAGGGATAAAATCTTAAGCATGCTGATCCCTGTTAATGGTTGTGAGGATCGTGTAATCTGGCTGGAAAATAATGATGGAATTTATTCAATTAAGTCTGGCTATGCAGCAACGAAGAAAGTCAGGGAAGTGGATACTCCTAGAGACCTAGGTACGTCATTCAATGTCCCTAAAATTCTTGGAAATGCATCTGGAGGTTAATAGTTCCGCCAAAGATACAACAATTTTTATGGAGACTAGGGTCGGGGGCTATGGCTACAAAAGAGGTTCTATTTAGGAGTAGATGTGCTGTAACCCCTTTTTGCCCGATATGCTTGAGTGAGAGGGAGTCTATTGAGCATATGCTATTTTTGTGTCCACACATTTGTTTTTTGGAGGGCTTTATTTTGGCTTCGGCTATTAGTGTGTGTAATTCTTGAAAATGCCTAAAAATTTCCCCTCCGGTCTCCCAAGGATTATATGGTGGGGTCCACACATTTGTTCTCATTCCCTCCCCTCCCAAGGAGCAGATTCCCTCAGAATATCTTCTCTCATTTTCTTCTCAAAGTCCCATTTCCACCCTTAGATGAAAAAATAGACGGTTCAGATTTAATATATTCTAAAACAATGAAAATAGTGTTTTATTAATTTTGTTTGTATTATAGGTATAAATGGTGTAGATCATGATTTACCAGTTTAACTTTATTTATTCATGTTCAAAATAATAGTTTTATAAAATATCAAATTTGGACCATCTATTTTTTTTTAAAAAAAAATTTGAGGGTGGAGATTAGATACTGAGAAGAAAATAAGAAAAAGGATTATGAGATCATCACTAGGTTTAAACTTCAACACTATCGACTGAAGTTTGCATTAAATTTCTTCCAGTAATATCATTACTCAGCTCATCATCAAGCAAAAAGGTGTTCGGATGGTCAAGGGGGAAAAATAAACCTCAACTTGGATTATAATAGAAATATCTTTGAAATAAATTCTAACAGAGTATCACTAATGCTCCTCAAAGTAGCAACAACAGTGAATGCAACAAATAAAGGAGCACCTTTTAACAAGCCCTTGGATTAGAACCGGTGATGAAAGAAGAAGATCAGATGAAAAAAGGAGACCTTAACTTCGCAATCACAAATCAATGATCAAGCCGCCGTCACTGCTCTCCGATCCTTTCTTGGCTTGCGTTTATAGATTGAAGATCATGGTTGAGAAGGGGAGGGGTGTTTTAATTGATGGTCTTTTGGCACGTTCAAAACAATAGTGTTATCCCACCACAAAAATTAACACCAATAGATGAAATGTAACGGTCATGTTATTTTTATCCTCATTTTTAAATTTGGAGTTACTTTTGCATCTCAAAGAAACATTTTTTTACTTTTTTGGTAAAAACATGTGGACATTTTTACACATTTACCCGATTTAGCAGTGTAAAATCACTAATTGTGACATTGTCATAATAATAATTACTGATGACATTGACTCATGCTTCTGGTTCTGCTCAATGCCTATTTGATCTCGTAACATACCAGTTAAGAGTGGAGCCCCCAACCAACAAGCCACAAGCCTGCCTGCAAGGTGAATCCAAATTCCTTATTTATGTTGATTTTTCTCGTCTTTCCCCCTCTCGTGACATCGTTAAAGTCGAGTTATTTAGAAAGCACATCTCCATTTGAATTTTTAATGAAGTTTTATCACATCATAACTAAACATGATATAACTACTGAGCTGACAAGCATCCTAAGAAAACATGTTTGCATTACAAGAAGACATCTTCATTATCATTTGCAACAAATTCTTTACATTTGAATCATCAACATTTACGCATGTGTATAAACTACTAGTAGTTTAACTATTTAGAGCTCTAAAAATAGTGCAGCTTTTATCAAGGGTAAAGGTGCAAAAATGCACATGTGTTTTACTCTAAGAAGTGCTCAACATTGAATGTTTTTTTATATGCAAAACTACACATGAACTTTCAAAATTGGGACAAAAATACCATGGCCATCAATTTAGCTTAAGAAACGTTAGTTACACTTTAAAAATACCAAAATACCCTTCAACTCAATTTTTTTTTTAAAAAAAAAACCCCTCTTCCTCCAGCCTCTGGATTCATCACCCTCCACTCTCAATTCATTATCATCCGAGACAAAATTGCAAGATCTTATCCAAAACCTAAGCATGAAAAGAATCAAGAGAAGAGCAAGGATTTAAACAAATTGACAAAAAATCCAAAGAGATTCATCACTCTTTCGGATACCAATTACAGATCCAGAAATCCAATAATCAACATAAAAATCAAATCGAAAAATCAAAAGGCAAAAGGGATTGTTTCTTTTATTTGCCAGTAGTTGTTGCTAGCCCAAAAATCATACATGATGAAGCTAAGTGACCTACGCATTTCTCTCAATTCCGGATTCGAATTTGAGGCGAAGCCTATCTGGGGGTATTTTTTGTACCCAGAATCTATGGAAGTTTGTGATTTATACAATATAGAGTATCCATTGTTGTGATTGATCAGGAAATGTCCATTAAAAAAAGAAGTAATAAAGGAAGAAAAAAATAGGGGAAGTTGATATTATACGAGATTTTGAATTTCTGATTGATAAAGGAAGGAACAAAGCTGATTGATATAGGAAGGAACAGAGCAACTCAGAGAGATGTTGCCTTCCCTACATTTTGAATTTGTGGATTTTTGTTGAGCTTTTTGTTCAGAATATCCCCAGACTTTGGTTGGAGGAACATTTCAAACTTAAGGTTTGACTTTGTGGATGTTGCCTTCCCTAAACCCAAGATTGAAGAAAGAAGAAAATAGAATTGAACACCAACATCCACATACCTAAAGAACGTCGGCGATGATTGATGAATTGAAAACCAAAATTTTAATCGAACGCCGTGATCGATGACTTGGAAGAATCCCCAGGCTTTGCACACATTGTTGACCTGAGAGACCAGCTGTTCGTTCTCGAGGGAGAGATTGATGACCAGGATTTCGTCGGCGTCTCTGTTTTGGGGTTGGGACGGTGGTCAGGGATTGAGATGGTGACAAGCGAGTGACTAATAGGGAAGAAGGGAGGGCAGTAAAGTGGAGTGTAGCAAGGTAAATCAAGAAAAATAAGCATTTTTTTAATATGGAGCCCACTGCAAAAGTACCGCTAGTTAAGCTAAATTGACGCGATAACATTTTTACTCCAATTTTGAAAGTTCACATGTATTTCTGCACCTAAAAAACATTTGGTGTTCGTCGCTCCTTAGGATAAAACAGGTGTAAAAATACATATTTACCCTTTTATCAATCATAAATCTATTGCTTTAAATAATCTTATAAATTGTTATTGTTTATACTCTCGCAAGGGGAAGGATAACTAGTTGGGTAAACAATGAAAGTACGTGAAAACAGAAGCAGTAGATGGCCAAAATTTTGCACCGAGCCATTTGCAGAGCAAATTAGTACTGTTCTGAAACCAATGAACATCGAGCTTTCTATCTGTTTACAAGATACTCCCTCCGCTCATAAATATAACACCCAGTTTTTTCATAGATTAAAGAAACAAAATAAATCATTTATTCATATCATATCTTGTGTATCATTATATTATATATCAGTTTATAAGTCAGATAAATTAATTTGGAGAAAAAATTAAAAATATAAATATTTTGAAATAATTCAATTATCTTCCTTAACCTTGACAACTCAGTTTTATATTTTGAACATGAGGTAGTACATAAATTCTATTGATGCAATCACCACATGTCCAATTTAACAGCATGGTAAAAGCTGTCAAAATTATATATCGATTTGATGTCAGTTTGAAATAATGATATATCCATATTTCAACTCAATTATTATATTTTGATAGTCAGTACCTTGTAATTGCATTGATGCAATTACTTTCAAGTGACGTGCGGAAAAATTTACCATTGTTTCTGTCCCATGTCTCTGCCTCTGCTCGGCTGCTATGTAAGGTAACAAATAGAACAGCTTATATCACATAGCCAAGGAGGAGTTGTTAATGAGATATCGATATGCTGATATGCTGATATGCCTAGAAGCTTTCAACCAAAATGACAAAATCCATGCAGGGAGTGTTTCTTAGTGTTGACGGCTTGCCAGGATTCAACTTAAACTAGGGTCTGGCCGAGCACAAAGGTAACTAGACTCAGTTCAATGAAAAATATTGTGTTGACAAAAGATCGGTCAACCGTCCATCCAAAAATGGTGATTCCTCCAGGATTAGATTGCAAATACATCACTGCAAATTTAGAGGAATGCTTAAAGCATCAGGTCCCAGATTATATGAAATAAGCGGACAAAAATGATTCGTAAAACATAACAAGATCTGTCAACTTCAAAAATGGTTGGTAAAACATTAAATTCCAGATGAAGCATGATTGGACTACCCAATGAAGAAAAATTGAATTAGACAGCAAAGTCTACTGTAAAAGAAGGAATCTTGCCAGCACAGCACATTAACCTCAATGGGAGACGTAAAAATAAGACATTGACTTCAAAGAAACAAAAAATGACTTATGGATTCTTTACGAGGACAAAAGAATACCCAAGTACTCAATATATGCAATATTAAGCTCCAAGTTTTCATTCTTTTATCAAGGTATGACATGTCGGTTACTCATGCCATGCAGAAGATTCCCAAAAGGAAAGACAAATCAACAGTAATATAAATAAATGTTGGTTTAGGGGAAGTTACAACTTAAAATAGATATTCAGTCTTCTCTTAGATGAACTTTGGCCTCTTAAACCGAACTAAACAAACACAATCAACCTTGAATATTTAGTACCAAAATTTTTTAAAAAAATCACAACTTGGTATCAATCAGTAACAACTACAGAAAAAAAGAAAGAAAGAAAAATCATTTCTAGAGATTTTCAGTCAATAAGTAAACAGGATAGATGTTTTATGGAACACAAATTTGTCAGTATTTAATTATTTAAGGGCCTGATTAATGAGGAATTATTAACTTGCACAGTTGAAGCAAGTATTATATGTGAATAAATTAGGCAGTAAAAGAAAACAATGTCAATGCTCAAAAACCATAGCAACTTGTAGTGGAGCAATTCAGTACATTGATGTTTATATATTAATGTCATTATCTTCACAAATTAGCATAACTGACTTGATAAATTTAACATTCTATACACACAAATTCGTTGAATGACATACCAAAGGCTTGCCTCTTGTGCAGTGATGACATATAAGAAGCCAGTCGGGTGTTAGTAGGCATGTCAATGTAATCCAATGACTCTAGATCACTTCCAGAATAATCCAAATATAGTGAATTCAAACGGTTTGCAGCTTCCAAATTCCCTAAGCTAATAGAATTTCTCAGTCGAGATGCATCAGAAGAGGTGCATGTTGCCAACGCATGCCACCTGCTAGCAAGTGAAACTATGTTTTGAGCTCTATGAGATATTCTAGTAGCTGCATGCAGACAAATAATGATTCCAACAACCTGCAGAAGTGTAGAAACCTGAAAGGATAGACAAATAAAAGAGAAACAGAATAAACTTGCTGCAAAAGAACTTTAAATCTTAACAAAAGCAGGAAAAGCAATGAGAAACTATTTAAATCCTGGAACTAAGTAACTCCTTGATGATTAAATAATAGAATGGGAACATATTCATTCAAGTTACATGCATAAACTATTTGAACATGGAAAATCAAACTTACAGCGAAATCTCCACCATTTGTTAAAGAAATTATTCCACCATATACTGTGATCAGTAACAGAGTCACAAATTGGCTAGTTGTAACAACCAAGAATTGCAGAAGAAGATAAATTCTGAACCGGTGGCTTATTTTTGAGAGATGATAACGCAACCGTATGTGCTCCTCCATGAATACTAACACATCAGATTCCCTTTCTAAGAGCTTCCCATAATCATCGAAGTGGATAACTTGCAAATTGGAGACCAGGTGAAACAAAATGCTGGCTGATAGAGATATTGTACTCACATAAGTCCAAGATATTGTTAAAGCTGAAAAAGTAGCAACTGAGAGCCACCATGACTCACGACGTACATATATAAGGCGAATCATTTCTCGGGCTATCTTCAGCAGGAAACATGGCAGTATCCACAGAACGAGCAAGCGCATAGACTCCTAGAGGGGGGAAAATAAAAATACGTCTTAACACTGCTTAATGGTGAATTCCCCACCCAATTGGTAGAAACAGTGGAAGGTATTGAGTGAAGCAAATGGATCAATGGAGCTATGATTTGTAAGTAGAAGACAATGCTATCTGGAACCCGAAGATCATAAAATTGTAAAACTGACAGAAATTTACACCACTTTTGGGAGAATTTTTACGAACTAGAAAATGGTGACATTTCAGAAGTTTGCAGGAATGATCACAGTGATGTAACAGAAACAAATATAAACATAAATTTATGGATGTGAAGCCAGTTTTTACACTGATTGGCCACACGTAGATACCTATAAAATAAATAAATAAATAAATAAATAAAACTCGAATTTGCTTACCGAGATCTGTTGAACATAATCTTTGTGAAAGCTTCCTATTTGTCCACTCAGGCGGTCAACAAAGAGGAACCTCCTTAAACCGTACTTGCGCAGATTGTGGGATAGGCAAACCAAAGAGACGGCGGCGAGGCACGCCTGAAGGGCCACAACGTCCATCTCAAAATCCCTAATCTGGTACTTCTCACAGTGAGAGCAATGGCTGAAATGAAGCGACAAGAGTGGAACCACGACGCCAATCGCCATGAACGCAGTCCAAGACAGAGCAAAGCTCAACACCGAAGACTGATTGAACCCAAGTATAGTGAGAAAAGATTCCAAACGACGAAGCGTTTGATCCAGTCGAATCTCTTCCACGTTCTCTTCTCGTTGTGCTTCATCTACTTCAATGCCGTTTTGATTCGGATTTGAACTCGAAGCGAGAAGGGGCGTCAAATGAGGAGCTGGCTCTGGCTCTGGCTCTGAACCGAGATTAGCCATGAATCATGGATTCAAAATGGCGTATGACAAATCACCGTTCAATGTGACGATTAATAGTATACATTGTTACCAGAAGTTGGGGTTTCAGAGTGATTTCAGGACGTCGAAAGTGATAGAACATGCTGAATTCTGACTCAAAACAGCGCGTGAAATATCACCGTAGAGTGTGACGAATGATAGTAAGCACTGTCACCAGAAGTTAGGGTTTCAGTGAGATTTCGGGCGTCGAAAGTGATAGAACATGCTCAATTCTTCTGTGTCTAGTTTCACTTTCAGCTTTACTCTTCTGCCTCTCAAATCTAGGAAGTCAAGGACCATCCGCTGTCAGAATGAGCAGTCTCCACTTTCTTTTCTTTTTTCTTTTTTCTTTTCCTTAAAAAAACTAAAATAAAATAGGAAAAATTAGAATAAAAAACCCGGAGAAAAAGATATTTATTTAGAAGGATCATAAAAATTATAATTACTTAGAAGGACCAAACATTATAATATAAATTTAATATTACTAAATCGTCCTTAATCAAACCTCTTACATTATCTCTTGTATTCATAATTAAAAAATAACTAAAATTAAAAGTAAAACCGCCTCCATTCACATATAATATTATTCTATCTTTTTTTAATTTTTATTTTTCACCATGTTTTAGGCTCATGTAAAATCAATACATTTTTAATTAACTATGGTTCAAACTTATATTTTTTTATTTTTATTTTTAACAAGTTCTATATTCATATAATCAAGAGATCATCTAATTAATGAATATATTATCAAGTTACCAAATTTATATTATCAAGTATCAACGTTGACATCAATTAAATATTTTTTTATGAAAATAAAAACTAAATTCATTTCATTTTTTTTGGAATATAATATATTTTTTTAATCTTATTAACATTAAATGAATTTTTTAACCCACATAGATTTCTTCTAAAATAAAAATAAATCATATAAACCTTTTTGGTCTAACATTAAATTATAAAATACTTTGTGTTTTATTAAAATCATATAATTGTATTTGTATTTAAAAATTTATTGATTTGAACAAATTATACTTTTGAACAAATTGAAGAATATGAGATTGTTTTCCATAGATATCTATGCAAGTTGTAAAAAATGAAACTTGAGATAAATTTATTTAATTTAGTGAAATTCAGAATTTTGTATTAGTTTTAAAAATAGGGCGTGGAAAGGAATGAAGAAGATTTTCTTAAGGGTAGTTTAGTATTTTATATTTTTTGCATTTGATCCTTCTAAGTAATTACAACTTTTACGGTCATTCTCAATAAATATTTTTTCCTCTAAGTCCTTTATTATAATTTTCCAAATAAAATACTGATTAGTAATGAAAAAATATGCCATAATGTTAAAAAAATTATTTTAAAACCTTAAAAAAGTATTTTAGGTATTTCAGGATATTAACTTATTACTGAAAAAATACCTTGTAATTTTGAAAATTTATTTTAAAATTTTTTAAAAATATTTCAGGTGATTGATAGTAAAAATATACATCAAGTACTAAAGCCGCTTCCTCAAATCTAAAGGCAATGCATCAGAAGAGAAATTTTAAGGCGCTTCGTGAAAATGTGGGCTTCGTTATTTGTCTAATTGTCTTCGTCTTCTTCAGGTGGCCCTCGTTTTTGGGTTTAACTGGTGTGGGGGTCAGACTTCCTCACTTTAAGTGAGGGGGTTTGATCCTCGTTGGTCAAGTCTTTGGGAGGCATCCTAGGGGTCTAGGAAGTAGTGAAAACGCTGGTAGAGGTGGAAACATGTGTACTCTCTGGACCAGTATGCCCTATAGACTGGGCTCCAAGCACCCTATCCTGGACTGTGGGTGAACCCAACCCCTTTCCTAAAGTTTTATTATAAAAAAAAAAAAGGTGACGCGTGGCTTACATCGTCAGATATTTTCTCAGAGTTGAATCTAAATAAATAAAGAAGCATTAATTTTTCATATTATTTTATATTACATTTTCTCTTAAATTGTTTTAACTCTATTTGAATTATTATTTTCCCTTCCTTTCCCAAGTACTAAACAGCCGCTTAGCGAAGCCCCACAAATTTCGAGGCCCAGACATGGATCAAAGTGACTGTTGCTTAGATCTCGATTCCGTGGGTCACTGATTAGTGTTGGGGGCTTGATGGGAAATTCACCAAAATAGCAATTTTTTTTAAAAAATTGTATCAGTTAGAGCAGTTGGAAAAATATTTACCAGAATGATGCAGTCAAACATGACATTTGACTGACGCTACTAGTGTCGTCACCAGTTTGTGCAGTATAGTGGTGTTGTACCTTCTAACGCCTTTTAGGTGTCATTATAATATATATATATATATATGATTTTATAATTATATTTAAAATTATAAATAATAATTCTAATTAATTATAAATAAAAAAGAATAAATAATCATTTTAATTAATAATTAAGGAAATTAAAATATTTAAAATGTATTATAAACCTGTAAGGCTCGCCTCACCCCGTGAGATTTGGGTGATGGAAATCTTCCAAAGATTTCGTGAGGGCCGCCTCACCCACAAAGACTTATAATCTCCTATGTTCCATCACCCAAATCTCACAGGATGAGACGAGCATCATAGGTTTATAATAAATTTTATTCTTTTTATTATTTATAATTAATTAGAATTATTATTTATAATTTTAAATATAATTATAAAATTATATATATATATATATATATTCTTTATAATTGACGCCTAAAAGTGGTGTCCGATCAAACGCCATGTTTGACTACATTACTCGGTAAATATTTTTCCAATTGCTCTAATGCACAATTTTTTTTTTTTTTTAAAAATTGCTATTTTGGTGAATTTCCGGGCTTGAGGGGCACCGAGATACAGTTTATTAATGGGGAGAGGGTAAAAATGCACATAAGGTTTTCTTAAAAGAGCGTAACATCAATTATTTTTTAAAAAATAAAAGTAGTTATAAATTTTTGAAATATATGCAAAATACACATTGACCATTTGTTTAAATTTTTTATGTGTTAAAGTGCAAAAATACAAATGAGATTTTTCCATCCATATAATCGTTAGTTAGTTGACCGTTAAATTGATTATTAAACATTTGCTTTGACCTAAATACCCATCTTTCAATGAATAAACATTTTATATTTACCTAAAAATAATTTTTTATGCAAACATAAAAAGTATAATACATATATGTTCACAACTTCGAATATATTAAAATTTAAAGAAAATTGCACCTAGGTCACGGGCAAGGAAATTTATGACAAAATGGTCCATTTGTAACATTCTAATTTTATTTTTAGGATTTAATTGTAATTAAGAAATAATTATGTATGATTATGATAATTAAATTGTAATTGTGAATAAAAAAGAAAAAACTAAAAAAATGGGGTTTATGTGGTAGTTTTGTCAAAAGTGTGTGTGTGTGTGTGTTCAAGAGAGAGAGAGAGAGAGAGAGAGAGAGAAGAAGAGGAAGGAAGGTATGTGTGTGTGGCGGTGAGAAATCAAGAGAGAGAGAGAGAGAGAGAGAGAAGAAGAGAAGAGAGGAAGATCTGTGTGTGTGTGTGGTGGTGAGAAATCAATAGAGAGAGAGAGAGAGAGAGAGAAGAAGAAGAAGAAGAAGAGAAGAGAGGAAGATTTGGGTTTTTGAGGTATGTTATTTATCTTATAGGATCATTTTGGTAGTTAAATTAACTTCTTTTCAATAAACTTACTATATGAAAGTTGTTCCAAATATTGTTATATTTCCAATGAATATAATATCATGTTGGTTAATGAAAATTTTGACGCTATAATTTTGGAAAAGTTTTGAGTTTTGACTATAGATGACTGTATATATGTATAGAACGATTAATAACTAGTTTTAATTAGTTTAGATTTATCGATTGATTTTTGTAGGAATTTAAATCAATTTTTCTATTTAAGACTTTTAGAATTTATATTATACCGGATATTTCTACCGATCAAAAGTTGTATAAATTTTATTGTGGGTTAATAGATGAATTACTGAGATTTTAATCAGTTTAGTTTTGAAATTTGAAGGATTAAACAACTAATTTTTCAGTTTTTATTACTATAATATATTATTATTATAATTTGTGTATCTTGAGTTATATAAGTTATAATTGTGATAATGTAGAATTTACATGTGACTTTGGTAATTGTTTGCGTTTTACTCGTCAAGATAAGGTTTAACTTGTAGTTGGGGTAACCGGGGTTAATTTCTATATGCTTGTTTTAGACGTAAGGTGTTTCCTAAACCTTACTTTCACATGAATTACTGGCATGTGTTTGAAAAAAAAAAATTATGCGTATATCCGAATATGAATTTGTTTCAGGGAAGCAGTGTACTTTCCAATATATATATATATATAAGTGGATTTTGTTTATTGAGATTGTGATTGTTGTGACAATTATGCTGATTGTTGTGAAATGTTGTATATGGAATAATGAATTTTGTAAGATATTGTTGTTATGATGTTTGTGTAAGAATCGGCTGAACCCAAGGGGGTGAATGGTAAAAACTTATCAACTTTGAAAATCTTTTTGCATATCAGTAAATGCAGTATGTATGATAGTAATGAGATGTAAACCAACAGTCAACCATTCAAATGATTATGTTGGAAATATAGGAGATAAGAGAAGAGAATATGCAAACAGATCTATACTGGTTCGACCCAATCTTTGACCTACGTCCAGTCCCCAAGCTCCACTTGAGATTTTCAATCTACTATCCTCTTGTTTAGTCCATGCATAAGAGAAAAGCCTTTACAATCTCACAAGTTTGTAAATGGCAGAATATCATCAAGAGGAGGTGAATTGGGGATTTTAAAAATTCTTTTTAATACACCCAGTAAACATATGAAGAACATAATGTTGGGATCCGTACAACGCAGCGGATTAAAAAACTTGCGAATCCCGTCCCGAGGATCACTCAAGTGCGTTTAAACCTAGGCTAGGGAATCCAAAATTACCTTTGGAGAATTTCGTTCGTGGCTCGTTCTTCGTTGAACAGGTGGGCTACCTCCTCGATCAGCAGAAGACGACTTGTAGGATCGTCTTCCTCCACTGGTATCCACACAAACAATCCTTGCACATGGCTACGGCAGCGTGCTAGCGCCTCTTGTGCGTCTCTCTCATAATCCTCTCTAGGGTTTCTCTTTGCGGCTTTTACAATGCGCTCGACAAAATGTCCCGTAAGTTTTCTAAACCCGTTCGCGCATTCTATAAAATTAATCCTCATTAATTTTGAAATTCAAATTTCAAATATGGATTAAAATACATTAATTACATCAATCAAATCGATGTGACGTATTTAATCCGCATTAAAAGCTGATTTGAAATTCGAATTTGGAATCTGGATTAAAATAAATGTATTAATTAAATCCATCTAATAGATCTAATCAAATCAATTTATTTAATCCAAATTAAAAGCCTTCTGATTTGATTTATCTTTATAAATTAAATCCGAGAAATAATATCTATCTATTTAATTTAAATTTGAGATACCATATCTCAATTTAATATTAAACATGATATACGATATCTTTATTCGAAAATTAAATGAGATACAATATCTCAATTTGTTTTAGATATTTAATTTATCAAATAAATTAAATACAAAACAAATATTATATATATTAATATTATAATCTCTATTAATAATATTAACATATATTAATTTCAAATATATATATATATATATATATATATATATATCCTAGATTAAATTCACATTCATTTAATCTCGTTAATCGAGATTCAATAAATCTGGACACTTTTACCCGTGTTGGATTATTCTTGTGTGCGACCGACCTGAGCCCATATGAGATTGGCGGTGGGCCAACACCGTGTCGACCCACAAATCGCAAGCGGCCTCTAGCAAGACATTGCGACTACCCAATTCACATGGGGATCGATGACACGATACAACCTATCGTACAACCATGTCACGTCCCTTTTGTCACGCGATAATTTGGTCAAGGATGAGACATGGATGATGTCAACTTCATTTTCTTGACCACTACTTTCTTGATTCTCGAGTAGTCTAATAAGTGAAAATGGAAACTCCTTTCCATCACAATGACGGCCATAAATTTCTTAGACTCACTCATTGAGGGGCCCGATTATCTCTCTACAAATGTGAGGGACAAATTCCATCTTGACCATTCACATTCCTCCGCATGAAAACCACTCGATCCCGATCCTAGCCTTTATCATCACCCGGTCAAAGGTGACTTTTGACTAGGTCAAAGGTCGATGACTCATCATGTAGGAATCCATGATGGTCTCGAGTCATAGAAGGCGTTGTGATGCGGTTATACATGAGATAAGCTTATGACTAAATCCATGCAGCTTTCTCATAGTGGGTCGGTCCAGCACCTTGTACTCTTACAAGTGCTCATGACTTTGATTCGTATCTCCATACGTCATCAAAGTCATACTGGTCTTACCTCATCTTCGCTCCCGTAGATGACCGATCGAGGACATTTAGGATATCATCTATAAGATATATCCAGGGATCAGTTATCACTGTAAACATGCGAATGAAGTGATAACTTAATGGAGAACAATAACTTGCCCTAGGGCACATTTTCCAACACTTTAAAGATAGAGAGAGAGAGAGCTTGACAAATGTTAGACGTGGCTATTACCCAAGAGGGGGGGTTGTTTGATAAATCTTTAGGGACTTTGAAAATATTTTTGCAACTTATTGAAAGCAGTTTGATATTCAAATAAGCGTATACTGGAAATATAAAAGATGAGGGAAGAGAATATGCAAACCGAGATTTATCTTGGTTCGGCCCAATCCTTGACCTACGTCCGGTCCCCAAGCTTCACTTGAGATTTTCAATCCACTATCTTCTTTGAACTTGATTTCTCTGATAAGATGAAATCGCCTGAGTACATGCCTGGTCCTTTGATGTGACCTAGGCTTCTTGGTCTGTGCAATAGCGCCGCTATTGTAACAGATCAATTGTATTGGATATGAGATGGTAGGAACCACCTCAAGTTCATTAATGAACTTTCTAATCCAAAGGACCTCCTTAGATGCATCCTATGCTGCTCTATACTCGGCTTCTATATTGTAAAATCAAATACGGTGCTCGCTTAGAGCTCTTCTAGCTTACCGTACCACCATTCATCCAGAACACATATCCCGATTGCGATCTTAGATCATCTTGGTCGATTTGGAAACTCGCATTTGTGTAACCAGGTTACACAAAGCTCGTCTTCCAAGCCACCATATACAAAGAATGAGTCCTTAGTCCTTCTCAAGTACTTAAGGATATTCTTGATAGCAGTCCAGTGACCCTTACCGGGATCTTGTTGATATCTACTGGTCATATTCAAGGAAAATGACACATCCGGTCGAGTATATAACATGGCATGCATGATAGATCCAATGGCGGAGGCATATGGAATCTTACTCATGCGGTCTCCTTGATCTTGTGTACTAGGATACAGATCTTTACTGAGATGGATGCCATGAGACATGAGTATGTTACCCCTTTTAGATTCCTGCATACTGAACCTATGCAGTATCTTGTCTATATATGTGCTTTGACTTAGGCCTATCAGCCTCTTAGATCTATCTCTATAGATCCTTATCCCTAGGATATAAGTGGCTTTGCCTAAATCTTTCATTGAGAAAGACTTTCCTAACCAAGACTTGACACTCTGCATGGTAGGAATGTGATTCCAATGAATAGGATGTTATCAACGTAAAGCACTAGATATACAACTGTGCTCCCACTAACCTTCTTGTAAACACAAGATGCATCGATGTTTTGAATGAATTCAAACTCTTTGACTACTTCATCAAAACAACGATTCCTACTCCGATATGCGTGCTTCAATCCATAAAAGGATCTTTGAAGCTTACATACTTTACCCGAGTCCTGCGGACGCACAAAATCCTTAGGTTGTGTCATGTACACATCCTCAAGCGCTTTCCGTTAAGGAAGACTGTTTTGACGTCCATCCGCCATATCTCATAGTCATATTATGATGCAATGGCAAGAAGGATTCGATTGATTTGGCCATTGCAACTAGGGAAAAGGTTTCATCATAGTCCACACCATGAGTGAATCCTTTTGCAACCAGTTGTGCCTTGAAGACATTTACTTTGCCATCCATGTCAGTTTTCTCTTCGAAAACCCACTTGCACCCAATGGTTTTTAAACCTTCAGGTGGATCGAATAAGGTCCAAACCTTATTGTCGTACATGGATTGCATTTCGGACTTTATGGCATCAAGCCATTTTTCGTAGTCCGGCCCCACCACGGCCTCTCGATAGGTGGTTGGCTCATTACGCTCAATAAGCAAAACATCACGACTTCCAAGTCGTCCATCCATATCTCGAGGTTGTAGCCGTGATCTATCGGACCTTCATGGGCCTTGTGTTACTTGAGCAGGCTGAACAACTTCTTGTTGTGAGTCTTCTCTGGTTTCCATCTGTGGTTCTACATTGTCCTGTGACTCTCGAACTTCTTCGAGGTTCACTTTACTCCCACTGATTCTTTTAGAGATAAACTCTTTTTCCTAAAAGATACCATTCCGAATAACACACACTTTGTGATCGGTGAGATTGTAGACATAGTATCCTATAGTTTCCTTAGGATACCCCACAAAAGGGCATTTTGAGGATCTGGATGATTATTCATCGTAGGCTTGTCGTTTAACACAAACCTCATATCCCCAAATCTTAAGAAATGACAAACTGGGTTTCTTCCCGAGTCCATATCTCATATGGTGTCTTTTCAACGCCTTTGACGGAACACGATTTAGTGTGAACGCAGCTATTTCTAGGGCATGACCCCAAAAGGAAGGTTGAAGATTTGTCTGACTTATCATAGGTCAAACCATATCAAATAAAGTTCGATTCCTCCGTTCAGAAACACCTTTCCATTGAGGTGTTATGGAGGAGTAAGTTGTGAGAAGATCCGATAACTCCTAAGATGGTCAAATAACTCTTGGCTTAAATATTCGCCACCTCGACTAGATCGAAGTGCTTTAATTATTTTGCCAAGTTGGTTTTGCATTTCATTTGGAATATTTTGAACATTTCAAAAGATTCAATTTTATATTTGATTAGGTAGATATACCCATATATACTAAAATCGTCTATAAAAGTAATAAAGTGCAAATGACTTCCTCTGGGAAATGTATTCATTGGTCCACACACATCCGTATGTATGAGGCCCAATAAATTGGTGACCCTCTCACCGTGTCCGATGAGCGCCTTTGTCATCTTTCCCAATAAACAAGACTCACATGTATCAAATGATTCAAAATCAAATGAATTCGAAATCCATCTCGTGATGGAGTTTCGAAATGTGTTTCTCATTTATATGGCCTAGACGACAATGCCATAGGTAGGTTGGATTCAAATCATTTGACTTGAACCTTTTAGTAGTTATGTCATAGATTCGTTCATTATTAGGATGTTCTTAAATAAGCACACAATGACCAATGCAAATCACCATGAGCATAAAATTGTCATTATGGAAAACTTGAACATTTACGATTCCTAAATAAGAATGTAATAAAGTATTGTTACTGCTCAAAGCGGGAACATAAAAGCGATTGTTCAAAATTAAACAAAAGCCCACCGGCGAACTATTTCATAAGTGCCTATGGCTAAATCGGAATCGTTGCTCGATTTCCAAATTTCGTGGTCAACTTTGCCCTTCTTCAATTTTATACTTGTCCTTGAGACCCTACACATTTGTACAAATGTGAGATCCACATATAGTATCTAATACCCATGTAAAGGAAGTAGAAAAGTGAATATCTATGACATAGATACACTAAGGCGATAGCCCCGCTATCCTTCTTGTTATTTTCCGATCTTCTTGATAAAGCTTGCGTTCCTCTTCCAATGACCAATTTCATTGCGAAAAGCGAGACCCCATCCTTTGGAGGTTTTGCCTTCTTGGCTTTCCATTTCATACCCCTTCCTCTCTGAATAGACAAAACAGAACTGGGCCTTTTCTCAAGACTTTGCTCGCCAGCTTTTGAGCATCTCATGCGTTCGTAAATTGATTCCCTCATGTTGTTCATGACGTAATTCATGACAACTTGTTCATAACTTCCTGGGAGTGAGCTCAAGATCACATCTGTAGCTAGCTTCTTAGAGATGGGGAATCTAAGCCTCTCAAGGTGATCAATGTAGCCTTTCATTTTCAACAAATGGGGACTAACTGATTCACCTTCAGCCATCTTGCAAGAGAATAAGGCCTTTATGACCTCATACCTCTCTTTCGTTGCCTGTTGCTGGAACATTTCCAAAGGATGATCATTCATCTCAGAGTCCTCCATATGTTCCGCATCTTCATCGAGATCCGGAATCATGGTGGCGAGCATCGAGCATCCCGTATCCATAGAGTCATTTTGATGCTTCATGTAAGCATCGGTTTGATCTCTTGGATCATTAGCCGCAGCTCATTAGGAATGGGTTGATCGATGAGATACTCCTTTCTTCCATGTTTAGGATCAACGCTTAAATCCCCAAACATGTCAAGAAACTTTGTCTCATCGAGTTCGTCCTTCTCAAGGACCGATCGCATTGATGGTGTTACAGTGTTACTATTTGACATGATTCTACAATTTAAAAGATATGCAAAGTTAGTTGATATTCTCCCATTGAATTAACAACCCTCATTTTAATTAGTGGGCTAAGATCCATATTTGGCTTGATCTTAAGTCCGCTTTGGCAGGACGCTTAAAACCAAGTTATTTAGGTAGGCAACTTCTTTGCCAATTACATCACATGTAACTCTTAGATCCTTATGGGATTTGATCATCATATGACCTAGCATGTTTAATCCCATCCAATGCCTTGAGATCCAAAACCGTTTTGATAATCTCAATTAAGTCAAGACAACAATGAATATAGAGTATCACCATTACTCTCTCTTGCCTCACCAAGATAACTCAAATGCATCCACTTTGGTGGAACATACAAATGGGTGATCTAGGTTTTGACAAGTATTCATTTATTGACGGCATTGTGACTTAAGATTGTATTTAGAGGGTATTTATTGATATTAACTAATTAATCTTATTAATTTTACCTATATGAATGCAATCCTCATTGTATATCATATAATGTCTAATTTAATTATGATATGATCACATCAAACATAATTAAGAAAAACTCGTGACACAACATGGCTCATCTAACCTAGAGTCCACTCAAGCCAATGAGGGGACTTCTCTAAATAATAAAAGAAAATACATATAGAGAAACCTCTTTTAACATTCGAGGGGAGTGAGATGAGAAGAGAATGTACATCAAGATCATTTAGAGAGAGAGAGGCATGGCACGCAAGCAATATTTAAATTACAACACTTGTAAAATCTCTAGAGCCATGTTATTCACCATACGCAAACAACACTTTGAAAGGTAAATTAATATATACATTAATTCATGATAAAATTCTCTAATTTTATATTATATTATATAATACATATATAATATGCCATGATTTAATTAATCGCGCTACGAACAATCAGGCGGTCCCTACGGCGGTCAAGGGGCAGCGCCCTTGCGGGGGGTGCAGGGGGCAGCGCCCCCTGAGCTTTTCAAAACATCATATTTCTTTAGAAAATTTCTTTCGTAAAAAATAATTTTAACCCCAAAAAGGCGTCGACTAAACCTGATTTCGCGTCAATGAAGAAGGCCGTCCCCAACGCCGTTGATCTGAAGGTCCGAACGCAGCCATGTCTAACATGACTATCGTTAAATCTGGACAGCCTAGAAAACTACGTTGAAGGATGAACCCTAACATCCTCGCGAATCCAGACATGTTCGACTCAGCGTTCAACCCACGTTGCGTATGATCATCATCTCTGAGCGTTTCAGAATCCGATCAATACGCGAACAGCAGGCCATCCGAGAATCACCAACGTTCTATCACCATCAAACTTGTCTGATGAATCCGACCCCAACGATTCCAGCGTGATCGAATTTCCAAACGTCCCAGCTGAAAGTAAAGGAAATCACCAAGAGGGGGTGAATTGGGGATTTTAAAATTCTTTCGGATCACCCACACAACGAGATAATATCAAGGCAAAGTGGAGATAGAGAAGAAGAGCTTGACACGAAGATTTATACTTGGTTCGGTCTAACTCTTTGACCTACGTCCAAATCCCCTCCTCTGGGATTTTCCACTATCACTCAAGAACAATTACACACTCGTAAACGAAGGATGCTCCTCACTCTAGGACTCACTCCCCCTTACAAGCCGTAATTGCTTACAACGATACACACTCGTAAACGAAGGATGCTCCTTAACCTAGGACACACTCCCCTTACAAGCCGTACTCTATAATCAGATACCCACTCTGTAAACGAAGGATGCTCCTCAACCTAGGATACACTCCCCCTTACAAGTTGTACTCTAATTTTCCCAATCTCCAAGTCACCTGACTTGAGATTATTACAATGAATGATATACAAGGAAATAAACTCTCTCTAAGAGTAATATAATAAGCACTGAAGCTCAATGTATCGAGATACAATCAAATGAATAAACAAAAAAAACTGATGTAATTCGTGTAAGCTTTTCGTGTATGTCTTCTCGCTGTCCAACTTCAAATCTTCATGTATTTATAGTGATTTGAAGCTTGTGAACGTTATAGATCCGTTGAGGCTTCAACCCATTCGAAAATATAGTCATTATGGGTGTTGCTTCATTAATCTAGTCAAGTTATACAAGTTGCTTTGTTTGAAATATAGTCATTGGAGACTTTTGCAGATTTGAATTCTTTAGTTGGGAATATAATATTCAGGTATTTGGCTCCTCAAATTCGTCCCATGTTGCTGAAGATCTACTTTAGCTAGTGGAGGCTTAGTTGTTTGTATTAGGTGAGAAATCTGCCCACAACTCCAGCTGTCTTCCATTTGCTATTTTGTCTTTGAGGATAAGTTAAAATAATTCAAATGTTTAAACATTTAAATCCTCTGAAAACTCATACGCAAACTTGTTAAGATTGGTTAGAAATATAGATAAGTATCATATAAAACATATGTAACCAATCCGCAACTTAAAACTTGAAGCATTAATCAAAATATGTAATTTAGAACTCAGTGCGTTTTTAAATCTCGATGATCAAAACTCGAGTTTTCACCAAAACTCGAGTTTTCATCTTCCAAAGATGAAAATCGCGATTTATGCTTCAAAAGGGAGTTTTGATGTAAAACTTCAAAACTCGAGTTTTGACCCCAAAACTCGAGTTTTGGACTATTGATGTGAAAATGTAGTTTTAGTCCAAAACATCAAAACTGGAGGTTTTCAAGTTGAAAAATACTCATGCTCTCGGGTTGCCCAAAACTCGAGTTTTGCTTCCAAAACTCGAGTTTTCACTTAAAACTTGAAAACCCTGAATACCTGTGAACATATCAAAACCGGCGGTTTTCAACCAAAACTGGCGCTTTGCACTTGTGAAAACTTAGATGCTCTCTACCTGACCAAAACTCGAGTTTTGCTTCCAAAACTCGAGTTTTCATATATTTGTGAAAACTCTGAAAAATCCGTCGATATCAAAACTGGCGGTTATCAAACCAAAACTGGCGGTTTTGCTTTTGTGAAAACTTGTATGCTCTCGGCCAGACCAAAACTCGAGTTTTCATATGTTCAATGAAAACTTAATGAAAACCCGTGTAAAATGAAAACTGGAGGTTTTGACCCAAAACTGGCGGTTTTCATATGTTGTAAATCAGGTGCACGACCAACAGACCAAAACTCGAGTTTTGACCCCAAAACTCGAGTTTTGAACTATTTCAGGAAAAATGAAGTTTTCTTTGAAATGTTCAAAACTGGCGGTGCTCTTTGAAAACTGGAGGTTTTGAGACTTCGAAAATCCAAAGGCGAGCCAAAACGCGAGTTTTTCTCCCAAAACTCGAGTTTTCATATGTTCATTGAAAACTCAAATCTCAAAAGCCGGCGGTTTTAACGAAAACTGCGTTTGCTTTTGTTCGATTTTCTCGGAAAACTCAAAACGGAGTTTTACTTCAAAACTGGAGTTTTCCCTTGACAAAAAGTTTTTCGATTTGCAAGAGAAAACTTCTCATTTTGTTTACAATTGTTAAAACATCATCAAAACACATATAGAACTAACACCAAAACGATCGAGTTTCCAAATGTTTCAGAAACGCGACCTAGGTTCGAGTGGATGAACGATTCAGCCAGATCGTACTACGTCCTGAACGATTCAGAACTGGATTAAACCCCCGTGGCTCCATTTTAGAGAACCGACTAAAACCCTAACGCGAACTCAGAAACAAAAGATCAGGATTCGATTTGACATTCATATATCAGCCATATATAATAATCAAACGAAAGAAGCCTCGATTTAAACGCACATGAGTTGGCTCGTACCACCGTTGGGATCCGTACAACGCAGCGGATTAAAAAACTTGTGAATCCCGTCCCGAGGATCACTCAGGTGCGTTTAAACCTAGGCTAGGGAATCCGAAATTACCTTTGGAGAATTTCGTTCGTGGCTCGTTCTTCGTTGAACAGGTGGGCTACCTCCTCGATCAGCAGAAGACGACTCGTAGGATCGTCTTCCTCCACTGGTATCCACACGAACAATCCTTGCACACTCGCTACGAAAATGCGCTAGCGCCTCTTGTGCGTCTCTCTCATAATCCTCTCTAGGGTTTCTCTTGCGGCTTTTTGAATGCGCTCGACAAAATGTCCCGTAAGTTTTCTAAACCCGTTCAACGCATTCTATAAAATTAATCCTCATTAATTTTGAAATTCAAATTTCAAATATGGATTAAAATACATTAATTACATCAATCAAATCTGATGTGACGTATTTAATCCGCATTAAAAGCCGATTTGAAATTCGAATTTGGAATCTGATTAAAATAAATGTATTAATTAAATCCATCTAATAGATCTAATCAAATCAATTTATTTAATCCAAATTAAAAGCCTTCGATTTGATTTATCTTTATAAATTAAATCCGAGAAATAATATCTATCTATTTAATTTAAATTTGAGATACCATATCTCAATTTAATATTAAAATGATATACGATATCTTTATTCGAAAATTAAATGAGATACAATATCTCAATTTGTTTTAGATATTTAATTTATCAAATAAATTAAATACAAAACAAATATTATATATATTAATATTATAATCTCTATTAATAATATTAACATATATTAATTTCGAATTTAATATATACATATATACATATACATATATATATATATATATCCTAGATTAAATTCAGCATTCATTTAATCTCATATTAATATGAGATTCAATGAATCTGAACACTTTTACCCGTGTTGGATTATTCTTGTGTGCGACCCTGCAGGCCCATATGAGATTGGCAGTGGGCCAACACTGTGTCAAGGATGAGACATGGATGATGTGAACTTCATTTTCTTGACCACTACTTTCTCGATTCTCGAGTAGTCTAATAAGTGAAAATGGAAACTCCTTTCCATCACAGTACGACTGTACATTTCTTAGACTTACTCATCGAGGGGCTCGCAGATATCTCTCTACAAATGTGAGGGACAAATTCCATCTTGACCATTCACATTCCTCCGCATGAAAACCACCGATCCCGATCCCCTTTATCATCACTCCTAATAAAGGTGACTTTTGACTAGGTCAAAGGTCGTGACTCATCATGTAGGAATCCATGATGGTCTCAGTCATAGGGCGTTGCTGACGCGGTTATACATGAGATAAGCTTATGACTAAATCCATGCAGCTTTCTCATAGTGGGTCTGGTCCAAGACCTTGTACTCTTACAGTGCTCATGACTTTGATTCGTATCTCCATACGTCATCAAAGTCATACTGGTCTTACCTCATCTTCGCTCCCGCGTAGATGACCGATCAGGGACATTTAGGATATCATCTATAAGATATATCCAGGGATCAGTTATCACTGTAAACATGCGAATGAAGTGATAACTTAATGGAGAACAATGACTTGCCCTAGGGCACATTTTCCAACACATAAAACAAAGATAGAGAGAGAGAGAGAGCTTGACAAATGTTAGACGTGGCTATTACCCAAGAGGGGGGTGAATTGGGTGTTTGATAAATCTTTAGGGACTTTGAAAATCTTTTTGCAACTTATTGAAAGCAGTTTGATATTCAAATAAGCGTATACTAGAAATATAAAAGATGAGGGAAGAGAATATGCAAACTGAGATTTATACTGGTTCGGCCCAATCCTTGACCTACGTCCAGTCCCCAAGCTTCACTTGAGATTTTCAATCCACTATCTTCTTTGAACTTGATTACAAGCTCTGTACTTGAAGTAATCCTCTCACTAGGATTCACTCCCCTTTACAAGCTGTAATCAATACATTACTTGATCACACACTTTGTACTCGAAGTAATTCTCTCACTAGGATTCACTCCCCCTTACAAGCTGTAATCAATACAATAGGTTTCCCACTCAAGATCACCCAATCTTGAGTAACTCGCGGATTGAATGTTTACAGATAAATCTTATCTATCAAAAGTGAATGTATAAACACTAAAGTACAATTCAAGATCATCTCACTTTCTACGATAAACTATGTAAGCATTGATAACAGAGAGTAAGTGAATATCAGAGTATTGGCCTTTTGAAGATGTAAGCTCGTGTCTCTGTGTTCGCGTGTACGTTCCTTCTTCCGACGCTCTTCCTTTATTTATAGACCATTAGTGTTGATATTGTTGGAAGCATTCATCTGTTGCATTTTGGCTGTTGTGAATAGTAGTCGTTGAGTCACTTAGAAAATGTTTGTTAGAGTTGAAGCGTGAAGTGTCTGTATGATCGTCGTCATTATATTCTTTAATTCCTTTATTCGAGATTATTACTGTTGAAGAAGCATGCATAAGGAATGAAATAATCTTGCCCAAAACATCTTTCGGATGTTTAGAGCTATGACAGTTGGTTTAGTATCTCGAAGTGGTAATTGCATTAAATGCTCTGACACACAAATTGCTTTATGCAAATTTGTTGTTAATCCGTGATAAAATCATCTGAAACTCATTAGCAAACTGATTAAAAGCAATTAGCAATAGTAATGAGTAAATATATGTAGAAATGAAATCACACACGATGATTTAGAATTTACGAAGACGGTGATTTGAAAACAAAGATGATCATGCTCGCACATGACTATTTTTATGCTCGGGCAACCAAAGTGTAAATACGTTGTAAGTAGAGATGATCGTCTTATGCTCGGCCAACAGGGAGCTACTGCTCGAGCACTCCAGTGAGAATGCTTGGGCAAACCTTGAACGAGGCTTATTAAAACTTGAATTATCGCTGATGCTCGAGCAACACAGTTTTTATGCTCAGGCATCCTTGTGAACCAGTGTCGCCAGTGCTTGGGCATCACAGATGTACTTGCTCGGGCATGGTGGAGGCAGTGAGGAAAAATGAATTAGAATTATACTTGCTCGAGCAACACATTTTGCCTCGCTCGAGCATGCTGCTTGGGCAGAGCATTTTCTTTCTCGGGCATAAGTTATGCAGAGGTGATGACAAAATGATTTTGTGGTGCTGCTCGGCATGACTTCTCCTCTGCTCGAGCATGGTGTTCGAGCATGCCTTTTACTCTGCTCGGGCATGACTCTTCAATTTTGCAAACTCCTTTTTTAGATCGATGATGCTCGGGCATGCCAAATGCTCTACTCGAGCATGACTCTTCAGTTTGCACTTCTTCATTTTGAGCCTGATGATGCTCGGGCATCACAAATACTCTGCTCGAGAAAGCTTTCTGACTTCATCTAACTCGAGGCACAACACATATGAACTTGAGGCAGAAGCTCTTCTAATTTTCTCTCTGCTTCTTCTTGACTCGAGGCTCTGAACTCGAGGCAACAATTCATTTCAACATGAATTGTTCTTTGCCTTTCAGAATGCAAGCATATCATCAACACAAGTCAATTTCTAGTGAGTGTAGCGTCCTCGATATGGCTTCAATTTTGGCAACCCAACCATGCTCATAAAGCTCTTCAAGTATTCTTTCCAATGCAAGAAGAATCAGCTCCAAACTTATTGTACTTTGTCTGTTATCATCAGATGATTGGAGGTTGTTCTTGATCAGCGTTTTTTTGCAGTGTCCTGAACTGACCGTCAACTTAAAAATATCATATCTCCTTCAATTGATCTTATTTTTTTCATGATCGTGATGTTTTTGGAAAGATATGTGATTCTAGTTTCAAATGGAACTGGTTTCAGCTCATTTGGATTTATCGTTTGTGAGATACGCTCAAGATACCGAAGCTTGGTCTCGGCTTATGACATTGATTTTTGTTGCAACTTTCAAAAGTCATAGCTCTCTCATCTGAACTCCTTTGGACTTTAATTGTATATCAAAATGACGCATTGGGAGTATAGTTTCATAAAAAATTGGTTTCACCTCAATCGGACTTTAACTTTGAGAGATATCAACGAATTACCAGAGGTCGCCTGAAACAGAGCTGTACAGAGTAGCTGAAAAACCGTTGTTGCTCGAGCACCAGATTTTAGCATGACACTGTCCATGAGAAAATTACTGTAGCAAATACTATTCATTCGGAAGCTTGAACTTGCTTATTTTAACTCTGAATTAAGCCGTTCCAACTTCTATTTGATCACGAGACTTGAATATTGATATTCTCATAATATTTAACAAGTTCTTCTTTCTTCAAACTCCATTCTTAATCACTCTTCATTGTATTAAACTTCACATCTACATTAAATATAAGAATTAGTCAAAGTAGAAGATAAATGTAGTATGCAAACTTTTTGCTCTGGATAATGACATCTATATAAGATATCATCAAAACTAATCATATCCAACACTTGACACTTAGTAAACAGATGAAGAACAGGGGAAAACAAAGATAGATAGATAGAGAGAGAGAGAGAGAGAGAGCTTGACACAAGAGATTTATACTGGTCCGGTCTCAACTTTTGACCTACGTCCAATCCCCAGACTCTCTGGGATTTCACTATCACTTCAATCAGTTATTCACTCTATACTCAAAAGTTATCATCTCACTAGGATACACTCCCCTTTACAAGTTGTAAGCTGATAACCCAATCTCAAAGTCCCACGACTTGAGATTCTTACAATGATTGACAATCAGAAATGAAACTCTCTAAAAGAGCAGATGAATAAACATTGAAGAATATTTATATCAAAAGATATTACTCTTGAAAGTGGAACAGTAAATGCAAGTTGAGCGTTTTTGCGTTTTTGTCTCTTTTAGTTGTTGAGAATTGAATGCTTTAGCTTATATATGTAGGGAGTATTTAATGACCGTTGGAAATCTTGCAATAGCCGTTGGAAGCATCAAAAGAGTTGTTAGGTTGAACTAGGTGCATTTACTTTGTCACTTTGATTTAATCCAGATGCTCAGACTTTCTTTGTTAACTTTCCTTGAAATAAATCTATTGGATGATCTAGCATCTAGATGAGGAAAGAAAACATTAAAGCCATTGGAATGAGTAGAGAATGATTTGGCAAATTCATGCTTAGTTTTTTGGACCAGCATTTAATGCTCTAACATCATCTTTTGCTTTATGGCTAATATTCATTCAAACACTCGTTTGGTCATGTAAAACTCATTAGCAACTTGATTAAACATAGTTAAGAATAGTAATGAGACATGATATGAAGTATATAGATCATACATAAAGATTTTCCAAATACGGACAAAGTGATTTCAAAACAAAGGCGCTTAATACTCGAGTTTGTTTAAGCAAACTAGAGTGCATGACTCGAGTTTAACATTTTAGGCTTGAGTCACATGATCATCTTCTTTGAAAATAGATTTGAAGTTTAAATAAAGATGTCTCTGTATAATTGAAACTCGGGTTTAAAATGTTTCACTCAAGTGCATGACTCGAGTCAGTTGGCGTAAACTTGAGTTTAGATTTTCTTTCAAAATGAGCTTTGCGGTAGCATTATGAAAATGTTTTGAGTTTGCGTAAACTCGAGTCATTAAATGACTAACTCGAGTTTAGGACTTCTTTAATTTGAAAATAAATTTAAGTCCACAAAATCTAACTGGAGTTTTCAAGATCAGGCTCGAGTCACTTTAAGTTCAGAATATTATGAAAAATTCTTGGCCTTGCACAAACTCGAGTTAACCGTAACTGGCTCGAGTTTGCTTTAAAATGAAAAAGATTTGAAAACTCTCGGCCAAGCTCAAACTCAAGTTTTCGTTCTGATACTCAAGTCAACTTTAGTCTAGATGACTTGACTAACTCTCTGTCTAGTGTTAACTCGAGTTTGGCAACTCTAAGCTTAAGGGTTATTATGAATACACATAGCACTGCCGATATAATACTATAGCATCGGGCCAGCCTTATCAAGCTAAAATACAATGCAACTCATATGTGATAGCAGCATAAAGGACGCAATGCTATGTGCCGTATTTTCAGGAACTAAGTGCAGGTTAATGGACAGGCGTTGGTTCACGGTTAGATTGCTGACGGATTGGAATAAAAGATGCGAAGGATCGAAGATTAGGATTTGGAGAATCTTGTAGAATCAACAGAAATAATCTACTGAATTTGGAAAGTTGAACCTAACAAATTTGGAAAAGCCTAGCTCACTAAACTTACACCATAAATAAACTTGACTATAAAAGGAAAAGACGGCTAACCCTAAAGATTATCGAGTCGTAGAGAGTCCAAGAATATTCCTATTCGGCCAGACTCGAAAGAAGAGGGAAAGAAGCAAGAAGTACGAGAACTCCAGGAGAACCCAATCCTTCCTTGCAGTGAGACAGAGACGAGAAGACGTGGAGTTGTCAAGTGACAGGCTTCTCCTACGCCGTCGAAACCTCCGCCAAGCTTTCTATTTTTCTTTTGTTAGTTAATCTTTTGTCATGGGCTATTATGTTTTTAATCGTTTAGTGATTCCCTCGTCAGTCATGAACTAAACCTCCTTTGGCTGAGCGAGGATGAATTCTTGAGTATAGAATGAACCCAGTTTGCTAGTACTTAATTCAATAAATTCAGTTTGTTTATCAACAATCTTAATTCTTGTCGGTTAGCCGAAGCTAAGGGCTAGATCAGTGGCATCGACTTACTGGAAGGGAGTTGGGGTTAGACATCTGATAGGCAGTGTTTGCTGGGCAAGCTGGTGCAAGGCTTGACCTATCATTGTAGGCTTCAGGCATGGGTCTACCGCTCATAACCTTAATACCTTGATTTGAAAAGTTAATCTGAACTAGAAAATTGTCATAGGCATATGGGAGAAGTATAGTTTAGGTTGTACGTATAGGACGCGGAAGCTTCTGTATAAAATAGTGGTGGGTTAACTAAATAACATTGTGAAAGGCGGTTATACTGTAGCATTGCGGCAGCTGTGCAGTATAATTGCTATAGCAATGCGCTAAGGCAAATTGGGGGATTGATATGCTTAGGATGACGTCTGATGCTCAGCCTATCTTTTACTGATATCTTCTTACGACTACGATCATTTGTTATTTTCTTTCTTATTAGTTATAATCACCAAAATCCCAAACCAATCATATTTTATTTAAATTTCTTTAAACAATTGTTTCTGTGTCATCATCGGTATCTCAGTCTCTGTGGAACTATACTCTACTTACTCTTTATTACTTGTTCGACTGGTTCACTTGCCAACAAGGAATTCGACCAACAATATGGGGCATGGCAACAGGAGGAAAGGTTAAGATATCTAATGGCCCATTAGGTATAGGCTCATTAGGTTTTAGAAGCTCAAATATTCCCTTGTCATCATAGTTCAAAACAGCTACTAGAGGAGGATTGGAATTTGTAAGACAGAATTTATATAGGCAGGAGATAAAACTATCTTTTCACCCCTAACATGAGTGACAATTCTTTCCTCTATGAGGTTACCCTCATTATCCAAATGATTAGCCCATTGCATATTATAATAAAAGGCTTTGACTATGCTAAGGCTATAAGAAGCACGAATGGAAATAAGGTTTTCAAATTGCTTAAGCCAAGGAGAAAGATTGAGATTACAATCTTCTTTGAGCTTAGCAAGATCAATAGAAACTACAGGACAAAAGGTTTTATGCGTATATTGTTCTTTAAAGAATATAGCATTAGCATTACGAAATATAATAGGTTGATTGCAAAAACTGCTAGGAAGAGAAGAATGATGTAAATATCTTAAAGGGCTGGAATTTCCTTATATACCTTAGAACAAGATTGTTCTCAAGGTCTAGGTACAGATGGACCTTGTGAAGAACCATGACCTTTAGCAGAGCCTCTAAACTCAGAAGATGCAACTGACCTCTTCTTCTTTTTAGGCTTAGCAGCCTCAAGAGCTTCACCGTTATCTTTGCGAGTTACAGCTTCAGGGTTGATTGGCTTCCTCTTTGAAACCTCAGGGGGTTCCTAAATCACAACCTTCTTGACCTTCCCTTTTTCTTTAGGAGAAGATTCGACCTCAGTAACCGTCGGTTGGAATCTCTTAGGAGTATGTTTTTCTCTCTTAGGTCTCTCCTAGGTCTCTTCAATGGAGGTGGAGACGTAGATTGAGTCCCCTCATAGTTAGAATCAGTGTTCATAGCTTTGGCAGATGGTTTGGGAGGCATTTTTGGTGGAAAAAGCTCGAGTTAGGTCGAGAGAGATGAGAGGTTTTCAGAGAAAATTAGGTTTAGGCTCGAAGGAAGAGTGAAGTGAAGAGCAATGATTAAATTACAGTATATATAGAAAGATGTAAACTCGAGTTTCCACTTACTAACTTGAGTTACCTGCTCGAGTTTATCAGAACAAGCTTGAGTTTACATATACATATACTAACCTGGACTTCAAGTGTGTATATGTAAGAACTTGAGAGATTTCCTTGACTCGAGTGAAGCACTTGTTGGCTCGAGTTTGGAAGTTTCTTTGACCTCGGTTGCCCTCTGTCTCATCTTGACTCGAGTTTCCATTTTCTTGACTCGAGTTTCGTTTTGTCTTGGCAAGCAGGGCTACTCCCTATCTGAAATAAACTTGAGTGTGCCACCCGCAGGCTCGAGTTTGGTTTTCTCCAAAACTTAGAGTTTGCTCTTTGTCTCTAGATGACTCGTGTTTGAGGTTTACAAGCTCGAGTTTGCCTTTTTTGATAGCACACTTCAACAATTTGACAGATACACCAGATATCCTGCAAAAGTCACAACTAGATACTCCGATGCTTAAGTTAGTATCTAATGATCATAAAAAACATAACTAACATTAAGTAGAGATTACTTACAACTTATTGGGATTTACCATTCCCAATTCTCTTCTAATGAAAGTAAATTGTTCCTTTGCTAATGGCTTTGTGAAGATATCATCAAGTTCAAGATGAGTAGGGATGAACAACACTTTGACATCCTTCTTCTGAACATGATCTTTGATGAAGTGATGTCTAACATCAATATGCTTGGTTCTTGTATATTGAATGGGATTCTTTACCAAGCTGATTGTGTTAGTGTTGTCACACAAAATTGATATCTCCTTGAGATGGATTCCCAAATCTTGAAGTTGTTGGTTAAGTTGTAAAACTTGAGTGCAACAACTTGATACAACAATGTATTCAGCTTTGGTTGATGATAATGAGACCTTAGTTTGCTTCTTGCTAAACCAAGACACAGGTGAATCACCAAGGAATTCACATTGGCCACTTGTATTCTTCCATTCACTCTTATATCCAACATGGTCTGAATCTGAATATGCCACAAGATATTTAGCTTGTCCTTTAGGAAACCATAATCCAAGAGTTTCTGTGTCCGCAAGATATTTGAATATTCTCTTCACATTTTCAGCATGAGACTCCTTAGGGGTAGATTGATATCTTGCACATATCCGCACATTGAATTGGATGTCTGTCGACTTGCAGTCAGATAGAGCAATAATTTAATCATTCCTCTATATCTTATAATGTTGAAGTCCTTGCCATCCTTATCAACATCCAAAGAAGCAGTTGAACTCATTAGAGTATCAGCTCCATTGCATTGGTCCATCCGATACTTCTTCAAGAGATCTTTGAGATATGAAGATGCCATTCTTATTTTGCTTGATTTTCAAACCAACGAAGTAGTTCAAATCCCCATCATTGACATCTCAAATTCTCCTTGCATTGTCTTAGAAAATTCTTCATACAAGGCATCATTAGTAGAACCAAATATAATATCATCAACATATATTTGAACAATGAACAAATCATTACTCTTGTTTCATTTTATGAAGAGAGTTGTATCTACTTTGCCTCAAACAAATCCTTGATCAAGAAGGAATTTGCTACGTCTCTCATACCAAGCTCTAGGAGCTTGCTTAAGACCATACAAAGCTTTCTTTAAATGAAAGACATGATCTGGATGACAATTATCCTCAAAACAAGGTTGTTCAACATATACTTCCTCTTGTATAAACCATTTAGAAAAGCATATTTAACATCTATTTCATAAAGCTTGGAACCCTTAATGCAAGCAAAGGCTAGGTTAACTCTTATAGCTTCCAATCTTGCCACTAGAGCATAAGTCTCTTCATAATCAATTCCGTCTTTTTGATTATAGCCTTTGGCCACTAATCTTGCCTTATTACGGACAATGATTGCGGATTTATCACATTTGTTCTTGAATACCCATTTAGTGCCAATAATCGGATGTCATTAGGCCTAGCTACCAAGTCCCAAACTTGATTTCTTTCAAACTGATGTAACTCCTCTTGCATTGCTATAACCCAATCATCGTTTGAAAGGGCTTCGTCAATCTTAGAGGGTTCAATCTCTGAAATAAAAGTAGAGAAAGTAACTTCATTCAAAGTACTTTTTCTGGTTCTCACTCCTTGATTTACATCACCTATCACTCGATCCAAAGGATGAATCCTACTTTTCTCCATGATCTAGGTTGAGATTGATCAGTGTTTTCGCAAGCATTTTCACAATTATTTTCAACTTCAGGTTCTGTTTGCAAAGGTTTTTTAGAATTTATTAAAATAGAAGAAGTTTTTGAAACAGATTGATTTTGAACAAGAAGATCATCATCATTCAAGGATTTATCAAATTTGGCTTCGCAGAATACAACATGCATTGACTCTTCCATAACACGAGTACAATTATTAAATATTCTATAAGCCTTACTCCAATTAGAATAACCAAGAAATATACATTCATCTGACTTAGGATCAAACTTTCTGAAGTTCTCCTTACCTTATTATGCACAAACATTTGCAGCCGAAAATGTGCAAGTGTGCAAGGTTGGGCTTTCTTCCTTTATACAATTCATGGAAGTCTTATCAAGCTTCTTCTGGAGGTATGCTTGATTTGAGATGTAGAAAGCGGTGCTCATGGCATCAGCCCAAAACACTTGAGAGGTTTGGTTCTCGTTTGGCATTGCCCTTGCCATCTCGGGGAGGACTCAATTCTTTCTCTCTATAACACCATTTTGTTGAGGAGTCCTTAGGGCTGAGAAATTGTGATGAATTCCCATATCACCACGGAATTCTCCAAAAGCATGATTTTCGAACTCACCACCATGATCAATACGAATTCCTGCAATAGAGAAACCTTTCTCATTCTAGACCTTCTTGGCAAAGGTAACAAATTGATCAAATGTTTCATCTTTAGAAGATAAAAATATAGTCCATGCAAATCTAGAGAAATAATCAACTATGACCAAAGTGTAAAGATTGCCACTAAGGCTTTTCATTTTAGATGGTTGAACCAAATCCATATGAAGAAGTTGGAGAGGTTTACTAGTTGAAATTTCACTTTTTGATTTGAAAGATGATTTGGTTTGTTTACCTCTTTGACAAGCGTTACAAATCATGTCTTTTTTAAAACTAAGTTTAGATAAACCAATAACCAAATCCTTTTTCAGCAACCTGTCAAGTTGGAACATATTGACATGAGCTAAATGTTTGTGCTACAGCCAACTCTAATCCAAATTACCAATAAAACAATTTGCAGAAATTGAGCTATTACTAGGAAGATTGAGGGTATAACAGTTACCTTCTCTAGGAGTCCTAAACAAATCTTTGGACTTGATGTTGTCCATGGATAGATCATCCTTGCTCACCATTAGGCATTCCTCAGAATCAAAGATAACCAAGTTACCTTTATCTGTGTTTTGGCTCACACTAAGGAGGTTGTTGCATAGGCCTTCTACAAGGTAGACATCTCTGATTTGTAGTCCATCACTGCTTCCAACTTCACCAATTGCAGCAATCCTTCCAGATTGATTTCTGCCAAAATTTACTTTACCACCATCCTTAGACTTGATTGTAGCAAACTTAGAATGATCTCCCGTCATTTGTCTAGAACATCCATTGTCAATGTACCACTTGTTGGATTTTGATGCTCTTAGACAAACCTGCAAGACACAAAAGATCAAGTCTTAGGTACCCATATTTTCTTGGGAGTCCTTTTAGGTTAGTTTGTGTCTTAAAAACCTTGTAAGATCCCTTAGGCACCTATTTATAGTTACCTATAGGTTTACTCCTTCTTTCCTTTTTATGCAAACAGGAAGAAGTAGTATGCCTTTTACAATTTAAATGATTACAATGAGCAAAAGGGTTCGAAGAGTGAATTGATTTTTTAAAGTAGTTTAAATAATTCTTTTCTCCAAATTTCTTTTTGCCTTTCTTCTTATCAAAATCAAGTTTATAATCAATTCCTGATTTTTCATTTGTAAACCTTTGCTGTTTCAAAATGACATTGAGCATTTCACTACCTTGAGTGAACTTCTCAAGTGTTTTAGTAAGATATGCATTTCTTTTCTCTAAAACACAGCAATTGTCACAAACCTTTTCTGAAACATTTTCACAATTCTTTTTAGAAACATTTTCACAAGCAGAAGTTGGAGAAGAAGAATTTTGAACTTGTTCTTCAAGAGTTTTTATTTTTCTCTTTGAAGCAAGAAATTCTTTCGCAATCTTTTGAAATTCAGTATGGAGAGAATTATATTCAGATAATAATTCATCAAATGAAGGTTCAGAATCTATTACCTCCTCACTTTCCAATTCTTCTTCTTAAGCAACCAGACAAATGTTAGCTCTTTCTTTTTCATCAGCTTCATCTTCATCAAATGAGCTATCACCCCATTTGGCTGAGATATAAGCCTTCTTTTTAAACTTATTGAATCTCTTCTTTTCTTTCTCTTTTTTCTTAAGCTAGGGACACTCAAACTTGATATGGCCAAGCTTGTCACATTCATGGCATATGATTGGCTTCTTCGGCTTATTGCTAGTGCTACTATTGGTCGATTTCCTTGATGGCAAGTGAACCAGTCGAACAAGCAATAAAGATTAAGTAGAGTATCATCCCACACAGACCGAGATACCTGTGATGTTACTAATTATGAAGACATTTGTGTTTAAAAAGAAAAGAAAATTATAATTGGTTTGGGTTTTTTTTTTGTTATAACTAATGATTGTAGTCGCAAAAAGATATCAATTAAAAGTAGGTTGAGCTCAGACTTCATCCTAGGTACGTTACTTCCCCAGTTTGCTTTAGCACATTGCTATAGCAATTATGTTGCACAACTTCTGCAATGCTACAACATAGCCGCCTTCACAATGTTATCCAGTTAACCTACCACTATGCTATAAAGAAGCTTCCGCGTCTTGTAAATACAATCTTACCTATATTTCTCCCATATGCCTATGGTTATTTTTTAGATCAGATTATCAATCCTAATCAAGGTGTATGGTTATAAGAGGTAGGCCCATTCCTGTAGCCTACAATGATAGGTCAAGCCTTGCACCAACCTGCCCAGCAAATACTGCCTATCATATGTCTAACTCTGACTCCCTTCTAGTAATGATAAACAAATCACAGCAGAATAGCCCATGGATCTAGCCCTTAGCTTCTGCTAATCGATAAGAGATTAAAATAATGATAAACAAACTGAATTTATTTAATTAAGAACTAACAAACTGGGTTCATTCTACACTCAAGAATTCATCCTCGCTCAGCCATAGGAAATTTAGTTCATGACTGATGAGGGAATCACAAAACAAATCACAGCAGAATAGCCCGAGGGGTCGATAGCATAGGAGATGTCTGTCACATAATGTCTCCAAGTCTTCTAGTTTCCCTCTCACTACAAGGAAAGATTTTGGGTTTCTTCTGAGCTCTCGTGCTTCGTGAATTCTCTCTCTCTTCTTTGGAGTCTAACCGAATAGGTCCTTCATGACTTCGATGATCTTTAAGGTTGGCTATCTTTTCACTTTTCATAGTTAGGTTTCCTTGCGGCGTACGTTTAGTGAGCTGGACCTTTCTAAATCTGTTAGGTCCACTTGGTCCAACTTTCCAAATTTGGTTGATTGATTCTGCTGATACTGGGAGATTCTCCAAATCTTAACTTCGATCCTCCACATCCTCTAATTCAATACGTCAACAATTCAACCGCTGGCTAAATGACCGTCTAATAATCCTGCACTTAATTTCTTGAAACAACCTCGAGGAAAAGTCAAAACATATGGCGCATAGCATTGCTTCACTTACACTGCTATAGCATTAAGGCTGCATTGTATTGTGGCTTGTTATGGCTAACCCGATGCTATAGTATTGTATCTGCTATGCTATGTGCATTTCGCATTAAGCCTCAAACTTGTATTTTTCTTATACGCATGTATAGGATGCTTACACAATTATTATAATTTGAGATTCATCCTACATTTCTCTATATGCGTGAATTATGACATACTTGCTCAAATTAAATACATTTAAGTTCATATTCACCATACAAAATAGTAACATATTATAGAGAAAAAATGGCATAAATAGTACTCATCAGCTACCCTTATGAAATTTTTGGAATCCTTGATCCTTCTTGTAGAATCTTTTGAATCTCCGGACCATCATCCCGACCTCTTCATCATCATCATTTGATTCCTTGTCTTCCTTAACAGTTTTAAGGGCAATTCCCTTATTTTTGCTACCAATCTCATCAAGTCCTTTTCTGAGCTTGAGTTTGCCTTCATATTTAGACAAGCTACCAAAAAGAGATGCCACTGATGCCATTGACTCTCCACAAGCCTCTTTGATTGTAGTGACTTTAGCTTCCCACTCCTTACTGAGGATGTTCATAATTTTCCTCACTTGTACAGGTTGATCATATTCTTTGCCCAAAGCAGCAAGTTGATTGATCAGATGAGTGAATTTGAGTTGGAATTCGCTAATGGATTCCCCAGACTTCATATGAAGTAAATCATATTCAGTCATTAGGGTATTTACTCAATTCTCCTTGATTCCAGTTGTCCCTTCATGAGCAATCTCAAGAGCATCCCACATATCTTTAGCCGATGACAAAGTGTAGATACGAAATACTCTTTTTGACCTAGAGCACTTTGAAGCATGAGAATTGCTTTACTGTTAAGGGTGACTTGCCTTCTATCATTCTCGTCGTATTCTTCTTCTAACTTAGGGGTTCTCACACCATCTTCTATAGTAGCTAGAGCATAATCTCCTCTCTTGAACACTCTTTATAAGCCATACCATAACAAAGACTCTGAACTTGGCTTTCCAGAAGGAATAATGTTAGCCATTGAAACCAGGGGGTCTGTTAATAGAAGCACCATCTAGTAGTATTCCATCCATGTTGAACCTTCTTGAGTTGTTAAGCTCTTTTGAGAAGACCTTACTCTGATATCAAATGTAAATGGCAGAATATCACCAAGAAGGGGTAAATTGGAGATTTTAAAAATTCTTTTCGATACACCTAGTAAATAGACAAAGAACAGGGTAAAACAGAGAGAGAGAGAGAGAGAGAGAGAGAGAGAGAGAGAGCTTGACACAAGAGATTTATACTGGTTTGGTCTCAACTCTTGACTTACATTTAGTCCCTAGACTCTCTAGGATTTTTACTATCACTTCAATTAGTTACACACTCTATACTCGAAAGTTATCCTCTCACTAGGATACACTCCCCATTACAAGTTGTAAACTGATAACCTAATCTCAAAGTCCCACGACTTGAGATTCTTACAATGATTGAAAATCAGAAATTAAACTCTCTAAAAAAGCAAATGAATAAAGACTGAAGAATATTTATATCAGAAGATATTACTCTTGAAAGTGGAACAGTAAATGCAAGTTGAGCGTTTATGCATTTTTGTCTCTCTTAGTTGTTGAGAATTGAATGCTTTAGCTTATATATGTACAGAGCATTTAATGATCGTTGGAAATCTTGATACAACCGTTGAAAGCATCAAAAGAGTTGTTTGGTTGAACCAGGTGCATTTACTTTGTCACTTTGATTTAATCCATCGAGATGAGATTTAGGATGAGCTGATTTTCCAAATTCATGCTTAGTTATGTCGACAAGCACTTTCTTTTTGAAATAAATCTATTAGATGATCATAGTTAAGTATAGTAATGAGAGATGATATGAAGTATATGTTGGAAATTATGCGGCATCGAGATGAGGAAAGAAAACATTAAAGCCTTTAGGATGAGCAGAGAATGATTTTCCAAATTCATGCTTAGTTTTTTGGACCAGCATTTAATGCTCTGACATCATCTTTTGCTTTATGGCTAATATTCATTCAAACACTCGTTTGGTCATGTAAAACTCATTAGCAACTTGATTAAACATAGTTAAGTATAGTAATGAGAGATGATATGAAGTATATAGATCATACATGAAGATTTCACAAATACGAATAAAGACAAAGTGATTTCAAAATTTATTGAGATAAATTAAATCGAGGCTTTTAAATTTGGTTAAATAAATAGCTTAACACTCAAGTTTGTTTAAGCAAACTTGAGTGCATTTTAGACTCGGGAGTTTAACATTTTAGGCTCGAGTCGCATGATCATCTTCTTTGAAAATAGGTTCGTGCATGACTTGATCATACATGAAGATTTCACAAATACGGACAAAGTGATTTCAAAACGTTAACACTCAAGTTTGTTTAAGCAAACTTGAGTGCATGACTCGAGTTTAACATTTTAGGCTCGAGTCACATGATCATCTTCTTTGAAAATAGATTCGTAAACTTGAGTTTAGATCTTCTTTCAAAATGAGCTTTGTGATAGCATTATGAAAATGTTTTGAGTTTGCGTAAACTCGAGTCATTAAGTGACTAACTCGAAGTTTAGGACTTATTTAATTTAAAAATAACTTTAAGTCCACAAAATCTAACCAGAGTTTTCAAGATCAGGCTTACACAAACTCGAGTTTGCTTTAAAATGAAAAAGCTTTGAAAACTCTCTGCCAAGCTCAAACTCAAGTTTTCATTGAGACACTCGAGTCAACCTAAGTCTAGATGACTTGATTAACTCTCTGTCTTGTGTTAACTCGAGTTTGGCAACTCTAAGCTTGAGTTTAGATTTGACAACACATTTATCGTTAAGTTTGAACAAGTTTCAAACATTTTTAACTTAACCATTTAGCTTCATTTAAGTTTACAATTGTCAGTTATCATCAAAACACATAGAGAACTAACAAAGTTCACCCAGGAACTTGTGAAGCTGAATCTCTTACTGAGATATTCCCCCTTACACACTGTAAGGATACAATTGGTTTCCTACTCAAGATCACCCAATCTTGAGTAACTATTAGATAAAATGATTACAATGAATCTTCTCTCTTAGAAGTGAATATGATTAACACTGAAGTACATAATCGTTCATCTCACTCTCTACTATAAATTATATAAACATTGAGAAACAGAGAGTGTATGAGTTAGTGACATATCGACGGTGAAGTAGTAAAATCATTTCATTTGCTTTGTCGAGTCATTCATCAATCGTCACTCCTTCTGGTTTGAAGATTTCGCAATTAGGCATTTATGTTTCGACCGTTGTGAGCATTTTACCGTTGATCAGTTCTTCTAGTTTAGAATATGACCGTTGGATTTCTATTGGAAGTAGCCGTTGGAGCTTCTGACGTAATCATCTCCTTTTTTGTAAAATGTTGTTAATCCTTCGTATAATCATCTAAAACTCACTAATAAACATGTTTAGTAGCATTGAGAATAATAATGAGTGATGACAAGAAGATATGAAATCACAATCAATGATTTTAGATTTACGAACACGGTGATTTTCAAAATCAGTAAATGTAACTCAAGTTAATATTAAGGTTAACTTGAGTTAATGACTTGCGGTCATAATTAGTAACTTGAGTCACTGCTTTAGGAAAAGAGTTTAATCAGAAAGAAACAAGTCTCTATAAGTCCTCAACTCGAGTCCAAAATTATTAACTTGAGTTACTGACTTGAGTTAGTAACTTGATGTAAGAATCTTTATGCAATAATAAGCAAGTTGAATACATAATTTGAGTTCAAGAATAATTAACTTGAGTTAAGAATTATTTAACTCGATTTAAGTTGTTTTGTCTCATAACCAGATGACTCTGAAAACATTTAATGCAGGGCTAACTCGAGGTAATAATTATGAACTTCAAGAGAATCACTCGAAATAAGATAAGATTGACTCGAGATAACAAACAATACTGGACATCAAGTATGAATCGAGAATACTTGATCAGTGTCTTTCACTCGAGTTAGTTAAATTTTGACTTGAGGTAACTTTGGTCTTGTCAGGAATTTGGTCTTTTATTGATTTAAGGTTAGAATATATGAACTCAAGGAAGTATATTCTTTTCAATGAGATTTTTTTTCTGCTTGACCTTGACTCGAGGTAATTATGTGGCCAACTCGAGTTAACAAGTCTTCTTAATATCATTTCGCTCTCTGTCTTCCATTAACTTAAGGCAAACACGCAAAAAGTCGAGGCAATAGATCTTCTCTAAAGTGATTTGCTATCTGCTTGTTCTTGACTCAAGGTAATTATGTATGTGACTCGAGGCAACAAGACTTCTCAACATACTTTGCTCTCTGTCTTCGATATAACTCCAAATTTGGCAAACTACTTATCCCTATATATCTCTTTAAGTATTCTTTCCAATGCAAAAAGAATCAGATCCAAACTCATTATATTCTGATCGTTATGGTCTGATGAATGAAGGCTATTCTTGACCAGCGTTTTTGCAATATCCTAAACTGGCTGTCAACTTCAAAACATCCTATCTCCTTCAATTGATCTTAGTTTTTCATAATCTTGATGTTTTTGAAAAGGTATTTGAGTCTAGTTTCCAATGACACCAAGTTTAGCTCAATTGGATGTGTATTTTATGAGATACACCCAAAATACCAAAGCTTGGTATGGTCTGTGACATTGATTTCTGTGTCAAATTCCAAAATTTGTAGCTCCTTCATCTAAACTCCTTTAGGCTTGAATGTTATGTCAAAATGACGCATTGGAAGTCTAGTTTCATACAAAATTGGTTTCATCTTAATCTGATATCTGGTTTAGGAGATATCATCAAATTACCAGACCTTGCCCAAGTGAAACGTGAAATAGAGTTGAATAGAATGGCTGTAATACACTTTAACTAGAGGCATTTAGTGGCTAACTCGAGTTACTAACTTGGCTCATGAAATTTTAACTCGAGTTAACGACAAAAATCACTGTAGCTTCGGAGCAAATCACTGTAACAAATTAGGGAACTCAAGTCAACATCAAGCACTCAAGTTTGCTCATCCTGAAGCTTGATTTTGCTTATTCTAACTCCGAATTGAGCCATTCCAACTTCCATTTGATCGTGGAGACTTCTAGTAACAATCTAAGAACTTGAATAATGATATTCTCATTCCATTCAGCAAGATCTTCCTTCTTCAATCTCCTTTCTTGATCATTCTTCATTATTAAACTTCACATCTAGATTAAATATAAGAAAAATAAATGTAGTATGAATTTTTTTTTTTTCTTGATATTGATAAGCAATTTGACATCATCAAAACTAAGCATGACTAACAGTTTGTTATGGAATGTTGTATATGGAATAATATCTTGCACAACATTTTTGAAAGTTATAGTGATATATTGTTCACCTGTTACGGGATATGTTGGATTGTGTGGAAGAGATTTAGGGTAAAACTGTGCCTACCGGCTCTCATTCCTGGCCCAAAATTTGAGTTGAGTGTTTTGGGCGGACACTTCCATGTTACGATATATCGGTGGTAGCATGGGAGGGGACAGTATTCTTGAAGTAACTAGCTAACTTTGGCCAGGTATACTAGCATTGATAGCCTGTACCACATCTAGATGTTATGAGGAGAAGCAGGATGGACGAGTTGGGATGGTTCTAATTACTGTTCACTATTTTGTATTATTGAATTATTGTTGATATTATAATGTTGTTAGTAAACCTGCTTCTCTGACTTGCAATCCTTTCCAGCATATTTGATAAATTAATTTTGGTTACTGAGATTTTATGTCTCACCCCGTCATTATCAATATTTTTCATGTGAGACCTCTAATTTCACTAGTAGCCAGGGGAAGCATCCAGACACATAATAGTTGCAAACTTTGTAAGCCTCTTTTAGTATTGGTGTTGTAATGATTTCTATATTGCCATTTTAGGGCCCACATGTTTTGGAAATACTATTTTAACTATTTTTGGATGACTATTTTTTTGTCGTTGAACCAAAGTTTTGTTTTATACACTAATATATTTTGGTGGATCCACAATCAAAACTTGTGCGGAAAATGTTTTGATGTAGACCCTTTGTTGTGGATTTGGTGTTGTAAGACTCGTGAGTTGTGTATTCTTTTGTTCGATAATTGTGCCCAGAGTTATAAATTTTTTTGTGAGTTTGTGCGCAGAATTTGTGCCATGGACTCGATGTCCTTATTTTTGAAAAGAAAAGCATTTTCCTTAACCACTTGTTAATCTAGTTTTATGAAAATCTTATGGTTAATTATTGTTTAGTAAGGAAACTCAAAATTGCGGTGAAGTCCCGTGGGACTTTTTTCAATATTTTCTATATGAAAAGACACAAATGCCCCCTCATGCTTATTTTGACAAGTCCATGTGCTTGTGTTGACAAGTTCATGTGCATGTATTGACAAATGAGCATGTTTTGACAAGCGCATGACCATGGGCATTTATGTCTTTTCACATATAAAAAATATTGCAAAAAAGTCTTATGAGATTTCACCTTAATTTTAAGATTTCAAGAGACCATTTCGTCATATTTTCCCTTGCTCGGGACCAAGGTGCGATTTTTCCAAAAATTAATTGGTTTCTTAATCATCTACGTCATCTTCCATTTCACCACTTTCAATCAAAAAATTCAAACAATGGTCAATATGTATTTTTACACATCTTTTAGAAGTCTATAATTACTTTTATCCCTAAAAAAAGCATTTGTGTCAAGCGCACTTTAGGAAAAATCTCATGTGTATTTTTACACATTAACCCTTAAGAATTTGAAACAAACAGTCAACTAACAGACCAATATGTATTTTTGCACTTATTTTAGAAGGTCACAGTTACTTTTACCCCTTAAAAAGTATTTGGTATTGGACGCACTTTTACAAAAGTCTCATATATTTTTACACCTTAACCCCCATATTCATTTGTGTGTGCTTATGTGTTGTTTTGGGGGTGGTTGCTCGTGAGCCTATGAAAAATATATATAGGGAGAATCCTAATTAAATTCATCTGAAATACCTTAAATTGAAATTCAAGCCTACATTTTTAACAAATTATTAATCAAGTCAAGAGGCTTAATGAGGGATTTCTTAATATTATTAAATGACCAGGGTTCCCCTCTATATTAAAAAAAATCCTATAAATATGTTGAGACGGATACCATCAATTTTTTTCATGAATAAATCCATTAAAACTTATGTATATCATCAAACATATAAAACAATCCGTAATAGTTTTTCAAATGTCCATAAGAATCATTACAAAGGCAGAGAACTATTCTTGCATAAATATAGTGGGAAGACTTTGCATTTGGCGAAAGAATTTAGAGAAAATCCTATATAAATACCATAAGAATTCCAAAGCCCCAAAATATTTGTTAAAAAATTAAAAGGGCACAGATGTGATTGAGAGGAATATGAGATTTTGAAATTTAAATATCTTTATTAAAATTCCCCTCACATATTTTTTCTCTCTCCTCACCCTCTCTTCTCTTTCTATCTCCTCACCTTTCTTCCTCTTCCTTTTTCTCTTCTCGACGTCCTCCCTCTCTATATGAAGTGAAGGCGACGATGATGGCGGAGCGAAGGTGGAGGTAGAGCAAAGTGAAAATGGTGGAAGATAAAGGTCTCTCAGGTTTAGGTGTCTGTGGCGCTCCCTTGGTTTGAATTTGAAAAGACCCTTTCTCACAAATAACAATTAACCATAATACTTTCTTAAAATTAGATTACTAGGTAATTATACAAAACCCTTTTTCTTTTCAATACACACACCTCGGGGTCCAGGGCACAAATTTTTGCCCACAAACCCATTACAGGAAATTCATGACTCAGGGCACAATTATCGAACATGAGATTTTATAGCCCACAAGTCACACAACAGTCATCAAAAAGTAGTTAATGTAGTATTTCAAAAATATGAAGGCCCTATGATGGCAATATAATAATCAATACAAACTAATGCCAAAAAGAGACCTACAAGTTTCACGACATCTATGCCTCTGGTCGCTTCCCTCATCCTCTAGTAAAATTAAATGTCTCGCCTGAAAAATTTAATAATAACGGGGTGAGACATAAAGTCCCCGTAACCGAAATTAATTTATCAAATATGCAAGAAAGGATTGCAAGTCAAAGAAGCAGGTTTATTAACATAATTATAATATCAATATTAATTAAATTAAAAATCCACAATAATTAAAATATATATACATTTACATAAAACCTTTCACAAAATAATTCTCGACTTGGTTACTAAAAACTCTCTCCCAAAAAGGGTTCCAAAACATCATAATTTATTTTCCAACATTTAGCGAAATACCTCACATATATTTCAGACAATATTGATGAATAGATCATCCTTATTAGAGTCGAGGACACAGCTTCAGCCCACAAACTCGGAGTCCAAGGCACAAATACCGCCTACAAACTCAGAGTCCAGGGTACAATTTTCGTCCACCAACTCTTACAGACATCCATTCTCATCAATACAAAAATATACATAATAATTAACAACATTTAAAACCATCCCCACTCATCCATCCTGCTCATCCTTATATCATCTGGATGTGGTACAGCCTATCAGTGCTAGTATACCCGACCAAGGTTAGCTAGTCACTTCAATAATACTGTCCCCTCTCATGTCACCACCAATATACCGTAACAGGGAGGTGTCCGCCCAAAACACTCAACTCAAATTCCGGGCTAGGAATGAGAGAGCCAATGGACACAATTTCATCCTCAATCTCTTCCACACAACCCAACATATCCCACAAAAAAATAAATAAAATAATATAATATTAAAATTTTCATCGACATTTTACTAAATTATTATTCCATATATATCATCTCACAACAAACATTACAACCGTGACAACAATAACAACCACATTAAAAATAATCATTTAAATACATAGATTGGAAAAATACACTACTTCACTGAAATAATTTCATATTCAAATATACACATAATTTTTCAAAACACATACAAGTAATTTATATGAAAGTAAGACTTAGAAAAATACCTTACAGTCTAAAACAAGCATATAAAATAAATTAACCCCGGTTACCTCAATTCCAAGCTCAACCTTAGCTCGAAGAACACAACCCGCACAATCACCGCTTACAAGAAGACTCTACATTATCACAATTAAAACTTATAATTTCCTATAACTAAAAATACAAATTCTAATAATCATAATAATCAGTATTATTATTATCACTATTTATTTATTTTTATTATTATTATAATTATTATTTTTCTACAATTAGTTTAAACTCTCAAAGACTATTCTAACACTTTAAATTAGAAATTTAATAAATGCTCACATCACGTAAAATATGCTTCACTATATTATTTTGTAAATAATATTATAAGTGAAATAATATAGGAATTAGTTAGATTAGATCCTATTATATAGGAGTTTATAAATACTAATAACATAAAAATACATTTTATTATGATACACACACACACACTCTTACTTTGACACATTTTCAAAGTTTCAAAGTAATAACTCATATGCACAAAGTTAAGCATTATATATATATATATAGTTTGACACCTTTTTAAAGTTTCAAAAGTAAAAACTCCCGCACGAAAGCATTATATATATATAGCAAAGTTTCCCTTCCTTCTTTTCCACGTACAACGTTGTGCATTTATATATATATATATATATACACTCAATCCACAGCAACTAGAAGTTTCTAAACACAATGATATATATATACACACATACACACACACATATATATTAAACCTCCTCTGTTTCATCTTCCAAAACAGAGATTCACAAGTAGCAAACTAAAACTTATTTCCAACGGTCTAATATTCTCACATTTTCGTTGGTAATTAGTGGAAGCAAAGAGGAAAGGAAAGTTTACACTCACCTCTGTTTCAGAGACGCTGGGAAGAACAAGAAAAGTTGAAGCTCTCACTCTCCTACCTCGCTCTCTCTCTCTTACACTCAGATTTGGTTGCTGGTTTTTGAGACAAAGCTCACGCAGCTGAAGCTAAAGAGAAACAGTGGGTTATAATGGGAGAGGGAGTATGGCTTATATAGAGGTTCAAAGGTCCGGTTGGAGGAAGGGGAAGGATAAACCAAAGAATAAGGACCGTTGGTTAACGACATTGCAAGGCTCGAAAAGTATGGCTGTGTTGCATGTGATCTTTGGCTCTTTAAAAATGTGATCTTCTACTACATTTTCTGTGACTGAGAAAACTAATAGGTAAATGAATATTAAAGGGTGAGGTTATATTTTATTATTGTACATCTATTGCGTGTTGGCTGGAGTGATTCAATTGGTTGGAGTATGTGGGCTTTTAAAATCTATCTTGCTATCCAGGAGCTGATCACGTGTTGGCTGATTGAAATCAATGGGTTGGGTAATTGTATACATAAGATAATGGGTTGTATAGGTGAAGGTAATGGGTTGGAGTGGTATTTTATCATCTAATGGGCCATAAGTGCAACACGTATGGGCTGAAGGGAGGGTTCAAAATATAACAAGGAGAGAGATATGTGTAAATTAGGACCATTATTCATTTAGTTGTAATTATTGAATAATCCTGAAATAAATCCTTAATTTTCTATAAGGATTTTTCCTTAGCGATAAAATATCAATTCTATATTTTTTTTTTGTTAGGCCTAAATTATTCCCTACTTGGAATTATTCTTTTCCCAAAATAAATTAAGGGAAAACTAAGCCTAAATTTCCAATAATTATGCTCATGATTATTTTAAGCCAACATTTCATAATAAACATATTTATCATATATATACTTATTTCATAATTATACTTAAATCCTAAATTTAAAATTAGGATGTTACAACGCTCCCCACCTAAATAGAATTTTGTCCTCAAAATTCTCGACAAGTTATTTAAGAAAAACAATTCACAACACAAGGTTTCACCACAATCCTATCAAAGTCAAGACAATACTGCCAAAAATGCAATAGCACGCCAACAAAACAAAACAAATGTCACCAACACAAATTTAATCACCATACCCTATAATCATAAAAAATCATACTACCACAACACACAAGCATACCTAAGCCAACAAGTTAGGGAAATCACGTCGCATTCACTCCTCGGTTTCCCAGGTAGCATCACCAGGAGACATACCCTTCTAGAAGACTTTTAAGAGACGGATTGTTCTATTTCACAACTGCTTATCCTTCGCCTCAAGGATCCTTTCTGGCTTAGGTATATAGGTCAAATTTTCTCTTAATTCGAGCTCTTCGGGCTCAATTACATAGGAAGGATCTGGATGATATTTCTTAAGTTGTGACACGTGAAACACGTTGTGTACACTTGACAGGTGCGGTGGCAAGGCAATCCGATACGCAACTAGCCCAATCCACTTTAGAATCTCGTATGGGCCAATAAATCGGGGAGTCAATTTCTTGGCTTTGATGGATCTACTAATACCAGTTACCGGTGAAACCTTAAGAAATACATGGTCCCCTACTTCAAACTCCAAAGGTCTTTGTCACCTATCCGCATAGCTCTTTTGTTTGCTCTGAGCGGTTGACAACCTCTGGCGAATCATCTCAATTTTCTTTGTAGTTTTGTCCACCAAGTCCGGTCCAATCACGGTTTTTTCACTTAGTTCAGTCCAACAGAGAGGCAATCTACATTTTCTACCATACAATGCCTCGAAAGAAGCCATTTGAATGCTCGAATGATAATTATTATAAGCAAATTCTGCCAAAGGCATATGAAGATCCCAACTACCAGGTAATTCAATGGCACAAGCCCTCAACATATCTTCAAGGGTCTAAATCGTCCTCTCTGTCTGACCATCGGTCTGCGGATGATAAGCGGTACCGTACTTCAACCTTGTCCCCATAGCCTCTTGTAACGCCTTCCAAAAGTTCGATGTGAACCTTGGATCACGGTCTGACACAATATCTGTGGGTACACCATGCAACCTGACAATCCAATCCACATACAACTGAGCTAGCCTCTCTAAGCTATATCTGATATGGATCGGAAGAAAATGAGCTGATTTCGTTAATCTGTCTACAATGACCCATATAGCGTTGTGGTGTGCTATGGTTTCCGGCAATCCCACCATAAAATCCATGGAAATGCTGTCCCATTTTCATTGCGGAACCTCTAAAGGTTGAAGTAATCCTAGAGGCTTTTGATGCTCGACCTTCACCTTTTGACAAGTCAGACACTTCAATATGAAGTCTGTCACGTCACGCTTCATTTTTGGCCACCAATCCCCTTGCTTCAGATCTTGATACATCTTGGTGACTCCCAAGTGAATGGTATACTTTCTTCGATGAGCTTCTTCAAGAATTATCTTCTTGGTTTCTTCATTATCCGGAACACAAATCCTCTTCTTGTACCTCAATATACATGTATCCCCTATCATAACCAGGTACTTCACCATTCTCCAACTCTTTTCTGATCTTTAGCAATGGGTCATCATTCATCTGAGCCATCTTAACTCGTTATAGAAGTCAAAATCCCCTCTTACTGAACTCAAATTCTATGGAAATCATTTCGTTCGAAAATTTTCAAAAACTTAACAGGCGCATTGGTATGTTAAAAATCAAAATTTTTAAACATGTCTAGGAACCAGATAATTGTTCTAAGAAGGTCATTACTGCCTATCGTATATTCATATCATAATTATACTCAATAGTAAACTCACAGTGCTGGAACACCCTATGGCAATACACAGAATCATCTAAACTTCCTTTCTAGGACACCCATCTGATGTGGGACTCATTACAATACATTAGCCTTGAAACCTGAAGTCTTGGTAGCTCTACTTTATGGTTTGTTGTCACAATAGCTTCACTCTACGGTTCTCCACTTGGAATTTTACTTTGTCTACTCTGACTGATCAATTCATTAGGTCAGAACCCTTTGTAGGTAGCTCCTTCCAATCTGAACTCTTCATAAGTAACTCTATCTTCGGTTGGCTGCCTCTAGCAGGAAAACTAGATTTTATAAGGTCCCTCTTCCTTAGTAGTTTTGTATTTTGCTTTCTTTAATTCTGCCATCTCATATGGGGCATTCTATTTGGACTTTCGGTTTTGGTCCATCTCTAGGCATAGCTAAAATTCAACTTTCCCCATCGGAGTACTCGTCCCACAATTCTGGGAGTCTATTAACTACTAATATATTTACTGTTAGCTATCTCGGTCATGAGGCCTTAACTTGTGGCTACTGAGGTTCTAGCTACCACCTGGTTCCATCGAGGACAAACTCTCAATCAGTCTTTCTAAGGAAATATTTTGGGTTTAACATCTTTCCCTATGCTAGATTAGTAGCCAGCAACCTCTTGATAGGATATACGTTGGTACCACATTCTCCTGCCTTAAGTCATTCAATTCATTCGGTATCATATCCTAGTACCTCAATTCATTCAGGTCGAATTACACACCTAACAATCACTCAACTATCAAAATGGATCCTTAGATCATAATTCAGTTAGTGGCAATTCCTCTAGATGCCCAACAAATTCTTAGGTTCATCAACCTAATCCTAAAACCTTGACCATACCCAAATAACATGCTATAATCATGAGTCATATCGTCTAACGCTCAGACACTATCCTTTATTAGCAAAGGGATGGCTCTTAGAACCTCAACATCAACTAGGTTGAGAAACCATATTTCCTCAACAACACCTATAATACATACTAGGATTATGATTCACAATTCATAGTCTAATCCTCAAAACATGGAATAATATCCTCACCATATCATCATTATTCACAAGGTCCTAATTCTACCTCAATCCTCAATATCATCGGAATATTCTAAACATCATTCGCTTACCCCCAAGGTAACCATCAATCATACCCAAAGCATTGTTGACAGCGTAATATCAATCACATTAATGGGGGTTCATACTCTTAGGTGTTAGAACGTTAATGCAACCTTAATTACATTTTGACCTAAGCTCTAATTCAACTTAGTTCAAATTCAAGCCTATCCGTAATCATTCCAATATTCCTATGGCATCCCTAAGAATCACAATCTCAAGCTATTCAGGCTTTAAATCAAATAATTACAAATTCCTACGACACTTCCCAGAAGGTCACCCATCCCGAGATTTCTCTTACCTAAGCATGCTTAACCTCCAGGTTCTGATAGGATCTAGGCCATACTATACCAACTTCTTGGTATAACTACCCTATATATTCCCATAACACAGAGTAGGGATTTAATTATATCCTAACTCCATGTCAGAAGCCCTAGAATGAATAATATTTTCTTCCTTTGATTCTGTAGAAACATTTTGGGTATGACCATTGCTTCCACCATTCGGCCCTTCACTGGCTCTACCTTCCTCGAGTCTTTTCAACCATTACTCCGTCGTACGGGTCCATCTATACACATGTTGCAACATTTTAGCCTTGGTTAACTGATCCCAAGGCCCATTAGTTCCTGCTAGCCGTTGTTATCGATGTCTGTACACGGGTTGTCACCGTATTTTGTATGCCTGGTATTCACCATCTGTATTTTGTATGCCTGGTATTCACCATCTGTATTCTGTATGCCTGGTATTCACCATCTCTCCCCACCTAAGGGTAAAACCCATCGGAGATGGAGAACAAGAAGAACAAGGAACAAAACAAAACACAATAGGGAAGCAGGTGTGTAAAGATTATATATTGCCATACTCTAAATGCAGTGCACAACAGGGCCAGGAAAACATAAACACAGAGCTCTGGATACCAAGTTGAAAAGACCCTTTCTCACAAATAACAATTAACCATAATACTTTCTTAAAATTAGATTATCAGGTAATTATACAAAACCCTTTTTTTCTTTTCAATACACACACCTCGGGGTCCAGGACACAAATTTTTGCCCACAAACCCACTACAGGAAATTCATGCTCAAGGCACAATTATCGAACATGAGATTTTATAGCCCACAAGTCACACAATAAAATAAGGCCTTCGGAAAATCATCAAAAAGTAGTTAATGTAGTATTTCAAAAATATGAAGGCCCTATGATGGCAATATAATAATCAATACAACACTAATGCCAAAAAGAGGCCTACAAGTTTCACGACATCTATGCCTCTGGCTGCTTTCTTGTCCTCTAGTAAAATTAGAGGTTTCGCCTGAAAAATTTAATAATAACGGGGTGAGACATAAAGTCCCCATAACCGAAATTAATTTATCAAATATGCAAGAAAGGATTGCAAGTCGAGAAAGCGAGGTTTATTAACATAATTATAATATCAATATTAATTAAATTAAAAATCCACAATAATTAAAATATATATATTCATTTACATAAAACCTTTCACAAAATAATTCTCGACTTGGTTACCAAAAACTCTCTCCCAAAAAGGGTTCCAAAACATCATAATTTATTTTCCAACATTTAGTGAAATATCTCACATATATTTTAGAAAATATTGATGAATAGATCATCCTTATTAGAGTCGAGGACACAACGGTTTGACCCACAAACTCGGAGTCCAAGGCACAAATACCGCCTACAAACTCAGAGTCCAGGGTACAATTTCCGTCCACCAACTCTTATAGAACATCCATTCTCATCAATACAAAAATATACATAATAATTAACAACATTTAAAACCATCCCCACTCATCCATCCTGCTCCTCCTTATATCATATGGACGTGGTACAGCCTATCAGTGCTAGTATACCCGGCCAAGGTTAGCTAGTCACTTCAAGAATATTGTCCCCTCCCATGTCACCAATATCCAAACATATATACCGTAACAGGGAGGTGTCCGCCCAAAACACTCAACTCAAATTCCGGGCTAGGAATGAGAGAGCCGATGGGCACAATTTCAATCCTCAATCTCTTCCACACAACCCAACATATCCCACAACAAAATAAAATAAAAATAAAAATTAAAATTTTCATCGACATTTTACTAAATTATTATTCCATATATATCATCTCACAAAAAAAATTACAACCGTGACAACAATAACAACCACATTAAAAATAATCATTTAAATACATAGATTGGAAAAATACACTGCTTCACTAAAATAATTGAAGATGGAATATCACCTAGAGGGGGGTGAATAGGTGATCTTTAAAATCTATAAACTTCTCTCTTGTATAAACGAAATAGAGACCAATAAGATAAAAAAACACAAGACAATTTATACTGGTTCGGTCTAATACTCTGACCTACGTCTAGTCCCCAGAACACTTGAGATTTTACTATTCCTCAAGAACAATTACAAACTCTGTAAATGAAGGATTGTCCTCTCACTCTCAGACTACACTCCCCCTTACAAGTTGTAATTAATACACCCTCATTTAAGGTTCCTCAACCTTAAGATACAAATTTGACAATGAAATAAGTGTTTAAATACTCCTCACGAGTTGATAAAAGAATGAACACTGAAGTGCAATTAATGATACAAATGAAACAGCAAATGATGTTAAACTCGAATTGATTGCGTAGTATTTTGGTAGTTGACGAATTGAATGCTTCTCGTATTTATAGTCGTCCCCATTAATGACCATTGTTGAAGCTTATGAAGTATCCGTTGAGTCTCTTGAATATGGCCGTTAGACAGAAGATGCATCCGTGGAGGATTTCACCGTCTTAGGTGGAATGTGCAGCGTGGGCATTCTCTTTCATTCTTTTTGTTATATCCATTGTGAGATGGCATTAATACGGAGTAGGAGAATATCAGAGTAGGCTTTACTTGGCTCAGAGTATTGGTCTCCGAGAATATCATGTTTTAGGTATCAGCATTTAATGTCTCTGACAGCTGAGATTGCTTCATTCAAATTCACCGATAATTTATGTCTGAATGATCTGAAACTCATGAACAAATTGATTAATAGCATTTGGTAATCATAATCAGTAATAATCAGAAAAGGTATTAATCCATTCGATGATTCATGGATCTCGTACACGGTGATTTCAAAATCAGGATGATGTTGCTCGAGCAAGGATCCATGCTTGCTCGAGCAAGCTCCTTTGTAATGCTGAAGAAAATATACTTTCTCACTGATGCTCGAGCAGGAACATTTCCTTGCTTGAGCATGATGCTCGAGCATGAATATATCATGCTCGGGCAAGCTCTTGAAGATCAGTTCAAAACACTTTAGGTTCGCTGTTGCTCGAGCATGCTTTCCTGCTTGCTCGAGCACGTTGCTCGAGCATGATCTATATTATGCTCGGGCAAGCTCCTTATGAAACAAGTGAAAGTGCATCAGCATCACTGTTGCTTGAGCATGCTCCCAAAGCTTGCTCGAGCAAGCTTCTTTGATTCAGTTGAAAGTGCTTGGAACACGCTGATGCTCGAGCATGCTTTTCCTGCTTGCTCGAGCATGGTGCTTGAGCATGGTATAAATTATGCTCGGGCAACCTTTTTCAATCAGTGAAAAACACATGCTGCTTGACCTTGCTCAAGCAACATTTTGTGCTTGCTCGAGCATGATGCTTGAGCAGCCATTTTCTTTTGCTCAAGAAGGGATTTCAGCAAACCAAAATACACAGGTTGCTCGACGTTGCTCGAGCAACCTTTTAAGCTTGCTCGAGCAAAGTGCTCGAGCATGCTTTTGCCTTCTGGTCGAGCATGCTTTCTGCCGTTGCTCTGATCTGCCTTGCTTGATGTTGCTCGAGCAAGACCATATGGTTTGCTCGAGCAAGGTTCCCTCATATCACATCTGATTCACCTTGCACACGATGTTGCTTGAGCAAACTTGATTCTTTGCTCGAGTAACGTTCTGAAGATGCATTTATCAGATTATATCTGATGTTCTTTGTTCATTTTAATTTAATGACTTGGAAATTGTAATCATAAAAAACACACAAGCTAACAATAATTTCATATTCAAATATACACATAATTTTTCAAAACACACACAAGTAATTTATATGAAAGTAAGACTTAGAAAAATACCTTATAGTCTAAAACAAGCATATAAAATAAATTAACCCCAGTTACCTCAATTCCAAGCTCAACCTTAGCTCGAGGAACAACCCGCACAATCACCGCTTACAAGAAGACTCTACATTATCACAATTAAAACTTATAATTTCCTAGAACTAAAAATACAAATTCTAATAATCATAATAATTAGTATTATTATTATCACTATTTATTTATTTTTATTATTATTATAATTATTATTTTTCTACAATTAGTTTAAACTCTCAAAGACTATTCTAACACTTTAAATTAGAAATTTAATAAATGCTCACATCACGTAAAATATGCTTCACTATATTATTTTGTAAATAATATTATAAGTGAAATAATATAGGAATTAGTTAGATTAGATCCTATTATATAGGAGTTTATAAATACTAATAACATAAAAATACATTTTATTATGATACACACACACACACACACACTTACTTTGACACATTTTCAAAGTTTCAAAGTAATAACTCACATGCACAGTAAGCATTATATATATATATATATATATATAGTTTGACACCATTTTAAAGTTTCAAAAGTAAAAACTCCCGCACAAGAACCATTATATATATATATAGTTTGCCACTTTTTCAAAGTTTCAAAAGTAAAACCCACACGCACAGTAAGCATTTGTTTTATGTTTAGCAATATATATATATATATATATATAAAACAGCCACCCATTCTTTTGATTTTTATATGCAATGACAGTTACAAATATATATATCAGCAAAGTTTCCCTTCCTTCTTTTCCACGTACAACGTTGTGCATTTATATATATATATATATATACACACACTCAATCCACAGCAACTAAAAGTTTCTAAACACAATGATATATATATACATACACACACACACACATATATTAAACCTCCTCTATTTCATCTTCCAAAAAGAGAGATTCACAAGTAGCAAACTAAAACTTATTTCCAACGGTCTAATATTCTCACATTTTCGTTGGTAATTAGTGGAAGCAAAGAGGAAAGGAAAGTTTACACTCACCTCTGTTTCGATGTTAGTTCTTTAAGGGTTTTGATGATTTCCATTGGTTGTAAACAAAACATGAGGTTTTGCTCTCAATTGGTGAAAAACTCACTATAAGAGCAAACCTCGAGGTTTGCCAAGAAACCTCGAGGTTTGGCCTTACGAGAGGAGTCCTCAAGGTTCTATGGTTTTAACTTGAAATACCTGGTTTCACAAATTTATGTGAAACCTCGAGGTTTAGCAAGAAACCTCGAGGTTTTGTCATTCCGAGAAAACTCGGTTTAACGCCGGTTTCCAAAACCTCAAGGTTTGAGGAAAACCTCCGGGTTTGATTTCAATCGGCATTTTATAAGTTTCTCAAAAATTGAGAAACCTCGAGGTTTCGGACAAACCTCGAGGTTTGTCTTGGCGAGCTTCGCATTTTTCCAAGTTTCTCAAAACCTCGAGGTTTCGTTTTGGCGCAAAACCGAGAATTTGAAATTTAAAGTGAAACCTCGAGTATTGTCTTAAAACCTCGAGGTTTGCCTTTATCAGCAAATGTTTGAGAGTTTCACTTTCAAAGAAAACCTCGAGGGTTTCCAAGAAACCTCGAGGTTTGCCTTTATCGCTTTTTGAGAGTTTCACTTTCAAAAACCTGAAAACCTCGAGGTTTTGTCACACGTAAACAAAACGCTTTTCTCGCTCATTGAAAAACCTCCAAGTTTTGGAGAAACCTCCGGGTTTGGTGTTTTGGACTTAAACCTCTTTCACTTGCTACCCAAAACCTCGAGGTTTCTGGAGAAACCTCCAGGTTTCTCAGCGTCTTCAGAAATTCAAATCTAACGATTTTGCTATACCTTCTTGTTTGATCTTAATACTTCCTATGATTATTCTCTAATGTTCCTAGACATGTTTAATCACTTTATTGCTTGAGTTTCGAGACATATTAGAGAATGTACATTGAAGGTTTAAAACAAAAGCAAAAGTGATGTCGACATTAAATGCAAACCCGAAAGTTGCATTCTTTTGGGTAATCCATCTGCACACGCCTACAAGGGATTAAAGAATGATTTCTACATCTAGTAGCTGCTATTCCAATGGACAAATTTGCATAGAGTCAACTCTGAACTTCTGCCCAGCTGGATTAAGTGAAGTTTAGAGAGAGAAGAAGACCAAAGCTTAACCAAAACATTCGTTAATCAAAGCAACAGTTATATTGATAAATCCAACGGTCATTTAATGCGCTCTAAGTATAAGTAGAGTTGCATTCAAGTCTTCTCAATAACAACAACTACTGAAAACGCATAGCATTCAAAGTTCTTCAACTACCTCTTAGTTTTCAGTGATATTGTGTCTTTTGACATTGTAAGCTTCAGTGTTTATCATTATCTCCTCTTAGAGAGAGTTTCTATTTGTAAAACATTTATTGTAAAGAATCACAAGTCAGGGGACTTGGTGATTTGGGAGTTCATTGATTACAACTTGTAAGGAGGAGTGAGTTCTAGTGAGAGAACTACTCTTGAGTGCAGAGTGTCTAATCAATTGTGATAGTGAAAAACCCGGAGAGTCCGGGACCGGACGTAGGTCAAGTGGTTGGACCGAACCAGTATAAATCTCTGTGTCTAGCTCTTCTTCTCTACACTCTGTTCACCCCTGTTTTGCTGTTACAAAACAGAACAGTTTTAAAAAGATTTTGAAATCCCCAATTCACCCCCTCTTGGGTATTTAGCTCCATTTTCACAGTTCAGTGTTAATCCTATGACTTAGCCTAACAACTCTTCTAGCAATAAGCATTGTTCTTTCTATTTCAGGATCAAATGGCAACAAGTCTTCTGGATTAGTAGCACTCCTACTACTCATGCAACAAAAACTCAAGGCAGAATTTGCGGATACTCAAAATTACGAAAATGCCACTAAAAGTGGTAAAAAGTAGAAAAACACTAAGACAACAGAAAAGCAAAAACCTATGGTAGAAATTGACCAAAACAAGTCCAGAAACACTATCAAATGATTTTTAAAATTTATGGGACTTGGACAAGGCAACTCCTAGACCATTGGGAAACCCAAAAATGGAATAATAAAAACTTCAAAAATTGAAAAAGTGGTCTAATCGATGGAATTTGGCTAAAATCTGAAGACCACATAGCAAATCAAAGATTTGCAATGTGTCCTGTGAGTTAGGCCATTTTCTATCACTGTACCAATTTCAACCAAATCAGAGATACTCCAAAAAAAAAATTACCGTAGTAGAAATCACAAAATCAAAACTTAAAACAACAAAAAAGTGGTCTAAACGTTGGAATTTGGGGAAAATAGGGTATACCTTACTCCCTACTTGGGAATGACTCTTTCTTAGAATGCCCAATTCCTTGTGAATAAGACTTGGTTTGAGTGATCTGGCTCAGAAAAATTTCTATCCAACCACCCGAACCACCTAAACTACCTAAACGAAGCTATGTACAATACTGTTACTAATCAAACCGATGCAAATTCCCCGGCAATGGCGCCATATTTTGAAAGAGATTTGCCATGTCTCCTAAAATAACCAAGTTCGAAAACAATTTTGCAGAAATAGGGAACCTGGGTCGTTTCCCCAATGAATTCGCAATGGGTTTGATTGACAAGAATAAAGAAAAATAGAAACAAAAAAATGGGGGTTTTATTGATTCAAATAGATTAAAAACGACAGTAAACATAAATAGAATGAAATATGCAGAAACAGATTAAAAACAATCAACCCAACATTCAGATTCCAGAGACTTCCATCATTGAACGAAATATGAGCGAACTCGCGTTTGGTTCTGGATGAACTTAAATCTCTGCGTTCGTCCAGAAAATCCCTCAACTAGACGATCGCCTAGAATATGTCCGAACAGTGGCGTCCCACTATGCAATCGCACAGCAAAACTTTAAACCTAGTTCGAACTCAGTCCTTGGGATGAACCAAACCAATATTAAATCTAATATTCGAACTATTTTCAGAAATCGAATCCGATAAGATAAAAACAGAAATGATTAACGTTACTGATTAAGCACGAGCTCTCTGGATGAATCATGGAATCCTCATCCTTGGGTTAATCACAGAATTTTAGCCAAGCATCGCTGGAAAAAATGAAGAACAGACGAAGAACACGAAGAACGCGAAGAACATTTGAAAGAATTTCAAAACTTATATTTTGATCCACCAAATAACAAAAACGTGAATGAATGAATGTTTGTGGCTGCCATCTAACTTAAAGTTAACCTAAAATGGAAATGGCTTCTAATGGTTCAGCCCAAAACAAAAAATAAAATAAAAGTGGGCTTTAGTTAGAAAATTCGAGCCCAAATAAAATCCAGAAATATCCATCTGACTTCGGCTCCAAAATCGACCACCCTCTTGTCCGAATTTTCCCTTTATGTCTTCATAACAATTGTAGCTCTCTGAATCATCTGAAATATGAAACAAAAATGAGGCAAATCCGATGTCTGGTTCAAGATTTTTGGTAAAAATAGTGAAGCAATATAAAACTGGAATTTTATTATTAAAAATGGCTAAAACATAATAAAAGGCCCAAAGCCCAAATAAGTATAAAAGCCATTATTTATTAACTAAAGAGTCCTAAATTATTAATCAAGAGATAAAAAGAAGTGTATGAAATATTAAATTATCAAGGGGTACTCTTACTCCTGAAGCTCGTGACTTCCTTAGATCGTTATACGCTGCTCTTCCTCCAGCGAGAGTGCGTTCTATTGCGACCAAAGAGTCTCGGGTCGTTGGACCTATTCTTATTTCGGATGATGAAGAGATTGCCGCACCCCCTTCCATCTTTCTACCGACCATGTCTATGCTGAGTTCCTCCGTATTCTTGATGTTGAAGAGATTGCCAGCCCCCTCCAGCCTTCAGACCATGAAGAGGTTCCTGCTCCCCCTCTCCAACCAGTTGGCCCCAGCGCGCCTATCGCTGACCCCTCTCCTCTTTCCTCCAATGATGCATTGTGGCTGATGTGAATAAGATAGGAACTTGCTGATCTCCGGTTGGAAGTTAATGCTGCTCACGCCGATATCGCCAAGGCATTGGAGGATGATAAGCTTTAGGATGTTCAGTCAGATTCTTGTCGTTGATAATGTTCATTTTGTTTTTCTTTCTTTTTTTCTTATGTACGTGCATATTCTCCAGTAATGTATGAAGCATTAAGAACTAAGCTTGTGTCTTTTTTTTAATTCATATTCTCCAGTAATTAAAGAAGCTTATTCTCCAATTTTCCTTTAATTTTTATTCATTCCGTTGCTGCTGTGCTCGCCAAAGCCAATCCTCTTTTTTTTTTGGTTTGTTAAAATGAGGACCTTTAGGACCGGATGCTTTATAATTAATTGGTCTAAAAAGTATTTGACTTTTAGGACCGGATGTTTTATAAAACTCCAGTCTTAAAATTAAATGAATAATAAAAGTTTAGGACCAAAGTCTTCTAAACATCCGGTCTTAAAAATTTAATTATATATTTAGAACCGATTTGCTTTTATAATTAACCGGTCTTAATAAAATCCAAAATACTAAAACATGTCTCTGTAGCGCGGAAAATTAAATTTCCCTCTCTGAACTTCTCTTGTCACGCCAAAAGTAATTACTCAGGTTCTGTCTCCAGTGTTTGTGTGTTGCTTCATCGCTGCTTCGTGTTGCTCTCTCGACAATCACTTTCTGGTTCCTTAGCTAAACGTCTATAGACCAAGCTGTAAGAGGTGTTTCAGCTATATAACTTTATGATTTTCCTGCTTATCGTTCTGGGTTTTTCATGAGTTGAACGAAATCGATGAAATGTTCTTGTGGGTTTTTGTGTTGTTCATGAATATTGTATTTTGAAGATTATATTTGCACTTTAGACCTACCCAACTGACCAACAAATGTTTTTAGGTTACTCTTGTCAGTGCTCCGCAACATCAACGTTCGTGGCGAGAGAAGAAAGACTCAGCTAACGCATTTGAATTTATATGCTACAAGTGAGTCCACAAGACCTTCATGCGATGCATTTAGTTTCCTCGTCATGCATTTATTTGGCTTCTTGGATTCACTGAGATACATTTATGACCAAAAGTGATTCTTCGTTATGCATTTAATGGGCAAGTTTCTCTGTAAAACAAAAAATAAAAAAGACATAACCGACATTGAGCATAACTATGCACTTGGAGTTGCCTTATTTTATACGCAAGTGTCAATTTTTTTCAGATTTGTATGTTAAATCTTTCCGTCTATAGGAATTCTACTATGGATCACAGTTGGATAAATGCTTTAGGACGAGTGTTGAATATCATAATCGGGTGAGGGACTTTATAGAATTTGCTAAACAAAATGCCCATGATGATAGTGGGAAGTTTTATTGCCCTTGTGTAAAATGTTTGATGAGAGATGACTAAGTCCTGAAGTTATACACACACATTTAATTTGTGAAGGATTTTGTAAGACTTATACAGTATGGGTATGGCATGGTGAAAAAATACCAAGTGGGTCTCAACATGAGGAAGTGACCTTTGATGATAATGACACAGATATGGATGATCGCATAGAGGATATTATTCGTGATGTAGGAGAAGAGGCTTTTCATCAATCACATGCATATGGTAATATGTGCAGTGATGTAGAGGCCCTGCTATACCCTGGGTGTAAAAAATACCAATTGTTGAACGCTGTATTGAAATTGGTAAGCTTGAAGGCATGTCATGGATGGAGCAACAAGAGTTTTTTTTTGAAATGCTTGAGGCTCTTAAGGACATGCTTTCGGATGATAATGTGTTGCCGCATCAATACTATGATGCTAAGAAAATACTTTGTCCACTGGAGATGGAGTACAAAAAGATCCATGCATGTCCGAATGATTGCGTATTGTATAGAAAAGAGTTTGAAGAGAAGCAAAATTGTCCAATATGTGAAACCCCAAGGTACAAGTCAAATAAGGGGCCTGCAAAAGTGTTGTGGTATCTTCCAATCATATCAAGGTTCAAGCGGTTGTTTGTGAATGAAAATGATGCAAAAAATTTGAGGTGGCATGCAGATGAGAGGATTTTTGATGGAAAGCTTCAACATCCGGCCGATTCTTCTCAATGGAAGAAAATCGATCAATTATTTCCGAACTTCGACGAAGAACCTAGGAACCTTAGGCTTGCCTTTAGCACGGATGGCATGAATCCCTATGGAAGCCTTAGCAGCATAAATAGTTCATGGCCTGTACTCCTGATTATTTACAACTTATCTCCTATGTTATGCATGAAACGAAAGTACATCATGCTGTCTATGTTGATTTCAGGACCAAAACAACCCGAAAATGACATTGATGTTTACCTTCATCCCTTGATCGAAGACTTGAAGGAGTTGTGGGAAGAAGGTGTCGATGTTTTTGAATCTTTCAAGAAGGAGGTGTTTAAAATGGGAGCCATGATATTTTGTACTATAAACGAATTCCTAGCATATGGGAACTTGTCAGGGTATAGTGTAAAAGGCCATAAAGCATGTCCGGTTTGTGAAGAAGGCACACACTACCATCAACTTCAACATGGAAGAAAGACAGTTTATCTTGGACATAGGAGATTTCTTAGACGGGCCCACCCATATCGTCGATTAAATAAAGCCTTTTTTGGTGGCCAAGAGTATGAAGATGCTCTGGTGGCATTGACTGGGGAGCAAGTTTATGAAAAAGTGAAAAATATCAATGTCATCTTCGGTAAGACTGCAAAGAGTAGAAAAGAAACAAATATATGGAAAAAGAGATCTGTATTCTTCGATCCTATTGGCGCAATCTTGATGTGAGACACTGTATTGATGTCATGCATATGGAGAAAAACGTATGTGATAGTATTATTGGCATGCTTCTCAACATACAAGGTAGTTCCAAGGATGGTGTGAAGGAAAGATTGGATTTGCAAGCAATCGGAATACACGAAGACTTACATCCAAGGCCATACGGGAAGAGAATTTATTGTCCCCCGGCTTCTCATACTTTGTCTAAGGATGAGAAACAAAGTTTTTATGAGTGTTTACATGGTACAAAATTTCCCTCAGGGTATACTTCAAATTTTAAGAGGCTTGTATCAATGAAGGACTTGAAATTAGTAGGCCAAAAGTCTCATGATTGTCATGTCTTAATGCAACAGCTACTCCTAGTAGCTACTCGAGGCATCGCCGAATATGATTTTTGGGTCGTTTTGACTAGACTTTGTGTCTTCTTCAATCCGATTTGTAGTAAATTTTTCGAGATTGAAAAGTTGGATGAATTGGAGAATGAAGGATATCTTATCTTATGCCACCTTGAGAAGCTTTTTGTTCCTACATTTTTTGACATCATGGTTTATCTAATTGTTCATCTAGTGAGGGAGATAAAGTTGTGCAACCCTATCCATTTACGGTGTATGTACTCAATTGAAAGATCTATGAAATTCCTAAAAGGGTACGTGAAGAACGCATACCGGCCGAAGCATCTATTGTTCGAAATATGTTTCAAAGAAACCATAGAATTTTGTCAAAATTATTTGGCCAAAGTAAGACATATTGGGCTTCCAAAACATCAAAGATGTCAAGGGGGTAGATGAGGGGCTTTAGTAAAGAGTGTGGATCCCGATGAATTGTCACAAGTCCACTTATACATCTTGAATAATGTTGATGAAGTTCAAGCCAAAGATAGCTGCACATAAAGAAGTTGTAAGGAAAGAAAATCATCGAATGACCAACAAAGGTTGATTAGGGAGCATAACAGAACTTTTGCAAACTGGTTCAAACAAAAGGTCGAGGGAGAGGAATGTGTTTATGATACAATAAAATGGTTAGCACTGGTCCTAAGGTTGATGTCATAAGTTGGAATTCGTATGTGATCAATGATTATACATTTTACATGAAGTCCCTAGATGATAGTAGCAAGTCCAGAACAATGGTGTTATGTTAGAGGTTGAATCTATGAACTTCTCCAGTTCGAAAGACAAGAGGCCTCAATTGGCAGTCATGCCATATTATGGGGTTATTGAAGAGATTTGGGAGGTGGACTATGTCAAAATTAGATTTCCCATTTTCAAATGTAAGTGTGTTAATGTCAATAATGGTGTTCAGATCGATCGGCTAGGATTTACATTAGTTGATTTCAATAGTAGAAGTTTTGGAGATGAACCTTTTATTATGACAGACCAGGCGAAACAAGTGTTCTATACACTGATCAAGAAAATAAAATGTGGTATGTAGCTCTCTAAGGAAAAAGGGTCATTTATATTGATGAGGAAAGTCATTCAAATTATGGTCTTCTTGAGAGTACTCATTTTTCAAGGGGTCTACCAGACATGAACGAAGAAGATGAAGCGGATAATGAACCCGACATAAGAAATGATCATTGAGAAGGGATATGTAAGGATATCACTTTATAGAAGAGTCGATTCATAAGGCAATATTCATATGCAGAATTCTTTGAAAACTTTAAGGTTTTAACTATATTATATTCCTCCTATGTTCTTAAACAATGTCGCGACTATGAAGTTTGTTCTTGTTTTATTTTTGTGGCAGGATCCAATCTAAAGGGGCATGTTATAAAAGAGGATGTTACGTTGTTGGGTGGGAATCAGATGAAGGCATGGTGAATATTATATTGGGCATGTATGTTGATTTACGTGCTGTATTTGTGATCATTGTATTTGTAAGTAAGTTATCTTATTGTATAAACTAATTTAGGTGTTGTAGTCATAGTTTAATCATTAATTAAGAGGCCACATAACTCATGGTGAATAATATTTGTATTCTTTTTCCCAATTCAATTTATTTGTAATTGTTCATAGCTTGTATATTAAAGTATCGACTTTTATGTGCTGGATTGGGTGGTGGATTTGTGTATATATATGATCAGGAAGAACAGAACAGGGACAAAATCGGTAAACTTTAGACCGGAAATAAATACGCAGTCTTAAATGTTCAACTATTAAGACCGGACATATAAATGTCTGGTTTTAAAGGTCAGGTGTACATAATTGATATTAAGCCGGTCTTAAAAGTTGAGGTTTTAAGACTGGTGTATTTATAAGTCCGGTCTAAAAATTCAATTTTTAAGACTGAATGTATTTATCATCCAGTCTTGAAAGTCAGTCTTTTAAGACCGCGTATAATTAATCGTCTGGTCTTAGAAGCCGCTATTTTTTAAACTGGATTTTTTTTGTCCGGTCTTAAAATTCCAATCTTTTAAGAGCGGCCTAGTTTTTGTCCGGTCTTAAAAGTTGAGTTTTAGGACTGAACACAAAATATTTCAGGTTTATTTAGTATGACTTTTAAGACCTAATGTTTTAAATGGCCGGTCTAAAAGAGTTTCTTTAAGACTAGTTCGAGTCCGGTCTTAAATGTTAGACTTTTTAATACCGCCTGGAACAAGACCGGTCGCGGGTCCGATCTTACGATGCCTCTTTTGTCCGGTCTTAAAACCCTTTTTTGCACTAGTGTTTGTTTTTGAACACTAAAAACAGAGTAGAACAGAGTAAGGGAAGAAGAAGCAAAACACAAGGAATTTATACTGGTTCGGTCCAACCTCTTGACCTACGTCCAAATCCCGACACTCGGGATTTCACTAACTCAAATGATTACACACTCTCAGTAACTCTTAGAGTAATTCTCTCACTAGAAATTACTCCCCCTACAAGTTGCAATCAAACAACCCAATCTCCAAGTCCCACGACTTGAGATTCTTACAATGAATGATCTCAATAAATGATACTCTTTCTAAGAGTGGATAATAGTGATAACTGAAGTGCAAATGTATCAACAGATACTTTACAATAGAAAACTGAAAGAGTAGTTGGAAACTTGAATGATTTTCGTTTTCTGCAGATTAGTTGTTGAGAAGAATTGAATGCAACTCTATATATATATGAAGAGAGCATTAAATGACCGTTGGATTCATCAATGTAGCCGTTGGACTGATAATTGAATATTTCATACACTACTTTTTGTCTCTCGATTTATAATTTAGGACTCTTTAGCTAATAAATAATGGCTTTTATACTTATTTGGGCCTTGGGCCTTTTATTATATTTTAGCCATTATTTAATAATAAATTCCAGTTTTACATTGCTTCACCATTTTTACCATAACTCTTGAACCAGACATCGGATTTGCCTCATTTTTGTCTCATATTTCAGATGATTCAGAGAGCTACAATTGTTATGAAGACATGAAGAGCAAATTCGGACAAGAGGGCGGTTGATTTTGGAGCCGAAGTCATATGTATTTTTGGGCTCGAATTTTGTAATTAAAGCCCATTTTATTTTATTTTCGTTCGGGCCCGACTTGTGGATTGGTGCCCCATTTCGTTTTGCCATTTTAGGTTAAGTGAGGCAGCAGCCACAAACACATTCTCATTCACGTTTTTAGATAGTTTTGAATCAAATACAAAAGTTTTATTTTCTCTCATCTGTTCTTCCTCTGTTCATCGTGTTCTTCGTGTTCATGATGAACTTCTTCATTTCTTCGATTTTCGTTCTGCATAATCATGACTAGCTAAGCTACTGTGATTGACCCATGGATTGAGGATTCCACTATCCAGAGGACTCGTTCTTAACGGTAACAAATTCGTTTCGTTTTGTAATTTCGGATTCGATTTACTTTCGGATTGGTGTTAGATTTAACGCCCGATCGACATTTCCCAAGGACGTAGTTCGAACTAGGTTAAAGTATCATTGTACGATCGCATGCAGATACGCCACTGATTCGAATAAATTCTGACGATTGTTCAGTTGAGGGAATTTCGGGCAAATGCGAGATTTCGGTTTGCCCAGTCGATCACGAGTTCGGTTATAATGCAAGCGTCCGAGAAGGGAAGTGGTGGAATTCGAAATCCTGGGTTAATCTTCTGTTTATCTGTTTAATCTGTGTTTACTTCGTTCTGTTATGTTATTTCATTTTTATTCTCTTTGAATCAAAACCCCCAATTTTTTACTGTTTTATTGCTGTTCGAATTGAACCGATCATGCAATTCGTTGGGAAACGACCCAGGTTACATTATACCGCAAATCCTTTTCTAATCTGGTTATTTTGGGAGATTACGGCAAATCTCTGTCAAAAATATGGCGCCGCTGTCGGGGAATTTGCATCGGTTTGATTAGTAACGAGAGTGTAAATAGCTTCGTTTTTTGGTAGTTTAGGTGGTTCGGGTGGCTGGACAGAAATTTTTCTGACTCAGATCTCTCAACCCAGGTCTTATTCACAAGGAATTGGGCATTCTGAGCAAGACTCACTCCCTAAGGGGAGATGAGGTCTCACCTATTTTTGCCAAATTCCATCGTTTAGACCCTGTTTTTACCATTTTTTGGTCTCGGTAGGATATATCGGGTATTTTAGCAATTGTTTGACTTACTCCGATTGGGCTGATTTTTGGTGAGCTGAAGGAAAATGTTATTTAGCATAGGACACAGGGCTAAAGCGCTGTGGTCTTGAGATATAAGCCAAATTCCATCGTTTAGACCACTTTTTCAATTTTTGAAGTTTTTTTATTCCATTTTTGGGTTCCCCAATGGTCTAGGAGTTGCCCCGTCCAAGTCCCAAAATTTTAAAAATCATTTGATAGTGTTTCTGGACTTGTTTAGGTCAATTTCTACCATAGGTTTTTGTTTTTGTGTTTGCTTTTATGTGTTCTAGTGTTTTTCTACTTTATACCACTTTTAGTGGCATTTTCGTAATTCTGATTGGCTGGTGGCATTTTCGTAATTCTGATTTTTTTGCAGATTCTGCCTTATGACTATGCTGCATGAGTACTAGGAGCACTATCAATGCAGAAGACTTGTTGCCATTTGATCCTGAAATAGAAAGGACAATTCTTACTGCTAGAAGAGTTATTAGGCTAAGTCGTGGGATTAATACCGAATTGACATTGCACTTGAGTCCGATTGGGCCATTCGATTGTGTCCATACCGTTGATCTTTCGATTGTGTTTCGATAGTACTTCGATAGTCTTGTTGTTTACACTCGATTCTAGTAGCAATTTTCCTAACTCGAAATTATGGCGAAGAACAGAAAATCTACTACTTTAAAGGAATTGAATGAACCTCGATGTTAATTATCAACCTTTGTGCATTCAATATCCCGCCCTTGCATTCAATATCCTGCCCTTTGCTAACTTTGAGCTTAAATCTGGTCTAATACACTTGTTGCCTAAGTTTCATGGTCTTTCGGAGTGTGCCATTAAGCATTTGAAGGAATTCCATCTAGTGTGCAAAGACAATGAAACCACATGCAATTGATGAAGATCAAATCAAGCCGAGAGCTTTTCCTTTCTCATTGGAAGGTGGAGCCAAAGATCGGTTATTGTACCTTCAAAGCTTCATCTATTGGGAGCTCAACTGAGGTTCGTGAGGTTATTTATGGAGAAATATTTCCCTTCTTCAAGAGCGATTGCGATCAAGAAGGAAATTGCCAACATTAAGCAAGTCAACGGGGAGACTTTGTATGAGTACTTGGGAGAGGTTCAAAAGGTTGTGTGCAAGCTGTCCACACCACCATCTAAGAGAAAGACTTGATTACCCATTTCTATGATGGTCCGCTCCCAAAAGAGACAAAGGTTTAGTGGATGCTTCTAGTGGTGGGGCTCTACGTAACAAGACACCCGAAGATGCCCGAGACTTGATATCCGAGATGGCGCCAACTCTCAAGAATTTGGCACCAGGGCCAATAGTACTCCGTTTACCATGTTCAAACACCTCCAGTCCAAGACGATTCTCGAGATTAGAGAATAGACTTGATGATCCGACCTCTGCGAGGCACGGTAGCGGATACGTGCATGACAATCTTCTCCTCCTCGATTGGGTACTCATGTGGGTTCTGTTCGACCCTTACCATTCTACCGACTCTTGCCCTACCTTGCATGATCCTACTTATCAAGACCAATCGGTAGCTTCAAAGTGGGAGCTTTTCCAGAAAGCCACAATACCGGCGAATAATGCCTTCTCCAACACCTACAATCCCGGTTGGAGAAATCACCCCAATTTCCGTTGGAACCAAATCGAACCGAGTAACCAATATCAGCAAAATTCTGGGAATTACTAACGAGACAAGATAGACCACAGACTTCCAACAAAGAATCTGCACCTCCTTTGCCTTTGCTAGCACCACCTCCTCGACCGACCATATGTGCACCTCCACACAGCAACACAACAACAAATGCTAGTAGTAGTGGTAGTGGTGGTTCCTCCCTTGAGGATATGATGAAGCAATTTGTCACAGCCAATATGCAGTTCCAACAGCAAACTGACACTTCCATTCAGAGTTTGCAAACACAGATTGGGCAGTTGGCAACCTCATTGAACCAGCTTCAACCTCAGGGATCCAACACTCTTCCTTCACAAACAATTCCTAATCCTAAAGGGAATGTGAGTGCTATCTCCCTTCGTTCTGGCAAGCAATTGGAGGAACCTAAACCGGCTGCAGATGTGACTTCCACATCAGAAAGAGAGTCAGAAAATGTGAAGATTGACTCTAAAAATAAAAAGGCAAAGCAGCAAGGTGAAGAGGAAGACATCCCCATTCCTCTTCCTTTCCCTCGAGAGCAGTTCAATCTAAGAAGTTGGCGGAAAAGCACAAGAGAAGGATATACTTGAGACATTCAAGAGTAGAGATCAACATTCCTCTTAGATGCAGTCAAACAAATTCCTAAATATGCCAAGTTTCGAAGGAGTTGTGCACCAATAAGAGGCGATCAAGGGGAGTGAACGAGTGAGTTTGAACCAGAATGTATCAAGACTCATCCAAATTACGATGCCTCGCAAGTGCAAGGATCCGGGACGTTTTCTATCCCTTGCTATTTTGGTAACTATAGATTTGATGATTGCATGCTAGATTTAGGTGCTTCTATTAATGTCATGCCTCGCATCTATTTATAAATCTCTTGGTTTTGGTCCTTTACGTCCTACGGGTGTTGTTGTTCGGCTAGCTAATAGGAGTAATGTTCATCCTTCGGTTTAGTTGAGGATGTATTAGTCAAGGTTAATGAACTGATATTTCCCGCTGATTTTTACATCTTAGATATGGAGGATGAGTCTCCCAAAGAGTAGATCACCTATCATTCTAGGGAGGCCTTTCATGAAAACAACTAGGACTAAGATAGATGTGCATTCCGGTACTCTTTCCATGGAGTTTGGTGATATATCTCGTGAATTTCAATATTTTTGATGCCATGAGACATCCTAGGGAAGAACATTCTGTTTTCCGCATTGATGTGATTGATGATCTTGTGGATGATGTTATTGCCGATTGGTATGCCGATTATCCCGATTTTGCATCCGAGAGTGATTCTCCCATTTGTGCATGTCTTGATAATGAATGGTGCTCGTTTGCACCGATTTGCTTAATCTTTGCATGATTTGGTGATTCGACTTGCTTGGTGATTCTACATTACATGTGGATTCGATATTGATTACGAGTTTGAGCTTCACCCGATCCTAATGTGCATCCCGATTCTGATTTTGATGAGCTTAACTCGATTTTGATGAGCTTGATTCGATGTTAACATTGAGTCAGTATAGACACAATCCTTCTGTTTCTTTGAATGTGGTTTCAGGCATTTCCAGTGTGATGACATCAGAGTTGTTGCAACAACCACCCAAGCTTCTTCCCTCCACTGAGCAACCACCCAAGCTTGAGCTAAAATCCCTTCCGATCACCCGAAGTATGCATTTACGAGGTGGATGAACAGTTGCCGATCATTGTGGCAAATAATCTTCTTCCCGACCAAGAAGAGAAGCTTTGCTAAGCTTATTGAGGGCGAACAAGAAAGCCATTGGGTGGACATTAGTGATATTGTTGGCATCGGCCCTTCCATGTGTATGCATCGCATTCTATTGGAAGAGGACTCTAAACCGGTGAGGCAACCCTGAGACGCCTTAATCCTCTTATCCTTGATGTGGTGAAGAAGGAGGTCACTAAGCTTCGCAAGCCGGTATCATCTATCCCATTTCGATAGCCGCTGGGTTAGCCCGGTCCAGGTGGTTCCTAAGAAATCCGAGTCACCGTGGTAGCCAATCGAAGAATGAGCTCATTCCTACTCGAGTTCAAAATAGTTGGAGAGTTTGCATCGACTATAGGAGACTCAACCAAGCCACTCGCAAGGATCATTACCCTCTACCTTTCATTGATCAGATGTTAGAGCGATTGGCTGGCAAGTCCCATTACTGCTTCTTGGATGGCTACTCCGGATACTTCCGATCCATATTGCTCCCGAGGATCAAGAGAAGACGACCTTCACATGCCCCTTTGGAACATATGCCTACCGAAGGATGCCTTTTGGCCTTTGCAACGCACCCGGCACCTTTCAAATGGCGTTGTATGGTAAGCATTTTCTCCGAGTTTCTAGAGGACCGCATGGAGGTTTTTATGGATGATTTCACTGTATATGGGTCTGATTTTGATGCATGCTTGGCTAATTTGTCTAGAGTTTTGCATAGGTGTATTGAGTCTAATCTTGTGCTGAATTATGAGAAGTGTCACTTTATGGTTGAGTCGGGTATAGTCTTGGGACACATAGTGTCTAGGAAAGGGATTGAGGTAGATCCCGCTAAGATAGATGTAATTCTTGCTTTGCCTTACCCCGCATCCGTGAAGTTCGCTCTTTTCTTGGTCATGCAGTTTCTATCGGCGTTTCATTCGGATTTCAGCAAGACTGCCCGACCCTTGTCCAACCTTCGCATAAGGACACCGACTTTGTATTTGATGATGCTTGCAAGGCGGCCTTCGATCATTTGAAGCGTTGCGACTACGCCCAAAGTGATCCAAGCCCCGATTGGTGCCTCCCTTTGAGTTGATGTGTGATGCTTCCAACTATGCGGTTGGTGCTATCTTGGCACAAATGAGTTGATAGAGCATCTCATGTGATTGCATATGCCTCCAAGACTTTGGATCCTGCTCAGTCTAATTACACCACTACTGAGAAAGAGTTGTTGGCTATTGTATTTGCCTTTGATAAGTTTAGGTCATATCTCGCTAGCAAGTAGAGTAATTGTTTTCTCGACCATGCCGCTTTGAAGTTTCTTTTGAAAAGACAGATGTTAAGCCCGACTCATCCGGTGGATGTTATTGCTCCAAGAGTTCGATGTTGAGATTCGAGACGAAGTGGAGCACAAACTGGGTAGTTGACCACTTGAGTCGCATCACTCATTCTCCTCTCACCCCTCTTCTATTCGGGATGATTTCCACGATGAGCAGCTTCTATTACAACAAGGTAAGCTTCCATGGTATCTTTGATCTAGTTAACTACTTGGTAGCTGGTGTTTTGCCTATAGATTCCACTAGGGCCCAAACCCTTAAATTAAAGAGTGAGTCTAAATATTATGTTTGGGATGACCCTTATCTCAAGGGAAATTTTGTAGTGACCAAGTAGTTAGGAGATGTGTGCCTGATCATGAGTTTCACTCTATATTGCATTTTGCTCATGCTTCGCTTTGTGGTGGTCACTTTGGACCCCAAAGAACTGCTAGGAAAGTGTTAGACAAAGGATTATTTTGGCCTTCCTTGTTTCATGATTCCCATCTGTTTTGTAAGTCATGTGATAACCGTCGAGAGCAGGGGAGTATTTCCGTAGGCATGAAATGCCCTTAACCTTATATTGTTTTGTGAGATCTTTGATGTTTGGGGTATTGATTTTATGGGTCCATTTCCGCTTCATATGGTTATACTTACATATTGTCAAGGGCCGTTGATTATGTCTCGAAATGGGTTGAGGCGAAAGCCACCCGGACTAATGATTCTTCCGTGGTGGTGGATTTTGTTAGGTCTAACATTTTCTCGCAGGTTTGGCATTCCTAGAGCTATTATCGACTGACCAAGGCTCCCATTTTTGCAACTGAAGCATGGGTGCCTTGTTACGCAAGTATGGAGTGCTTCACAAGGTCTCCACAAAGATACCATCCTCAAACCAACGGTCAAGTCGAAGTCTCAAATAGAGAGATTAAGCAAATCCTTCAAGACCGTTAACTCTACCCGAAAAGATTGGAGTAAGCGATTAGAGGATGCTTTGTGGGCATATCGCACCGCCTACAAGACTCCGATTGGGATGTCTCCTTATCGGCTTGTCTTTGGTAAGGCATGTCATCTTCCGGTTGAGTTGGAGCATCAAGCCTATTGGGCCATTAAACAAGGTGTAACATGGATTTGGCCAAGTCTCGGGATGGAGCGGAAGCTACAATTGCAAGAGTTGGATGAGCTTAGATTGGATGCCTATGAAAGCTCGCGGTTATACAAGGAAAAGACTAAGGCATTCCATGATAAGCATATTCGAGGAAAGAATTTTCTCGTGGGCCGAAAGTTCTTCCGTTTAACTCCCGTTTGAAGTTTATGCCTGTAAGCTTCGATCTAAATGGGATGGCCCTTTTGAGATCACTAACATTTTTCCATTTGGTGCCGTTGAGCTATGTGATCCACCCACAGGACGAACCTTTAAGGTTAATGGGCATCGCCTCAAGCCATTTCATGAGGGATCCCAAAGCTGACTCGAGGAAGCGAGAGATTCTCCTCATTGATGCCACTTATCCTCCATAAACCCCTTGGGGAGTATTCTTCTTTCTTTCTCCCTCTTTCTTCTATTTGTTTTCCTTTTTCTACTTTGCTTTTTGAAATAAATACGGTCTCTCTTTCTATGATTGCTCCATATTATGAACTTGGACATTTTGGTTTTAATGGATCATTCTGTTTGGTCTGTCATTCTTGACTCTTCGATTACATGTCTTGGTAGTTGATTTGATGTTGTTGATTGCCTAAGTTGGTATTGACCTTGTGAGGTTTTGGGCCTGCATGAATGGAATTCATCTTTTGCCATTCTTTCTTTCATGTGTGCATCTCGCTCATGATTTGTGTTCTCTAGAACTTGCTCCTTTTCTTTTTGAAACTACATTTTTCATTTAATTGCATAAGTATGATGGAAGCTTGTTTTCTTTCTTTTATTTTCCTCACTTTGGCCAAATAGCCTTTCCCTTGCATTATGATTCCTTTGCTAGCCCTTTGTGCCTTTTTGACTCATTCTTTTCAAAGCTACATTACAAGCCTAAGCGAAAAACCATTTTATTCTCGCACCTTGAAAATTTATTGAGCATTGGTTTCACCTTGGTTTTGTGTTTAAGTGTGGGGGTTGCTCAGGAGTGCAACAATTTAAGTATGGGGGGGATGTTTGCTTTTGTCATTGTGATTATGTATATAGTATAGTTTCATTTTTTTCTCAAAAAAAAATGAAAAAAAAAAAAGAAAAAGAAAGAAAGAAAGAAAGAAAAGCAAAAGAAAAAAAAAGAAAAGAAAGAAAAGCAAAAGAAAAAAAAAAAAAAAAAAAAAAAAAGAGAAGAAATATAGAAAGAAAATACATAGAAAGAAAGGAGATATATAAGTAAAATAAAAATTTTCTTACATAGAGAATGATTATGTTAATTAGTGCTCTTTTTTTAATTTCCTTGGTGCTTAACCTCTCATTCCATACTATTACCTACCTTCACCCTAACCCCATTACAACCTTTCATAACAAGCTCTCTTGATTTGTGCATGCATGTGTTATGAGTAGTGGAGACATAGAAATTGAGCAAGCTTATGGTAGAGCAAATTTCTTAAGTAGAATTTGAGCGATACACTTATTTACCTTAAACACTTGAGAGATTGATTGATTGATTGATTGAGCGCATCATTTGAGAGACCATCTTATGTGATTAGCATCATTAATTGAGATTACCATGAATTGTAATTTGAGATGAAGGGATTGTGGTCTTGATTGATTGATTTTTTGGAGCTTTGTGTCCCTTGTTCAATTTTTGCATTGTTAGCAATTGTTAGAAAAGAAGAGTTTCTCCTTTAGGTCTTTTTCTTTGAATTTTGCTCGGGAGTGCAAAAACATAAGTGTGGGGAATTTGATAATTGAATATTTCATACACTACTTTTTGTCTCTTGATTTATAATTTAGGACTCTTTAGCTAATAAATAATGGCTTTTATACTTATTTGGGCCTTGGGCCTTTTATTATATTTTAGCCATTATTTAATAATAAATTCCAGTTTTACATTGCTTCACCATTTTTACCATAACTCTTGAACCAGACATCGGATTTGCCTCATTTTTGTCTCATATTTCAGATGATTCAGAGAGCTACAATTGTTATGAAGACATGAAGAGCAAATTCGGACAAGAGGGCGGTTGATTTTGGAGCCGAAGTCATATGTATTTTTGGGCTCGAATTTTGTAATTAAAGCCCATTTTATTTTATTTTCGTTCGGGCCGACTTGTGGATTGGAGCCCCATTTCGTTTTGCCATTTTAGGTTAAGTGAGGCAGCAGCCACAAACACATTCTCATTCACGTTTTTAGATAGTTTTGAATCAAATACAAAAGTTTTATTTTCTCTCATCTGTTCTTCCTCTCCTGTTCATCGTGTTCTTCGTGTTCATGATGAACTTCTTCATTTCGTTCGATTTTCGTTCTGCATAATCATGACTAGCTAAGCTACTGTGATTGACCCATGGATTGAGGATTCCACTATCCGGAGGACTCGTTCTTAACGGTAACAAATTCGTTTTTGTTTTGTAATTTCGGATTCGATTTACTTTCGGATTGGGTGTTAGATTTAACGCCCGGATCGACATTTCCCAAGGACGTAGTTTGAACTAGGTTAAAGTATCATTGTACGATCGTACGCAGATACGCCACGATTCGAATAAATTCTGGACGATTGTTCGGTTGAGGGAATTTCTGGGCAAATGCGAGATTTCGGTTTGCCCAGTCGATCACGAGTTCGGTTATAATCTGTTTTCGTCCGAGGAAGGGAAGTGGTGGAATTCGAAATCCTGGGTTAATCTTCTTTTTATCTGTTTAATCTGTGTTTACTTCGTTCTCGTTATGTTATTTCATTTTTATTCTCTTTGAATCAAAACCCCCAATTTTTTACTTGTTTTATTCTTTGTTCGAATTGAACCGATCACAATTCGTTGGGAAACGACCCAGGTTACATTATACGCAAATCCTTTTCTAATCTGGTTATTTTGGGAGATTACGGCAAATCTCTGTCATGGACACATTGGCAAGGTGATTATCAACACTTTGGTCTTCTTCTCTCTCTACTTTTGGTTAATCCAGTTGCACAAAAGTTCATGGTTGACTTCTTGAATTTTAATCCATTGGAAGAACAGTTACTGGATAGGGAAAGTAAACATTAATCCCTTTTGCAACGTGTGTAGAATGATTGTCCAAAAGGGTGCAAGCTTTCTGGACATTGCATTTAATGTGCTGACATCACTTTTTACTTTTGTCTAAATCTTCATTTAATGTCTTCTAAACCATCTGAAACTCACTAACAAACTGATCAAACATAGTTAGGAATGGTAATGAGTGATAAGAAGTATTAAGATCAAACATGAAGATTTCACAAATTCATCCAATTTGAATTTCAAACTCGCGACACAAACTGGAGTTTGTTCATCCAAACTGGAGTTTGTAACTTTGCTTCGAAGCCAAACTCGAGTTTAAAAATCCTAACTCGAGTTTCCTTCTTCGAGAGGAATGTCATGATTTGAGCTTTGGAACATATTTTTGAATAGTAGCCAAACTCGAGTCATTAAGTGACTAACTCGAGTTTTGGACTCTTGAGATGTAAAATGAGTTTAAATCCAAACGCTCAAAATCGGAGTTTTCAATCTTAACTAGAGTTTTCAAAATCACTTAAAGATAGCAAAGCTCTGCTTGCACAAACTCGAGTTAACAAAACTAAACTCGAGTTTTCTTTCAAACTAAAAACCTTTGAAAAAATCTTTGCCAAATGAAAACTGGAGTTTTCTAAACAAACTGGAGTTTTCTCAAAGTGGGTAAAAGATGAAAGCTCTCTGTCAAATACAAACTCGAGTTTTCTCAAAACTTTGGAAAACTTAGAAAACTCTTGGCCAAGTGCAAACTGGAATTTGTCATAACAAACTGGAGTTTGCTCAGGATGAAAAACATTAAGACTCTCGGCCAAGCACAAACTCAAGTTTTGAAAACATTAACTCGAGTTTGGTCAAGTTCACAAACACTGGGCAAAACTCTTCATTTAGCACAAACTGGAGTTTCCATATCAAAACTGGAGTTTGCTTAAGTTCAAAATATTGGAGGCTCTCTGTATGACTAAAACTCGAGTTTACTCTCGAAAACTGGAGTTTTGTTTACTTTAGAAAATATTGAAGAGTCACTGTATGGTGCAAACTCGAGTTTGTAAACCTAAACTCGAGTTTGTCTTAATGTGAAAAACTTGGAGTGCTCTTTGAATCTCACAAACTCGAGTTTGCCTATGCAAACCGAAGTTTTCCTTAGTTCATAAAAATTTAGCTACCCCTATCAAGTCCAAACTCGAGTTTTCCAACCAAAACTCGAGTTTGCCTTTGACAGTAAGTTTTTCAACTTCCAAAGATAAACTTCATCTTGAGTTTACAATTGTCAGATATCATCAAAACACATAGAGAACATACATACATACATACATACATACATACATACATACATACATACATACATACATACATACATATATATATATATTACTCTTTTATAGGATATTAAATCTCAATCATTTATAGTTGATTTGAAGATGAGAATAAAGAAGTGAAGGGAATGGAGCGGCCCCTTAGCCCTCTTGAAATTCCCTCCCAACTTTTCTTCACAAATGTTTTTCTTCACAAGACTTATCTCTATGAAAACACCAATGATTTAAATTTAATATTTTAAAAAATATTATTAGGAAATAAATACAAAATTTAAACTGTTAAAATTTGACTTCAATGGTTTATACTTATGGTATAGAAAATTTTTGATTTATAAAATATGTTAACAATAGTTTAATATAAATCAAAACTTTCTTTTGATATGAGGGCGAAGATGAGATTCTTAAAAAAGGAGAGAATTATGAGACTTGTTAATATATTTTTTTTTTATCTTTTTAAATTTATGATTATATTTTTTAGAACTTTAAAATCGTTGCAATGTTATTCTTTGACCAACCAATAGTAATGTCGAGTAATTAAAAGGAGTTTTTTCTGATATATTTTTTTGATAAGAAGTTTTTTCTGATATATAATTCCATGTGTTAGTGGTAAGGCTTTTGTCCATTAAAGTAGCGGTTAGAAACTTACTTGGAACAGGTCTCCTTATTGCACCCAGTGTTTTGAGGAGAAAAATCTTTATTGTTGAGTTGAATGTGTCTACCTCTTGTGCTAATAAAAAAAGAAGAATTATATGAGGGTCCATGGGATCAAGTTTTGGATATCATTTTGGACCTCAAGCAGCAGGCAACAACAAACAATAAATAATAGGGAGAATGATTTTAGATTTCAATCAAAAGAAATAATATCAGAAAAGTCTTCATTAACAAATGAATATGTGGAATTAATAAGTGAATCAGTTACCATTAACAACTTATGGGACTTGTCAATATATTATCTCTTAGTTGAGACTTATATGTCATTCTCTCTAAATAATAATCAATATATCCTTCTAAACCTCCTAGCCCGTTAACCATTGGGCCAAATGTCATGTCCACCTGTCCTTTTACACAACTTTGATTGGAGCTGACCTGGTACACTCATAAGATGAACACGTCGACCACCATCTCAAGAAAACCCGTCTACGATGACAGACTCTTTCAAACCTATGTATTCTATAAACACTACTTTAACAGTTCTTTCAATTCCATTGGCCAAGTCAAATGATGGTTCCTCAGTCCTAATTAATAGTTCAGTATTTCCGATGACAATTGCGTTTTCCCCATGAATTTTCTTCCCAACGATGCATTATCATCTTCAAGTAGTGTATACTAATTGGCGGAACCGGACGGTGACCTCCATTTAACACTGGCAACTCATAGAAAATATGAAAATAAAATATTTCCTTCAATCTCTTTCATCCTCTGTGGTTCATCATTTCCGATGTATATGACTTTACCTTACTGCTATTTAAGTCTCATCGCCTTAGTAGTTTCATGTTCAGAGTCGAAAAAACGCATTCTGCACCCCGTCGTCAAAATGGCATCACCGTCTACCATGCCGATGCAAGAAGTCCCTGCGTTTTGGGCTGAGGTCAGTTATTCAAAGTTGTCAACAAGGAAGATGTTGTCGTCGCACTGCTCTCTGTGGAGATGATTAGTGATGGAGGTAAAATTTTGCTTTTTTGTTAAATGTGATTTAATCACTTACCTTTTACAGCTTATATTTTCATTCAAACCATTATCCTAATTTTTTCCCTGTTTGCATTACAGATGGAACCATTATCTTTCTCAGTCACTGCGACCTTTCTGAGGCCATTTTTAACTATAATCACCCTGCTGTAGTGGATTTTCGTCTCAAACTTAATCATGAATGCAAGGCAAATCAGACTGAAGCCAACCATTGTAGTGGAATCCTCACGTGAAGTTATTAATCTGGGGCCATAATGTCGTAATACGCGTGTTTTAAATTTCTTAGTTACCTTTTCTTTTTTGGAACTTATGAACAATTTCAGCTATGTTTACATTCTCAACTGTAAGGTTTACTTTTTGTTGTAGTGAATGAAAACACGCGCTTCAAGTATCTGTTCAGTTAGATCCTCTGACTATTTATAATTCTGAACTATATTGTCTCTCCGTTTCACCTTTAGTGTCTCACCATGTTTTGTTATGTTTTATAAATATATGTTAGTTATGTCATCTACATGTATAAGGGAAAAAAGTTTGAGGTAATTACGTCTTCAATACTGCCAGTATCTTTTCTGTAATTTTAAGTGGCAGATAGGTCGTACCTTAGAATAAACAATATACTATTTCAATTTTATAACTGTACTGATGTTGAAAAGAATTTGTAATAAATATTCAATTTTTCCTATATTCCTGCATCTTCCAAATATTTTGAAGAGTTGTCCAACATTCATGTCAATTCGGTCTGCAGCAATTAAAGACTACGTATTGAATGCCTTAAATGTAATATAATATTATGAAACAGTTACTTGGTTTAATGATTTCAAAGTGCCAAATATTTGGTTAACTAGTACAAATATAAAAGGTAATTTGTTCCATCGCACATGATTTCAGAGTCTTACATCTAAACTCCATGTTACGTTTTTTAATTGAAAAAGGACCAATTTTCCTATCATGCAGAAAATTACATGTTTAAACGTTCATAATAAATGAAAACTGCCTAACGTTATCATATTACAGTAATAAAACCGTAATTCACATCCACTGCAACATCTTTTCAGTTTAAATTTACTCTGCTTGTAGTTATATGATAACCTACTCTTCTGAATGCATTATTCGCATTAACCTGAAATATTTGAACAGCACATACCCATAAAAAGATCTTTCATATTCCGATATCATTTGTCTGTAGTCGCTTTCTTTTTTTCAAAAAGAGTGTTCAGTGTAATTTAAACTTAGTCACTGATAAGGTTACACGTTACCCACCCACCGGTTATTTCTGAGAATGAAACGTCACCCAACTGCCATATGTTGAGATATGGCAGTTGCTCCGTTCCAGAAACCATGTCGTTTCAGATTACCATTATGCCATTATTTAAACCTACTTTCCTTCATTCTCCAACAATTACATGAGATGGCTAACAAACACCTTTCAAGTATGGAAATACTAAGAGAATGCCCTTCTGAAGTTATATTGAAGGTCATCGTCGATCGTATCATCCACAGATATGAAGAAAGTGGTTGCATCCGTCATAAACGTCCCACACTAGAACTGGAGTCTGTTGATTTGATTGTCTACGATAATTCGGTTATTTCATCTTTACTCATATCTTTTTTTACATTTAACTTTCTTCTGTAATTTTTCACTTGAGCAAGTTGTGATACATTGTCAGTTTTCCCTCAGATTAATACATGAATGGTGGTTCGATTCCTCTCCCTCGACCTTATGAATAAACATTGTTGGAAACTGGTTGAAGGTGGATGTTATGAAATTTCACGCTTTTCTGTTCGTGAAGGGGGGAAGGCATTCATGAATCTATCCACATTTTCATCACTAACATCTCCACCATAGCTCCTACATTATGTGACGATATGCCAAAACGTTTTTTTACTTCATTCTGTTAGTGATACGAATTGGTGGGGTCAACAGAACAACCATATGCTTATTGGTGTGTTTCCTTACTTATTGTTTCTCAGTTTACTTTGTGTCTTATTGATTCACAAATTTATCTACATATCGTCACATTCCTTTCATATACAGATGTTTGCGGTATCTTGAAATCATTCAGTCGAGCATCTAACTACAAAAGTAGGGGTATATACTCGATGATCCTGATGATGGACCTAGAGGACAAAAGGTAAACTTATTTAATTAAACTTTAGTCTTTTTAAGAAAGATTACAATATTCCTTTCTTCAATTCGGATTTGATACGTATTATTGAATGGATAAATACATTGCAGAAAGCAAAGTGTTGTCAGATGTATCTTGCAAGGACAAGCACTTGAAAGTGCACTTCATCAACTAGAGAATTTGAACGGACGAATTGGTGTTTTTGTCGTTGTTCAGTATGCAGTTAAAACGGGACAAATCGAAAGAGGTAAACAAAAACTAGCCTATTCAATTACCATTTTCCTCACTAAAGGATTTTCAATGAAAGACTTTGTTTCAATTGTCAATAGTAACTGTATTTGTTCGTTTTCCTCATATGTAGGTGTGGAGATTTCTTCAGTTCACAGTGGTACTCGCGTTTTCATAGACCCAAATTTCCCTGAAGTGGCCTCAGCAAAGATACATGTCCTGCAGGATTGATTATGTGTATCTCTATTTTTGTTTTTTTAAGTTGAACTATCTTTTAGTGTATTTTAATGTTTTCCGTTGATGCTATTGTTGTAGATACATGGTTCTTTCTTTCATGTCTGTATTTCTATATTTCCCGTGGATATTATTCTTATAAAGTTCATGGTTTTGAAGTACTGTATTTCTATATTTCCCGTCGATATTATTGTTATGAAGTTCATGGTTTTGAAGCAGGCCATACAGTTAGTCTACTTTGTATGTGGCTTATCTTCCGTATAATCCGCACTTGAGTGCTGAATTTATATAATGGAAAACGTTTTGTTGCAACTGTTATCAGTATATCTCAACAGTATTTTTTCCTCCTCCCAGTTTTGATAATGTTCATGTTCATTTTTTGTCATAAGTACAATTCACCGTGCTAATTGTTCGCCATTAACTCTATTTTACTTTGTTGTAGTGTATGTAATTAAATAATATACTTTATCATGTCTGACACTTTATTACTGGCAGAACAACCTGTGATCGTAAATAATCGTCTGCTTCCAACGTGGTTTTTTTTAAAAAAAATTTTCAAACAAATCATAATTATAACAGATTCTTTCAAACCTATTTATTCTATAAACACTCCTTTAACAGATCTTTCAATTCCATTGGCCAATTCAAATGATGGTTCCTCAGTCCTAATTAATAGTTCAGTATTTCCGATGACAATTGCGTTTTTCCCACGCGTCTTCTTCCCAACGATGCATTATCATCTTCAAGTAGTGTATACTAATTGGCGGAACCGGATGGTGACCTCCATTTAACGCTGGCAACTCATAGAAAATATGAAACTAAAATATATCCTTCGATCTCTATCATCCTCTCTAAAAATTTGAAACAAAACATAATTATAACAATGGAGTGGCCGACAAATCGTGGTGCTACTGTTCAGAGTGATATCGTTTACCGTAAAAATAGAGTTAATAGGTGTAAATAGTTTACTCTCCCAACACTTCTTCAACCCTACTTTCAATTCCATTGGCTATTCCAACTACTGGATTGACGGTCCTATTTAATTATTGCATGTTTTCTATGTCCATCTGTTTCAAACCTAATTACTCTCCATACATTTCTTCAATACGAATGTGGAATTAAATTTGTATTTTTGAAATGATGTTTAATGGGTCCTATCTAATTCTGAATATTTTTGGGTGAGGTGGACGTTTTCCCCATGCTTTTGTTCTCCACGTACGCCTACAACTGAAGTGTCACCTACACCGTAATTTGAACAAGTGTACCGTAATTTGCAGGACCGAAGTGTCACCTACAACTGATATTATTATGAATCACTTGTCTCTTTTACAAATGAACGTAGTCATTGTCTGTGAATATTCAAAGTAAATAAAATCTACACACTCAAACCTAATTCGTTTTGGCTTGACGTCTCAACCAACAACCATCAGGCTTTTGTTAATATCAATCACCTTTGTGCATCGGCGTTTTGGATTAACTACAAATGCATGGGAATACTGGAGTATTTAATTACACATCTGAGGCGATATAAATCTTCAAACATCACAGTTTTTGGTCCCACTTTCACATACTCGCGCCGATGATAGAAACCAATGAAATATCAGGGTTAACCGGACAATACAATGGCAAATGGTGAATTACCAAGTCTCAATAAAAACTGTTTCATAAAAACTGTTTCCCATGTTTGAAACAATCAATATCGACGTATGTGAATATTAAATCCATGTACCGTAATAAGCAGAACTGATCTGTCACCTACACCGAAAAAACACGCTCAAACCTAATTCATTTTATATGGTAATTTCAACCAACAACCACCAGTAATAACTAATAAGCATGCATTTGTCTTTCACTTTTCACATAAGCTGCAATAGCTGTTAATTTCTACAACACAAAGGCCGACAAGTCATTCTATGTAATAAATGCTACCTGCCTGAAATAAATTTTAAGTTTATTCTCCATGCACTCCCCTATAACAGATATATTCCCGCCTACGGAATTTGGCGTGAAAACCTCCATTTGCCTTTACACTGGTTCAACATAAACTGATCAGTTTAGTTTGATGTTACATATATAAGTGTAACGAAAACATCAATGTTGTTGAACTGGAGACGAGTCCAAAAAGTGTAGCAGCAGCAATGAGTATGATGTACTTGTCCGATATCGACGACAGCAAAGATACATGGTCGGTAATAGTGAAAGTTCTCCGGAAGTGGGTTGTTAGGAAAAAGGCTGCACCATACGCCATATGGAAGATTGGGATGATACTTGCTGATGAAATGGTCAGTTGTTATACAGATAACAACTTCTACGTAATATCCAATTTATACAATCTGTGTAACATGTGGTTATCTCCATCCTGTAAATTTTTTGGTCCCACATTTTTTGTTTGTTTCTGGTCTTTGTTGTCAAGAGACAAGAATGGAAGTTTCCGCAACACACAAAAATGTCATTCCAAAATTGCTGGAAGCTCCAAAGGAAGGAATGGTCTACAACTTCCAAAACTTTGAGGTTGTTGACAATGATGATAAGTATAGAGCAACTACAAATCGATGGAGATTGAACTTCCATAATCACACGTTCATAGAGGAATCTGACGATGTCATCAACCAACAAGCTTATAACTTCAAGTCCATTGTCAACGTCAAGCATGGAATTAACCTTGACACAGGGTTAATAGGTTTGTCTATTTTACAACCTTTTTTATTAATAAAAAAATTATTCTTTATGATCCCGTGCATTCGAATTACGTAATGAAGTATGATATAAAAACAATCGCAGACGTACTTGGGTTTTTGCAAGCGTTCGGACATTTACAGATCAAAAAGGGAAACTGATATTACAAAGAGGCTAAACTTTAGCATTTCGATGAGAGGTAATGTCATCATCTATCATGTATCTGAATAAGCATCTGGTGTACCATTTTTAAAGAACTCAGTCTTAAAAATATTATTGAATGATTTCATATTTGAACATGCCTTAGTCAAAACACTATAAACATCACTCTTTGGGGTGAATGTGCGGAAGAGACCTATGCCAAGAAACATGAGGACATGGAACCTCCAATTATTATTCTTGTGCGTTTTACGCGATCAAATAGGAATTCAGGTTTCACTTTTGTTGTTTACTATTTTAATTTATTATTAAAATGGTAAATGATTTATTAAGTTATTAACATATTGTCATATATATCTTTATATTAGATTATGGTCATCCGAGCAACGCATTTAATGCAACGTTGGTCACTCTTAATCCGCATATACCGTGAGCGTCATTGTTGAAAGAAAGGTTACACCTCATTTGACTATTTGTTATGTCGTTTTATTATTATCATTATTATTACTATTATTATTAATAGGTTACTTTATTCCAATTGTACATACGCATGATTTGCGTTTAGCCAAGATTCTAGCTCCGGTCAACTGTTTACTCAGATTTCAAGTGTTGAATATCCAACCTACTCATCTGAATCACTGCTTAGTTTCCGAACCAAAATTACGTTGTCCGACATTTCTAAGTTGGAGCAAGTAATATTTTTACGGCTATAATAGTATTTTACTTTCAAAATTTAACTTATTCCTTCACCTAAATTGTTATAAAAATGGTGTCCACTAATTAACTTCCAAGTTAAATTATATAATATTGTGTAAAACGTTTAGGAGTGTGATGTTGTCTCAAAGGTGACGATTCAAAAATGTGAAACATTGTATGGGTGGAATTATGATGCATGTCCTTGTGACAAAAAACCTGAATACATGTCTCGATGGCACTCTTAGATGCACCAGTGTGAAAAGGACGTACTTATGACCCAGTGCCCATGTAAGTTTTTCAATCTTAATGACAACATATTGATCCATAAGGCTATATATTGTCGTAATAAATTTAAATAATATATATTTTGATAGGTTTAAAATTCACTACAAAGTTTTTTATGACACTGGAAAATGTTCAATCATGTTATTTGATCGTCATGCAACTGAATTGTTGGGTAAATCTGCATCCAAGATAAAACAAGATATGCTCGAGGTATTCATTATGTTATATATTCATTTGAGTACAACATGCTTTATTTTGAAAATTCTTTAATATGATAACGCCAATAATTCCCACAGGAGGGTAGGAATTCTACAATTCCTAAAGAGTTCGATGAAATAGCTGGAAAGGTATTAATTGTCAAGCTACGAATTAGGAGTCATAATCTTAAGCATAGGACAAGTAGCATTGGAGTCGATCGAGTTATGTACGACACTCACTTGGTACAAAAATTCCAATATTCAAATGGCGAGGTTAAAGGACAAGTAGCATTGGATTACCACACGATGGTATTGCAAACATATCTTTACCATCTGATCTGTTACTTCATGATGATGAAAATCCAATAAGGTGTATCGCTCAATCTACCTACCCAGATTTAGTTGAGTGTTTATTCAAGGACGATTACCTAAACAACGAGGTCAATACTAACACCAACTACTGGAACATGTTGATTCCTTGAATGACTATATTTGTTCTTTGTTGCCAAGAGATGAAGCAGAATACTTTAGTGCTGACTCTATAAATGGTATAGATCGTGCAAATGATAGTATTGATGATTTGTATGATTCCTAAATTCAATTAAATGCTCTGGGATTCCTCATCACAAATTGGTCTTAAAGGTAGGAGTGCCTGTTATGTTGATAAGGAACATTGACCAAGCATCAGGATTATGCAATGGTACGAGGCTTCAAATTACACAACTAAAACGTCATCAAGGCCAAAGCATTGAATGGAGACATTTTGATACATAGAATGGACATGAATCCTTGTGAATCTAAACTTCCATTCAAGATGACTAGAAGACAATTCCCAATCATCATTTCATTTGCCATGACAATTACCAAAAGTCAAGGACAATCGATGTCAAATGTAGGTCTTTACCTACCAAGTCCAGTTTTCTCATATGGACAACTTTATGTTGCTTTATCTAGGGTAAAGAGTTTTCAAGGTTTGAAAATACTAATTTTGGATGAGTTTAATAAATGTATTGGCAACACAAGTAATGTGGTATACGAGAAGTGTTCCAAAACATATTACCACATTAATAATTCTTAATGAAAAGTTTGTTCCAATTTCTCATTGATGTGCTTTTATCTTCACATTTACATCAATTCATACTTCCTTTAATTTGAATTGTGTTTTTCTACAATGTTGTATAATTTAACGATTGATTAATAAAACTACATTGTTAATACATTGATGCCTCAAATGTCGTACATTAAAACCAAAAAGAATTCCACACTCCGTGCATCGCACGTCTAAAGTCTTGTTACTACTACCATAAATCTACAATGATAAAGAATGGTATAATGTGGATGTCACCCTATAGCCCACAAGAGCACTAGACATTGACTAGTGACATTCCACTTACCAGTGAGATAGGATCTCCATGCTTCTACATCAAATTAAATTAAGCCCATTGCATTAATTTCTTTCGCTATCTTTGCCCCCTTACCCCAGGGAAAATTGGAGTTTATATTGAGAAGAATTTATTCTCTTCATGGGGTCCTCAATCAAATATTGGGGCGGAAACAACTAGTGCCCTCTTTTTTTTTTCTTTTTTCTTTTTTTATTGCCAATTACGCATGCATAACTTTATGTCCCAATCTTTAACCACCAATATTTTGCGAAAGTAAAACAGGTGTTCCCAACTTCAAAATGAACTGTGGTCCTGCAAACAGGTGGAAAAAGATTTTTTTTTTTTTTTTTTTTTTTTTTTTTTGGTGGTCACTCATTGAAGAAGATTCAAGGAATTCTTGATTTATGGTGTATGACATCATTCCCAAGCAGAATATTTTCTCTTGGCTATCTATAACTCGATACATTACATTACATTGTTTTATGAATAATTATCTAACAAGAGGAGTGTGTTTCATCATACAATACTTGGGATCATTTTTTTTTCCCCTTTTTCCTTTTGTATCTCTGTAACTTCATCATACAATACTTGGGAAGATACACTTCAACCAATTATCAACATACTGTAATTTTAATTTTAATATTCATGCTCTTGCATCCTCTAACAGGAGAGCAACACTAGATCACAAATAAAGATACATGCGTAACCTTGAAATCTACAAGGTTTCTGCCAACAAAACAATGCATCCCACAGAAGCAGAACAGGTCAAATAGATATGCTATTGGGAATTCCACGACCTGTTACGCCTGGTCCTGAAGACCGAAGCAATAGTTCATAAGGAGGGACGCCGGCGCCACTTCTGTTCTTTAGACGAACGTCCTTGTTTCTTGCATTTACTATATCCTCAATCTCCTCAAGTCTAGCAGAGAATTTACTATAGAGTTTATGGATCTCTTGGTCATTGATCCAGCGAGTATGCAATGGAATCAACTGACCTAAATACTCTTCATCAGGGGAATGAGTGGACAATGCGTCCTGAACTGACATTACTTTGGTAGCTTGAAGTTGAGTAGGCAATGATGATAAGAAAAAGTGCTGAGGATCTTGAATGAACTTTTCATAATCAGGTTCATTTTCTTGGGGAATGAGTTTTCTCATCAGGGTGGGACGATTAGGCACATACCCTCCAAAGGGGTATTGTCCAAAGTTTAAGGCAGCATGTTGACCTGAAGCAACCCAAATCATTGTGGTGAGTATGCCAGAGAGATCCTCTTTGTTCTCGAGTTTAGGCCACCAGGGGTCATTCCTTTTATCGTGATGACCCTTGTGTTTAATTTCATTCCACCATGCTTGGAGCTCGAAATCTGATGTGACTGAATTTGGGTCAGAGTAAAAGTGTTCAACATATGATTCTACCCATTCTTTTATGGCAGACCAGATCAGGAGTCCATCTGCAGCATAAGGGTAGTGTTCAATCACCAGTTTTACACCACAAGGCATTGAAGGGTCTTCTACAGCCATTCCCCTGGGAACCAAAGAAAAGGTATCAAATATGCCACTGGTATTGTCAACTTTGTACTACTCCCTCCGGTCTAAATATAAGACACTCTCTTCCAACTAGTTCACGCATACCAAGAAAATAGGTTTAAGTTTGTTTTTTCATTAAATTTGTCCTGAAACACACTTTTTTTAACATTTACCCCTACTAAATGATTAATAACTCTCTATAAGTTTTTCTCATGCTTGTGATCACTCTTCTTGTTTTTGTCGAAGATTCATAATTAGGGTTAAAAAAAATAAAAAAATTTTTGGGGGGGGGGGGGGGGGGGGGGGGATTAATGCACGCAACAAACCCTTTCAATGTTTTATATTCTGGACCAAAGAAACCTTCCTTATATTTGAGACTGGAGGGAGTGGTTTGAGAACAAAACTAGAAGAAGGAACAGAAAAACGTTGGACACAGCCACTAAAACCTATTAGCAAAATAAGAGATAACGGGAAAATTTGAAAGTCGCGAGGGGGGTTATGGCATTGAATTTGCAGTATAAGCAGACTTTACCTTCGAATAAGATCTGCTGGCAGTGATTCCATATCAAACCGCCACATATTCTTGTAGGCTGCTGAGCTGAGCTCTATTGCATATTTTCCTGGAGTGAAAGAAGCCTCAATTACTCCCCCTCCATTTATCAGGTTCTGTCGAGCGAGTGCATTAACTTCTAGTGTGTAGCGCATATGAGGATGTAGCAGTTTGTAAATGGGGTGCATTGAGCTTAGTTGTCTATGAGTAGCAATTATATATGGCTCCATGCATGCATGAGTCCTTAACCTGCATATTGACAAGTACCAACACATTTTACTTTCAACCCATTCACTATGAGCATGTCCACTTTCTCTTCTGAATGACTAAATTTAAATGGAAATTCAATCAGAATTATTATGAACTTTTACACCTCTAAAAGCATTATAGACACAATGTATTTTGGAGTTTTTTTATTGATTGATTGAAATCAGCTCTTTTGCATTGTCTTACCAGTGATTTACAAGTTGATGGATTCCAGCATCATTTGAGCAAACATGAGCTTTTGCTAACTTCCAAGTCCAGTATGTTGTAGCATCATGACCATGTGTATAAACTCGCTTATTCCGTGGTGACGAGGGTGTTGGAGGAAGAGAAACCTCAATAGCAAGAGGCCGCAGAATACCTTTGGGAGTATGGAACAGAACTGTCCTTGAGGCATAGGCTTTTCTCCCAGGCAAAGAGTTAATCTTCCTGATAAAAGGCAAAAGCATGTCGTGGAAATCTAGGATAAATAGTCTTTTTTCCTCAAGAGCCTGCCAATATAGAAACAAGAGGTAGAAGATAATGGAGTTTGAACTTCTGTTAGATAAACTAGTCAGGCAAAACTAGAAAAATATAAAACCTTTTCCAAGCTCATTCCACCAATTTCTTCTTCCAGTAGTTCCTTAGTTATTGCTGACTCTGAAGGACCATACTCAGCAGGATCTAGTTTGCTGCGAATGGGAAATTCCTGAGGAAGACAAGTAACAGACAAACTATTGACTATATATGAAACTATTGACTATATAGCTAACAAGAAAATGGAAACATCATAAATGCCATTGATTTTTATTATAAGTATTACCTTCAACAGCTCAATATTTACTGGATTGACCCCAGCTAGAGTCTGCCTTGCAAATTCATTGTCGCGCAACCAAGAGAATCTATCACCTAGACAATTACCAAAACTAGTATCAATGACGTGAATGTGGTTAGAGACTTATTAAAGAAGGCATACTCACTAACGTGAATAAATGAACCTCATATTACCATCACTCATGAAACTAGAAAAGGAAAAAGTAGAAGTAACATACTCTTTATAACGGCTGGGATGTCATATTTTAAAAATCTCTCCCCAACATTGAGGACCTGTTTCATCATCTTGCCAAATAATAGATTCTCTAACATGTCTTTATGCTCTTCACCTCTCAAAACAACTCCATCAGTATAAAGCTTGTCAATCTCGGAAAAGCAGTTAAACGGAATGTCTGAACTTGACAGCGTTGCAGCAAGCAAAGGAATAAGATTGTGGAACAGAGCTTTCAACCTTCCAGCAGAGAAACTATCCTGCTTGATTTCTTCAAAAGCCTCATCTCGAGGCACATAGATAGGATGTGGCTTTTCAATTCTACTCTCAGTCAGTGGATCTATTCACAAACACGCCAACCATGTTGCTGGTAAGATCAGAACCGCTTCTCCAAATATGGATTAAAAAACAAAACATTCCTAATTTTTATTCACTCATTCTCAACTAACTATTTCGCCCTTGAACTTGAATGATTCAATACTTCAAACGTTTTGTCTTCCTATAATTCTATCTCAAAACATATCAAAGAGTCAAATATTTGAAAGACTGGATCCTATAAAATCAAGAACTTAAAAATTGTTATCTTTCTTTTTTTTCTTTTTTGAAAAAAAAAAAAAAGAGATAAAAAAATGCAATATGCATACCTGTGGTGGTTGGAGGACGGCCGGTTCTACAGCGCCTTGGATAAGGCCTATCCTCAGCCCCTGCGATCGGCCTAGCAAGGTCCAGGTCCTTGTCAGGATTTCCCAAGTCATTGTAAAGAGCATAATCATAGATTCTCTCATGAAGCTTTCTCTCTCCTTTTCCGGTACCTCTGATGCTTAGCAAATCTTCACGACGAAGATCTTTGATGCCAGCTGGTGTTTGCGATGGTAAGTACGCCTGTTCGAACACTAAGCTTATATTAGCAAAGAAACAATAACTACACAAAAATATCATGATATATGAGAAAATAAGAAGCAAAAGAAGGAGGCTACATAAAGGTTTTTACTTGATTCTTGAAGATGATTCTGCTTTCAGGATTGTCATTGCGAGAATGAATCCAAGTATTTGCAGGGAAGAAAATGGGACCTCCATCAAAGCCATGAATGATGATCTCTAGCAAGTGGAACTCCTTGCTATGAAGATTGGTAATGAGAATGGCGCCAGGGGATCCAAAGTCGCCTGGGACTGTGAAATCGGCGGAGTATTCGACGATGTAAGAAAGGTTCGACGGCTTTGGTAGCCACCCTCTTACGTTCGTCTGGACGATTTTTCCCGCATTAGTAACTGAGAAAAGTGAGATCACGTTAAACTTAGGTAGAAAATTGAAGGGTTAACAACTTAAACATCATTGTTGTTGATTATAATTTAATGGAATTATGTTTTTTATCCCTATACTTTCAAAGTGTTAGTTTTTATTTCTATAGTTTTATGAGAATTTAATTTAAGTTCAAGTATCTTAAGTATAGAGACAAGCACTAAAATTTGATAAAAGCTTAGGAAGCAGTTGTTAAACTCAAATAAAAAAAATTATAAAATTATAGGACCAAAACTAACTATTTAAAATTATAGGACTCAAAGTAAATTTTAATTAAACTATAACAATTGACAGTAATAAAAATTAAATTAAATGATTTGATCCATTATCAAATGGGAAAGTAACAAAAATTCCTTAATTTCACCAACAATTTATTGATTGAGATGATAAGGCGTTTCATTCCGTAAGAAGAACAATACAAATTCGAATCCTAAAAAAGACACCTGTTAAAAAAAGTGATAACACTTTTTCCTTTAAGCCTCAAGGGGGACCCTTGGTCCAATAAACAAAAATCCTCAATTTTATAAATCAAAATGTTAGACCCTAAAATGCCTAATTAAATAATTTTAATTTAGAAAAATCAAGGTTATTAAAACCAAACTAGTCACTCAACTAATTAGGTCTTGGGTCAAGGGTTTGTATGGTTAGACCAGTCAAATTGGTAAGAAAGTGAAGATTTGAGGGTTATTAATATGAAATTATAAAGAAAATAAAAAAATCGATTTTAAAATAAATAGTTAACCAGATTGACCCGTGACTGGACTGATTTATTTATTGGTTTGTTGATTTCCTAACTGAGTCGGATTTAATTACACTGAAAAAAATAAATCGCAACAAGAGTTTAACCAATCTTGTACTTGTCAAATGACAAGAATAAAAGTCGTAATAATAATTTTTTTTGAATATCAATAACAACAACTTAATATGATAAGCATGGCATTATTAAGTACAATAAATAAAATCTGCCAGACCACTAGGAAGATCACGGGTTGGGTTTCTCTCCTTTTCTTTTTCTTATTATCCCTCATCATCTTTAAATCATATACATTCAATCAATCACAATAATACTTTAACATCTCTCTCTCTCTTCTCAATCAATGATCAAGATAGGCTAAGGAGAAGAAAAAGAGAAAATGGATTATGAGAAAATCCTCTCCCGAAAGATCACACACACTTTCTTATCTTCTAGACTTATCCATTTAATATACGAAACTAAACATTTAGAAAAACATATGTCAGTTAAATAGGATACCAAAAATAATCCCCTTCCATTTTTAGTTACAAGACACTCTAAAATTTAAATAAATTGTGAAAACTTATGGACCTTATTGAATATAGTTAAAGACTGTATTTTTTAAAAAAATATATATAAACTTCCAAAAAAAAGTTCCTTTCATTCTACTTCCAAAAAAAGTTCCTTTCATTCTACATAAACATCGAATTTGCCAATATTTGATTAATGAAGATAATTTTTGGAACAAGATGGCCAATGGATCATTTTTTTCTCTAAAATATCTCATACTATTCTTATATATGCTCATTTGAGATAGCGATTGTAACTTTTAAAAGTAATTTTTTAAATTATAATCAACAATATACAAGATAATAATGTGAGATGAGTTTTTGAGACTTCCAAAATTGACCGCAAACATGCTAGCATAGTTTTAAACTTGAATCTTATTAATGGATGCCAGATGTACGTACCCAAACATGAACCTATTAATCAATGCAAGATGTACCTGGCTTTTGAATTAATTAATTATTTGATTATGGGGATTTGTCCTCGATCCTAATTATAAATTCCATGCACATGAAACGCAGGGAAGAAAACAAAATACCAACCAATAAAAAATTAAAAATAAAATTGCCAGTCAAAGATTAAGATTATTCTAACCAGGATCGTTTTCCTCACTGATAAGCTGAATCTGGATTCCCAAACCGAACCCGTTTACCAAGCATTCCCAATGATCTTCCAACTTCTCTGTAATCTTCTCCTTCATCTTCTTTCTGATCGCCACCACTGCCCTGACCTGGATTCCATCGCTTCCAGAAGAAGAAGACGACCATGGCACCGTTCCTTCGGCTGGAGACGTGGTGGTGGCATCAACTGTCTTGCCGCCGTTATTGCTGATCATAGCTCGAATACTCCTCGTCACATTCCGGTTGAGCTGAGACCCGGGAGCCTTCCGGCGTCTTCCAGAAAAAGCACCGGCATGGATCAGAGGTGATCGACTACGAGGGAAGGCGTAGTCGTCGGACAGATTTGAAGTAAGAGTAGTATTCGCCGGATTCAACAGAAACATCTCTCTTGATGATAAAAATCACTTGAAATCTTTAGAAGTAGAACTGATGAATTAAGGGACTAAACTTTAAAGGAACAGAGAAAAAGTGGGGAGAGCAGAGACCGCGACGCTTTGAAAATGGTGGTTGGCTTGGAATGCGCACAGTGTTTGTATGTCAATCATAATGTCTCACGGACACATCACACATGCATACTCGAATTTTAAAAAAGCAATTGAATTAAATATGTTAAAAACTTGTGATAATTCTTTGGGAAAATTCCATTTAAATTTGCAAAACCTTCAAAAGCCTTTAAAAGCCTTTTTACTCTTAATTTTAAATAAATAAAATAAAATAAAAATACCCTCACCGGAGGGCCGTCGACGGGGTTCACCTTAGGTGCTTCTCCTAAGGTGCTTGTTACATGCTTGTCCCTCTAATTAGAGGGACAAGCAAATTTTTTAAATTTTTTTATATATATTTTATTTTCTTAGATTAAATTATATGTTGTTTTTGAAAAAAAAATTTGCACCCAAAGATCTCAAATTAATTAGTTTCCATGTGTTAAAACAAATATTCTGAATACAAGAATGGAAACTAATTAATTTGAAATACTAGGTATAAAAAAAAATTCTAGAAAGTAACATATAATTTAATCAAAATAAATACAAAATATAAAAAAATTAAAAAAAAAAAAAAAAAGTGTCTATCCCTCTAATTAGGGGGACAAGCATGTAAGAAGCACATAAGGGAGAAGCACCTTATGTGCTTCCTTCTTATTGGTACTTCCACACTATATTGGTACTAAAGTGTGAAAGTACCAATACACCCCTAACACAAGAGAAAGAAAAAAAGTCTCTCAGATTCATCTTTTGATCATAAACAATATTCAATCTTCTTGGTATTCAAATTCATCATCACACTGACTCACAAATTAAACCAAAAACAATTGATCTTAACTAACATTAAAAAAGAAAAAGAAAAAAAAAAGACACTCTCCCTATGAACCTCTCGGTCCATCCTTCGCTTCATCATCAATATATAATCACAAAAAACAAGCTCTTTCTATTTCTTGAAATACTGCTAAAACATATGAGAATTAGAAAACACAAAAGGAAAGAACCAAACAAATCTCTCTGTTTCTTCATTCTTCTTCAAGGTTGCACATATCAAGTTTTAAAAATCTCCACCTTATCTTCCCTCGTCCATGCCCTCGATCTCTACTCGGAAGTCTATCTTGCTGCTGTTGGAATATTTAATTTAGTAATCAATATTCCGTTATTTCTATTTATGACCCACATTATTGGTTTTGTAACCGTCCATTAATACCGTATGCGACCCAATTAATACGCAATAAGTGCGTATTGAATGCGCCATTAATACCGTAACGGACCCATTAATACGCAATAAGTGCGTATTGAATGCGCCATTAATACCGTAACGGCCCAATTAATACGCACTTATTGCGTATTGAATGTGTTTCCTTTTTTAAGCTCTGTGATGGCCGGAGGGGAAACACAAGGTGTAATTGCCTGTCCCAGTCCCCCGAACTCGCTTCGACCTTGAGGAAAGCACACCATCTCGCAGATTCGGAGAGAAGGATCGAAGGACGGACTCGAGTTCGTTCTCGCTTTGCCGGCTTGGATTCGTTCTGTTTGGAGACTCGGAGTTCGTCCTCGCTTACGGAGACAAATCAATGGCGGGAGGTATTTGTGATCTCTACTTCATTTTTCCGCATTGATCTTATGCTATTTAGTTGTTCAGCATGATAAGATCGCCTTTATTTCTAACATTTGGTATCAGAGCTGTTCATATACCTCTGTCTTGATTTTTTCCGGATTGGGTTTGAAAAAGAGATGGTTTCAATATGAGTTTTCTCTTGTTTGAAGGAGCATTTTGATTTTAATTGATTAAGGCATGAAATTACGATTGCAATTAAAATATGGGTTTTCATTTGAAATTTCAACGTTTGATTCATTGCCTTTTTTTGTCCTTTATGTCGGGTAGAGAGAACCGAAGGAAAATAATACATCCCTTGATGAAATTCCTTTCCAATTTCATCCTATTTTGAAGGTTACATTTTTTTTGCTTGAAGTTTCAATCCTTGTTTCGATTTGTGATTATTGAATCGATTCATGAATTGTGCTTTCAATATGGATTTCATTTGCTAACGCTCTCGTTATTGACGTTGGGAGCTGGAGATTTTGTTAGTTTAAGTTTAGACTTTGTTTTCGTTGAAATTGTATGGATTTCATGATGGTTTGATGTGCTTTTGCAATTAATTAATGAATCATAAAGGATGGGTTTTTCATTAACGCCGAGTTACATCGTTGCCAGAGCTTTCATCTCGTAAAAACCATCGAGAAAAAACTGGATTTGATTTTCATTTCAAAATCATGTTTTAGCTTCGGTTTTTCATGTTCATCTATCTAAATATGACTCATAACTGTTTTTTGACATTAACGCCGTCAAAATCATCGGATTTTGAGCCCTCCGATCGCCTTGAAAATGTTGCTAAGGAATCGTGGGTCGCGGAATCGGTTCTCCGGGTTTTTATCCTGGGTCTCGGGTCGGGTAGGACTTCGATCCGGGTGAAGGAGAAGACCTAAAACGCCGTCGTTCCGGCCTTTAATGAAATGCTTTGTGTTTCATTAATAAAGAAGATGGGCCGACGCGTTGGGCCGAGCGCATTTCTTGGGCCAAGCGCTTTTTGGTTTTCGAAAAAAAAAAAAAAAATCAAAGGGTTTTAAAACGCGAGAAAGGGTTCGGATTCGAACCCATGACGCGTTGGCGCGTGAGCACCTTAAGGCTCGCTCGCCCAGTGAGCCACGCGGTCCTTGTGTGGAGTTGTTAGCATTTATTGAAATTAAATGATTTTGTTTTTTTTTTTTTTGAAAATTAAATTTTCAAAAAATTGTCAAGTATGGATTCGAACCCCGGACCCTAATGGTCAAGGCTCATCACAAATGAGCCCGCTCCAATGTGCCATATGGTGTTAAATTTAAATATTTTCCTAGCGAAAATAAAATTTTTTAAAGTGTTGCAAGTGGGATTAGAACCCACATTTCTTTGGTCCGAGTCTTGAGGGGGCTTTCTCGAACCACCCAATTGAGATGACATTTGTGTCATTTTGAAAGATTTTATATTTAGATATAATGACTTTTTGGGATTTAAATATAAATCTTAAATTTTATTTAAGATTGGGATTCATGTGATTATTATCTAAAATATATATTTTGTTGTTTGCATGCATTAATTATTATTTAATTATACATGCAATATAGAGTTAAATAATATGCCAACATGAATATCGAACTTTATGTTGATATTGCTTATGGTTTATTGCAATATTATTCAAAAAATCTTAATTGGCTACCTTGGACCATTGGGCCAATTGTTCGAATGTGTTGAACATTTATTCTGGGCCTTTAAATCTTTTATTGTGCTTCTAGAAAATTTCTTTATGGATCCTATTGCATTTTTAATCACCTGGGCCATACTTGTTTATTTTCTTGGCAACCTGATTTGTGTGAAATTTATTTTCTTACATCAAGTTGAATTGTTTAAATTGAGAAAAGTTAATTTTGGCAACTTTCACATTTTGGAAAATTTTGAAAAATCATTACTATGATTTTTGAGTTATTTAATTGTCTAAATATCTGGAAAAATTAACTTTAGACAATTATATATCTTTTTCAAATTGTTGAAGCCAAATTTGGGTTGAATTACGCCAAAATTAATTCTTTAAACAATATTTGGATACATAAAACAGTGGGAGGATTTTTCTTTTAATTTGATTTTTTAGTCATTTATTTTGATTAAATTAATCAATTAATCACTCCATTTAGATGTACATATATTAGATTTATTTTCAATGCACAAAATAGTAGGAGAATTTGTCTAAGATGATTATTTAGTCACTTATGTTGATTAAATTAATCAACTAAATTCTCATTAAAGATTTGTGCATATTTTGGAATCTAAATTGACAAGATTTTTGGTGATATTAATTTAATCAAAGTGGGAGGATTGTATTTAGTCACTTATGTTGATTAAATTAATTGGTTAAGCCCTCCATGAAGTCACATATATAAAATTTTAAGTGCACATTATTAATAAAGGTGAGTAAATATTTTTATTCACATTAATGATTTAGTTGATTAAATTAATTCAATTCAGATTTCTATTGACATTGTGTGTATGGTATTTAGATTGTACATATTTGATATTAGTGATTAGCATACATATTTTGCTTAAGGAATAGCTACAATATCTGTATGCACATGTTGTATGCATATCTAGTCATATAAGGTTATACCATATCAAAATTAATGTCATATGTACAATTCGTATACACAAGGTGTGATGTCTTTGTGATAAGTATGTAGAATCGAGGAGTAGCCAAAACAACCTCACTAAACACATACACTCTTTTTTGTTCTAGCGAACAAAATACATCCCACAAAGGGTTTTAAAGACATCAATTGTAATTAAATGTGCGGTTGTAATTAATCTTTGCCCACAAAAAAGATAATTATAATCATAGTTTTAATTAGGGTGGAATGGAATGACATTATATTTTCTAAGTAGCCCACAGTATTAGGGGATATAATTGCATTCTAGTTTCATCAATTCAAGATAAATTCATGCTATGCTAATAATGTCTTTGCCCACGGTAGACTTTAGTGATACGAATTTATAATGTATGATTAATTGGAATAGAACATCAAATTATATTCTTAATTTACCCGCAAGAATTAAGAATAAGGAAATAATTTGATAGTTTTATGATAAAGGTATATATGGATCTAATTGAATTATAACTTTAGCCCACAAGGCAAGTTATATGTCAAGAGATTCATGTTTTTTAAGCATGATTTACATTGGTAAATCATGATATGATTTATTAGTCTTAAATTTTAGTTATAAGCATGTATGTTCAATACTATGTAGTAATACAACCTCGCGAATTTCTCGATATGAAATGTAACATTCCCGATTTGAGGGGTGATAACTATAAAGTATCATACATTTGGGGTGGATAGACATTAGTTATGCTATTAGGAGAGACGAACCACCTTCTATCACCGAGACCAAAGACTCCAGATGAGATTAATCTGTATGCAAATGGGAGCGATCTAATCGCCTCTCAATTGTGTTCGTAAAGACCTCAATCTTTGTTGGCATTCATGGTTCTGTCGAACAGTATAACAAGATTAGGCCACTTCTGAAGGCTATTGATGAACAACTTTGGACTTCATATAAGGCAGTTACTGACACCCTAATTACGAAGTTTTCATCCCCGAGACTCATCAAATAAAAGATGTGTGTAAGCACATCATATAGATGAGGACATTGCAGCCCAATTGAAATCATTTGAGGTTGATATGTCTGATTTTTCATTGTACACTATATTCAACACTCTTCCACAACTATATAGACCCTTTAGGATATCCTACAACACACATAAGGATAAATGGTCAATCAATGAACTTTTGACCATGTGTGCTTAGGAACAAGGAAGGTTGAAAATGCAAATGGGAGAATTTCTTGAATATGACTTGATTAGTGGGGAGCGATTAATACAAAAAAACCTTGTTTTGAAAAACATTATTCAAATACTCAATTTTCCACTTTGAGTTTAAGATTGGATATTAACAATGTTCCTTCAAATTTCAACCGAATATTGTACAATCAATCATTCAAGATTTTTGCAACAAATGGATGTGAAAATGGCCTTTCTCAATGGAGATCTAGAGGAAGAGTTTTACATGAAACAAACCATCGGATTTTCTTCTAATAATGGTGATCATTTGGTGTGCAAACTCAAGAAATCTGTATATGCATTGAAACAAGCTTCCCATCAATGGTATTTAAAATTTCATGATGTCATCTCTTCATTTGGTTGTGTAGAGAACATTGTGGATGAATGTAAATACCGTAGGTTAGTGGGAGCAAGACTTGTTTCCTTATTCTATATGTGGATGATATTCAATTGCAACCAATGGTAATGGTTTACTATATGAGGTGAAACGATTTCTTTTTGAAAAACTTTGATTTGAGGGATATAGGAGATGCATCTTATGTCACTAGCATCAAGATACATAGAGACAAACATCAAGTATTCTAGGTTTGTCTCAAGAAACCTATATCAACAAAGCTTTGGAAAGATTTTTGATGAGGAATTGTTCACCAAGTATAGCTCCTATTGTGAAAGGTGATAAGTTCAATTTGAACCAATGCCCAAAGAATGACTTTGAGTAGGAACAAATGAAGAACATTCCTTGTGCTTTAATAGTAAGAAGCCTTATGTATACTCGGTCTCGCACAAGACCCGACATTGCATTTGCTATTGGAATGCTAAGGAAATATCGAGTAATCCGGTATAAACCACGGAGAGCTATAAAGAAAGTATTGAGATACCCTTAAGAGACTAAAGAATACATGCTTAAGTACAAATGAATCGACAATTTGGAAGTGATTGATTACTATGATTCAGATTATGCGGCGCATGGACTTAAGGAAATCCACTTCATATATATTCATCCTAGCCGATAAAGCAGTATCATGGAGTAGTAAAAAGCAATCTTTAATTGCTACTTCCACTATGTAAGTTGAGTTTGTATATTGTTTTTGAGGCTACGTCACATGGTGTATGAATGAAGAGTTTTATTCCTGGGCTTAGAATTGTGGATCCAATTTCTAGGCCATTGAGGTTAAATTGTGACAATTCATTGTTGTTTTTATGGCTAAGAACAATAAAGGTGGTAGTCGAATTAAGTATATCGACATTGAGTGTTTAGCCATAAAAATGCGTGTTAAAAATAAAACAAAGGTTGTTGAACACCGAGCACCGAATTGATCATTGCTGATCCTTTAACTAAAGGCATGCCTACATTAAAATTTCAGATCATGCAAAAAGAATGGGACTTGGTTCCCTTATGTGATTTTCGTTGTAAGAACGATGTTATTTATGAAACTCTATTTGTGATATTTTCTCATTCAGTATTGCGCACATATTCATTTTGAGAAATATCACTAAAGTTTGGACCTAGAATAAACATAGGGTTTATTCATTAAGTTACTTGGGCTTGGGAAACACGATGCACTGTGATACATGGAAGATATTACTCGCTTTAAGAGGACCTATCGCTATGATCCATGCATTTTGTTTTTCAAAGGTATATACCAAGTATGTGGGCCAAGTGGGAGAATGTTGGAATATTTAATTTAGTAATCAATATTCCGTTATTTCTATTTATGGCCCACATTATTGCTGGTTTTGTAACCGTCCATTAATACTGTAACGGCCCAATTAATACGCAATAAGTGCGTATTGAATGCGCCATTAATACTCAGTAACGGCCCAATTAATACACAATAAGTGCGTATTGAATGCGCCATTAATACCGTAACGGCCAATTAATACGCACTTATTGCGTATTGAATGTGTTTCCTTTTTTAAGCTCTGATGGCCAAAGGGGAAACACAAGGTGTAATTGCCTCGTCCCCCGAACCCGCTCGACCTTGAGGAAAGCACACCATCTCGCAGATTCGAGAGAAGGATCGAAGGACGGACTGAGTTCGTTCCGCTTGCCGGCTTGGATTCGTTCCTCGTTTGGAGACTCGGAGTTCGTCTCTCGCTTGCTTCTGGAGACAAATCAATGGCGAGAGGTATTTGTGATCTCTACTTCATTTTTCCGTATTGATCTTATGCTATTTAGTTGTTCAGCATGATAAGATCGCCTTTATTTCTAACAGCTGCCTCCTACTAGGCGTCGCCGCTGAAAATGAAAAGGAACTAAGATTCAGGCCGATAGAGAGGAAGTCGCTGTCTTTTCTCCTCTTCTCCGCGCCCTCGATCTTTGCTTGGAAGTTGATCGTATCGCCTCCAATTGGGCGTCACCAACCTCCTCTCAATTAGATGCAACGATGACGACAACAATGGAGGATGCCATTTATACCACCATCACTAGGATCTGGGAAGAAATGGTGGCGTTGAAGGGAGGGAGAGCTTGAGAGAGAGGACAGATGAAACTTTACAGGAAAAGAAGGGTAGTATTGGAAATTAATAAATTTAGGTTTTTAATATTTTTAAATAGTGTGGGGCCCACTAGAGATGGTAATAATTTTTATTTTATTTTAACAAAAGTGTTTCTTTTTTACTTTTGCACCCAAAAATGTATTTTGGGAAAATTCCTTTCAGTTCCCAAGAAACCAAAAATATATATAAAAAAATTGTAAGGGAAATTCAGATATTAGAAAAGTCCCATTAACAACTCCATCTATGGAATTAACAACTTCCATGTGTGGGATTAACAACTTCATCTGTGGGGATTAACAACTCTTTGGGAATTTTTTGAAATTTGAATTGTGCTTGGAACTTTTTTGACATTTTCTTGGTCTTGGGACCTAAAAGGAATTTTCTCAAAAGTTTATGATGGTAGGTGCACTTTTGATATAAGTTTGTGAGTATTTTTGCACCTTAACCCTTTTTTAATTTGCTCTTTTACTAACTTAACTTTATCCCTTAGTATAACTGAATTGTTTTTGTTGGGATCCGTACACGCAGCGGAATTATAAAACTTTTATGAATCCCATCGGAGGATCGCTCAACCGCGTTTAAATCAAGGTAGAATAGAACCAAATCATACCTATACGAACTGATGGGCGTCTCGTTCGATTTGAACACGTGGGCTACCTACTCGATCAACAGAAGTCGACTCTACGAATCGCCTTCCTTTGCCGGTATCCACACGAATAGCCTTGAACACGGACGACAGCGTGCTAGCGCCTTCAATATTCTCTCGCGTCTCTCCTTTCTCTCTAGGGTTTCTTGCGGCTTCTCTAATTCATCTATGCTCTCAATACGACCAGATCAATATCTATTTATAGAGTTTCTAAAACCCTAATGATCCATATTAAAATATTCAAAATTAATATAATTAATCTTGAATTCGAATCTGAATTAAAACAATACATTAATTAAAAAATGTCCAACAGATCTAATCAAATATATGTATTTAATTCGAATTATGAGCCTACAGATTTAATTTATCTTTATAAATCAAATATGAGATATGATATCTTTCTATTTAATTAAATTTGAGATACTATATCTTTATTTGAAAATTAAATCTAAGATACAATATCTCAATTTATTATAGTTATTTAATAAACCAAAAAAAATAAATACTATATATAATATTATTATTATCATTTTCAATTTTATATTATATTATAATATAATATAATATGATATATGTATATATATATCAACCTTAGATTAACCGTATTCATTAATTTCCATCTTGACCATTCACATTCCTCTGCATGAAAACCACTAATCCCGATCCAAGCCTTTATCATCACCCGGACAAAGGTGACTTTTGACTAGGTCAAAGATCAACGACTCATCATGTAGGAATCCATGATGATCTCAGGTTAAAGGGCGTTGTGTGTAATATCCTGAATTTCGGGCATGGAAACTTGAGAATAAGCCTAAGTTAGGAAGACTACTAAGCCCGGTTCAGGAAGTGTGACATTTCCTGGACAGATAAGGATCCTCTGCATTTTAGAGGAAAACAGGAAGAGAAGGAGTCACTGGAGGGTCATATGTCAAAAAGCAAGAGTCGGAGTAATGATCACATTGGGACACATGTCACTTCAGGGGTAAAAGAGGAAAAACAAGGGCAAAATAGTCAATTCCTTGTCCTTTTAATGTTGAATTTCGTCCCTCATGAGAAAGAATAGAAAACTAGGTGATTTAAGTCATATTCAGGCCCAAACTTGAAATGCGGGTCCCACAGGAGATTGATCAGTAGAAACGGGACTGATAGGGAGCAGTTAAGGGTTCCTTTGGACTGAATGGGATAATTATGGGGCCATTGTGGAAAGTAAAGAAGGCGCCATCTATGAATGCCCATTCAGGGGAGAATATCTGAAAAAGTTGAAGAAAAGTGCAAAGGGTAGCACCCTGTTGACCAGCGGGACCCACGTGGACTGGCAAAAGGAGATCGGACTGGATAAAGTGAAAAGTCAATGGAAAAGTGGGAGGGCAGATTTGGTGGGCCCAAAGTGGTGCCACCTAGTCCCCATAATGATGGAAAAACGTGCATGAAGAAAAGAAAGAGAAAAGTCAATGCAAAAGTCAAACCGCGGGTCCCATGGTCAGAGAAAAAGGGCAAAATGGGAATAAATGAACAAAAATTAATTTGGGCAGAATTGTGGGCCCCAAATGGCGCATAAAGGGTCCTTTTGGGCAAGTGCAATTTTTGAAAGTTTCGGGCCAAAACGGGTAATTTGCCCCAAAAGCAGAAAATATCTAGATATTTTGGAGAGGGTTTTGATACTTGGCAGCAGCTGGCACCTCTGGAATTCTCTAGATTTTCTTGGGGAAAAAGTCAAGAAAAGCCAGATGAACTCCATTAATTACTGGGATGGTTTTACCACAATTTTTCGGATAGATCGGTTAATTTTCCTATTATTAAATATGTAAGTTTTCTCTCTCCTAGAACAAGGGGAGCATGAAATTTGCAGAAGAAAGAGAGAGTGTTCAGCCAACCTCCAAAGCCAAGATCAAGCTCCAAGCACCTAGGATCATCAATCAAGCTTCCGAATAAGGTAAACACCGAAAACCCGCACCTTTGAAACTTAAAATTGTAGTTTTCGTCCAATTGGTTGGGGCTTGGTGTTGGGGTCTTATTTTTGAGTTTGTGATGGTTCCAAAGTGTTTAAAACGTGATTTAGTATGGGGTCAAGTTGTAGTTTAAGTTTCTGAACTCAAAAACACCGAAAAACCCCTAAGAACAAGCTTATCATTGATTCTAGAAATTCTGGCAGCGAACCTTCAACTAAGCTTTAAAAATAGCAAAAGAATCTGGTTTAATCTAAGATTTTTCAGGGAGAAATTAGACATCCCAAGGTTCACCATGATGTATAATTTGTGTTATTTGGATTTTTCTACTAAAAGATAAAAATTGCTAAAGTTGAACCAGGGAGCAACTGAGCGAATCTGGACCAAAGGATGGAAATTTGGCTACACGAAAAAATAAGTGCACTTTTGGATTTTTTAAATATTTTTCCTGAAAAATAGACATTTCAATGGTTCAGATGGCACTGGTTTCATGCAAATATAAGTTTTTTAGAATTGATTAAAAATCATTGAAGTTGGGCCTGATGCACTGGATTTTTCTGGAATTTTCTGCCTAGGCTCGGATTTTGTGATAAATGTAAGGGTATTTTGGTAAATACTAAGAATAAGGTATTTTGGTGTTATTTAGGACAAGGGAATATTTGGAAAAGTGATCAGGCATGATAAAATATTAAGATAGGACAGTACATACCCCACAAGGTAGTAACCGCTTTACTCAGATATCTTTATGTGTTTTGTTGTATGTTTGTTTTTCCATGTATGTGTATGTTTTGTATGAGGGCCAAATATGCAATCAGAGTGTGTTGGGGTTCGGGTCCCTAACTTTGTGGTTCCTAGAGCTGAGGACAATCAGTCCGAGGTCGGCCTTGATTGGCGGCTATACGGGTTGATAGGTCTGGGGTTGTCCTGGTGCAGGCAACTTTACGGGTCATGACTCCGGTAAGTCCGGGGCTTTCCTTGATGACGCAGCCTGATGGCACGTGGTAGTCGGTGATATGTATGTTTCTGTTTGCATATGTGGTATGTTTGGCATATTATTTGTGTTTTCATATCTGACATGGTTACCTGCATACACTCTTCACATTTAGTATTTGAGTATTGACGGTTACTCTAGGGGCCACTATTGGACCCCAGACTCTTCTGTAGTCACAGGGGGACGTGCCTGAAGTGAAGAACCTTTTTGGAAAGGTAAGAGCTCATTGGTGCAAGATTGAAGAATAGGGAATGCCCTATTATGTGTGTTCTCATATTTATTGGGATGATTGTATATATATATATATTATTTTGGTACTTATTTTGGATGACTGTACCCTTAACCCTTCGGGAACTTTTATTTTCTGTTTATTTTATTTTTACCAATACAATAGATTGTCCAAACCGGTTAAATGCTCTGTTGCGCTCACTCTGATACACACTAAATGGATCTATTGATGAAGGAAAGGCAACTAATATAAGGAATCCCTCTAGCCCGCCACCCAAAAGGGCGAGGCGGTAGGGGTGTAACATTGTGACACGATTATACATGAGAAAAGCTTATGACTTATTCCATGCAGCTTTCTCATAGTGGGTCGGTCCATCACCTTGTACTCTTACAAGTGCCTATGACTTTGATTCATATCTCCATACCTTATCAAAGTCATACCGGTCTTATTTCATCTTCGCTCCCACGTAGATGACCGACCAGGGACATTTACGATAATCTATAAGATATATCCAAGGATACAGTTATCACTATAAACATGCAAATGAAATGATAACTAAAGGAGAATACTTTAAATAACATAAACATTTAAAGTACAATAACTTGCCCCTAGGGCATAATTTCCAACATTTTTATGGTTATAATGTATCTAACACCCTAAAAATATTTTATAGTTGCATTTAGCACCTTTAACCATTATAGGGTGTAATTTTACCTTGTAATAAAAAAAGGTTCAATCTCACCCTAATCCTAACACCACACTAATGTCTGTTATTTCAGCTCACTCACTCTCTTCCATTGTCTTTTGCCTCACTCCTCTCCCTTTGATCCCCCCAACCAGCCGAGCCATCCTCCCTATCTCATAGTTGATCTACCAGTTCACACATACCCTTAAAACCTAGAAGACAACCAGTTCTTGAAATGCCTATATTTGAATGGAGAAAAAGTGAGGGGAAAATAGGGGAGTGAATACGATAAAGGAAAACATCTCAAAATGATACGAAAATAATAACTATTTTTGGGAGTTTACCCTCATAGTATTATTTCTCCTCTAATTTTCTTTTTATCCAAACATAAGATTAAAGCTCCATCTTTAACGTGAGAATCATAGAAATACGGTGAAAATTTTCATAACAAAGAGAGATCCCAAGATGAAACACGAAATAAGCATTTCTCTTTTACTTATAGTAGTACAAGAAGATAAAGTAATGAGAGTAGATATAGCTTGAAATAACGCGAACGGCTACTAGTGAAGTTTTTTCCAAATGATAATCACCGGGCCACTACACCTTAATTCAAATGTCAAGCTACATGGTTACTGGAGGATGGTTTCATAGATATTGTGCAACAGGGTTGGGACATGATCAATGGATGAATGACATCTCTTCTTGTATTGAGAAAGCCACAAAGTGGAGTAGGACTCGAGTGGGGAATCTACCAGCAAGAAAGCAGCATCTGTTAATACAAATTAAAGGAGTTGAAAGGGTGCAAGCTATGAGGGATATTCAATATTTAATGCAAACCAAAAAGGGTTTATGGAAGGAGTACAACAAGGCATTAGCACAAGAGGTGCTCCTTTGGTTCCAAAAGTCAAGACGTAATTGGATAAAATAGGGAAATAAGAATAGTAAATTCTTCCATACATCTACCGTTATTAGGTGGCGAAATAATCCAATTGAAGGCCTGAAGGATATTTTGTTGGGATCCGTACAACGCATCGGATTAAAAACTTACGGATCCAGTCCCGAGGATCACTCAGATGCGTTTAAACCAAGGCTAGGGAATCCGGATATTACCTTTGGAGAATTCGTCCACGTCTCGTTCTTCCTTGAATAGGTGGGCTACCTCCTCGATCAGCAGAAGGCAACTCTTAGAATCGTCTTCCTCTACTGGTATCCACACGAACAATCCTCGAACACGGCTACGGCAGCGTGCTAGCGCCTCTTGTGCGTCTCTCTCAAATTTTCACTCTAGGGTTTTTCTCGTGGCTTTCTGAATACGCTTGAATAAAACTCCCGTGGGTTTTTGTAAACCCGTTTAGCGTATTATATAAAATTAATCCTCATTAATTTTGAAATTCAAATTTCAAATATGGATTAAAATACATTAATTAAATCAATCGATCGATGTAACGTATTTAATCCGCATTAATAGTTGATTTGAAATTCGAATTTTGAATCTGATTAAAATAAATATATTAATTAAATCCATCTAATAGATCTAATCAAATCCATTTATTTAATCCAAATTAAAAGCCTTCTGATTTAATTTATCTCTATAAATTAAATCTGAGAAATAATATCTATCTATTTAATTTAAATTTGAGATACTATATCTCAATTTAATATTAAACAGATAAACGATATCTTTATTCGAAATTAAATGAGATACAATATCTCCATTAATAATATGTATATATCAATTTCGAATTTAACATATATATATATATATATATTTATCCTAGATTAAATTCAGTATTCATTTAATTTCAGCTCAATCTGAGATTCAATGAATTTGGACACATTTGCTCGTGTTGGATTATTCTTGTGTGCGACCCTGCAGGCCCATATGAGATTGGCAGTGGGCCAACACAGTGTCACCCACAAGTCGCAAGCGGCCTCTAGCAAGACATTGCGACTACCCAATTCACATGGGGATCGATGACACGATACAACCTATCGTACAACCATGTCACGTCCCTTTTGTCACGCGATAATTTGGTCAAGGATGAGGCATGGATAATGTCAACTTCCTTTTCTTGACCACTACTTTCTCGATTCTCGAGTAGTCTAATTAGTGAAATGGAAACTCCTTTCCATCACAGTATGGCCATACATTTCTTAGACTCACTCATCGGGGGGCCCAAAGATTATCTCTCTACAAATGTGAGGGACAAATTTCATCTTGACCATTCACATTCCTCCACATGAAAACCACCGATCCCGATCTCACCTTTATCATCACCCTAGGTCAAAGGTGACTTTTAACTAGGTCAAAAACCGGTGACTCATCATGTAGGAATCCATGATGATCTCAGTCATAGGCGTCGTGACGTCATGAGATAAGCGATACATGAGATAAGCTTATGACTTGGTCCATGCAGTGCCTTCTGACATTCGTAGTGGGTCATCTTCGTCCCGTGTAGATGACCAACTTGTAGGATAATCTTAAGAAGTGCCCATGACTTTGATTAACGTATCTCCATACCACAACAAAGTCATGGAGAGTGGAGTTTTGACTAGAGGGATCTTACGAAGATGGTCATGGATTTCTATCAAGAACTTTACTACAACGATTTAACTCATGGGAGAGATTTTAACCATCGACATGGATTTTCTTGTCTCTTTGTAGAGGAAGCACAATGCTTTATTCGGATATCAGTATGGAGGAAGTTAGGCTAGTGGTATTTGATATTGGTGCATTTACTCAGCACTCTGAATGGGTTTTTCTCCTTAAGGAATTAGGCATTTTGAGCAAGACTCGCTTCTTTAAAGAAGTGAGGTCACCAGTGTTTTTCCCAAATTCCATCGTTTAGACCCTATTTTCACTATTTTTTTGTCTCTACGGGACATATCGAGTATTTCAACAATTGTTTAGACACCGGGAACATTTGTTGGAGTTTCTCCGATTGGGTTAAATTTTGGTGAGCTGAAGGAAAATGGTATTTTGAGCATAACTCAAAAGTTATGCTGTGCACTCACCCTTCTTTTGGCCAAATTCCATAGTTTTGACTACTTTTTCAGTGTTTGAAGTTTTTTTTGTTCATTTTTGGGTTCTTGGATAGTGTAGAAATTGATATGTGGTAGTCCCATAATTTTTAAAAATCATTTGATAGCGTTTTTGAATTTATTTTGGTTAATTTCTATCATAGTTTACATTTTGTATGCTGATAGTGTTTTTGCCAATTCTTCCTCATATTGTATGACTAGGAGTAGTACTAATGCATATGAACTATTAGCAGGAGATCTTGAAATAGAAAGACCAATTATTGCTGCTAGAAGGACTGTTAGGCTAAGTCATACGATTGTCACTAAACTTGATTTTGAATCTGAGCATTCTGGATTATCTCCATTCTATTGATCTTTCTAGTTCTTTTGAAAGTGTAGTTTTCTGATTCTAGTAGTAATTTTATTATGTTTCCGTAGTTTCCTAATACCCATCCCTCCTGCATTGTTTTCCTGATGTACTTGATCCCATGAGATTAAGTGTAACTTACAGATTTCTTCAGTATCCCCCATAGGAAACCTCTATTGCTCTATTCCTGTTCCTTGCCTACACGTTTAGGGAGCAATATGGTTTGATATAGAATTTGTGATATGAAATTTATAATAGGAAATTGTAATATGAAATTTGTGATTTGGATGTTGGTGAATTATATCTCTACTACTTTGTTATATAAAATGTTCTATTTGACACTGCACGAGCATACATTAGCATGCATGATGAGTTGGATAGCTGGTTATTGAGACTTTGGTCTCACCTGTTGCTCTTAACATTTTTCATGTAATAGTTCTTATGTTAGTTAATTGGGGAAGGCTCTGGAAGTTTGATTATTTTAATAATCTTTGAAAAGCCTCCTCCTTTTTATATATGAGGTGAATTGTTGTGTATTGCCGTTGTAGGGCTCATGTTGCATACTTTTATGAGATGTTATGTTTTGGATTATATTGTTTTCTACCATGGTTGAGATTGATAGTTGAGTTTGATAATGGGCTTGTAGTCAAATAATTATATTCTGGGCTTCGAAAAGTTCAAGGCCCAAATGTGTTAATTAATTATGGTTTGGTTTGTGAAATGATGAGAAGAGTTTTAATATCCATGATAGATTTTAGATGTTGATTAATAGATAGTTGAATTTTGACATTTTATAGATGTTTGAGAAAGAGTATTATTCAAAACTAAGTTTATCTATGGCCTTATGGTTGAATATTATATTATGAGCTTTGAGAAGCTCAAGGCTCAAATGTTAATTGGAATAGCTTTATAATTGAGGAGTTTGTTTTAATAACCATGTTAGATTGTACCCTTTTCTAGCATGGTTTAGCATTCAATCATTGTATAAATGTTTTATTTATCATGCATAGATATTTTGCAGTGATTTTAATCCTTTAAACAATGTAATGTTTTCAAATGGTTAGTTTAACTATTTTTATATAGGGTTAAGGACCAAATTTACCAACAAACAATTAGGCCAGGAGCGCTGGGCACAAATAAGTTTTAATTGGTCCAAATTTGCCAACAAACAATTATTTTTGTTAAATTAGCACAAATCCGTCAGAAGCCAACAAACGTCCGTGTAATCCCCATCCACGTCGGATCAAACTTCCACCTCAAAGCCATCTTCCTCTCCTCTCTCACCTACTCTTCAGGTTATTCCATACTTCTTTTATGCCCGCGGCAAAGCACAGATTTCTCGTTCCTTCCCAAGTTTCAAGCAATCTCCAAATCGAAATTACTGTCCTCAATGCCCTCGGGCTCAAGCACGCAAACCCTAAATTCCGCTTCTCTCCCCGATTTATTCGACGTCCTTGCGATGTTTGGAGGCGGAGAAGACAAGGCCCCGGCTCGATTGGGCATCATGACGCCGTCATTCCTCAAACCGGCCACGTCGTCGGTGATTTCCGGTGAGATGTCACCGTCGACGCACTGCGCTGTGAAGGACGACGTGGTTCCCGCACGGCGTAGTGGAGCCAGCGGAGACGAGGGAGTTTATAGCGATTCACGCGGAGCCGGGAATGAGACTTCACCGCGTCTAAGCGAAATAAGACCCTCCGGGAGGTTCTCGGTGAGAAGATGAGGGAGCGAGGCTTCGGAGGAGTCCCAATGTGTGTAAATGCAAGTGGAAGAACCTTGTTAATCGTTATAAGGTATCACTCTTACTCTCGTGTGTGTTTTCGTGCGATTCCGTGCTTCTAGAGTTTTGGATTTCATTTCGTTAATTGTGGGGTTTCCTGAAAGAAATTTACTCAACATTATCTTTTGCGAAAGTAGTGATGGCCGTAGGTGCCTGTTTTTCTTGGAAAAATAATTCGATTTGCATATGAAGTTGTAATGTGTTCTTTCCTTTTGTGTTGGGAGATTCGGGAATCAGCCATGGTAGCTCTTAGTGTGCTCCTTCTTCACCTGCATTCCCATCTCGTGATCCTGGGCGTTATTCCCACCATTTCTTTCTATTTCTTCTACCAAAGCAACGAAATAGAGACGAAAACAGCAATTGCGAAGAGACCGCCATCGACGGAGGAGGAGTGCTTTGTAGTAGTATAAAGGGAAGTAAGGCACAATTGGGTTAGGTGGTGGCGGTGTCGAATAGTTCTTGTTGTACGGAGGAGGATTTTGTGCACTGGATTTGGTCCTTGGAGGTGGATTTTGTCGGTGCCTGATGCAAGGGCTTCTTGACCAAACAAAAAATACCAGATAAAGCCACCTGGGCATTGAGGTGGAAGTTAGATCCAATGTGGATTGGGGATTACACGGACGTTTGTTGGCTTCTGACAGATTTAACAAAAATAATTGTTTGTTGGCAAATTTGGACCACTTAAAACTTATTTGTGCCCAACGCTCCTGGCCAAATTGTTTGTTGGTAAATTTGGTCCTTAACCCTTTTATATATCTTGGTTAACCTTTGAAAGATGAGTTATAATCTTTTATACTATGGTAGACCTTTTATCAGGGGTGGAGGCAGGGGGTGCTAGGGGTGGCCCCTGCCCCCTAAAATTGTAGATAACGACCCAGATTTTTATAGAATTATATTTTAGTCTGATAAAAGTTCTACTGTTTTCATTTTAGTCCCTATTATTTCTATAGTGAAGGGACTAAAATAGAAATATTGAAATTTTTGTAGGGATGAAATGTAATTTCATAAATATTTGGGTTCTATTCTATAAAATTCTCCCCCTAACTACGATTTCTGGCTCCGCCTTTGCCTTTTATATAACATTGTCTCTTTTCTTCTAGAGTAGTTGAATAAATGATTTGCAAAGGATAAATGTTTGGTTAATTACAGTTGTAAGGAGAGGATTTTATAGATGAGGGGCGAGCTTAGACTGATGGGCAACCTTGTGCTTGATAGGCATGTTCTTTTGAGTGGTGGACTTTTTGAGAAGCTTGCATACTTCAACTAGATAGCAAGGCCATGCAATAAAGCTGCCCATAGCCCTCCCACTGTTTCTGCATCTTTGGTGGCCACATGGAACTAATAGTTGGGGTCTAAGTTGGTATTGATATGTACCTTTACACACTCAAGAGGCACAAATTTGTTATGAATCATGTTATCATCTAGGCGGTTGTACATGCGACCCATTGCAATTATGTGGCATCCAAGGCTATCGACAAAACATTCAATATTCGCCACTCCCTGAGGTAGATCATGAACGAGGAATGTGTAGCTATCTTTAGTACTTGGGCTGTTATTTTCCCCTTGTTGCTTCGTACTATGCTCCATCATCAGCTCTTGTATGAGAAACTTTATTTGTTTATGCATTTCATTGTATTCTTTCTGGAGCTTTTCATATTTTTCATCCTCCTTATTTCTTCAAGGTTTTCGATGACCATAATATTTCGTCTTGGTCAATCTAAAGCTGGCACCCCTAAGAAGACCAGAAAGGTCAAGCCCCAGTGTCTTGACCAATATGTCCCTGAGAATCTTGTGTAGTAACTTCCTGGGACATAGTTTGTTGTGCCTTTAACAATAATGTTAATGTTGATAATTCATTGAAGACATTACTTCCATAAATCAGGGACTAAAATTAATACTTACCATTTTATCAACGACCTCCTTCACCTGAGGTTCATCATAAGATCCATCTTTATTTTGCCTCACCACCAGCCAAAGTTCATAACGGGGAGGTCCACTACCATCCCTACGCATAAGCGGACAACTCTTGAGTAATGTGCCCTATAAGGAGACTTATTGTTTTTCATGCTCTGCTTATTCGCTTGGATTATTATCTACAAAAACGCACAACACTCTAGTGAATATTAAATAGATAAATGAAATGCAAATAACTACTACCTTGAATGACTCCTATCAATATGAGATGACAAATTCTCTCCACTCATACGGTTTAATCATGGACTAAAGATCCTCAGGAACTTTTGTCTTATTGGCCTCTTTCGGTTCTACAAATATGCCTTCATCAATAGATGATAGAATGTTATGTAGACTGCAAATTACACAATTCAAGTTAACAGTTTTTACAAATAAATAGCAAGTAATTAGCAGGCATATATGTCTTACCTTGATGTTGTCCAAAACAACAGTTATGTACTCTTTCTTTCCCTTACCCCATTGACCCAACATGATAAGAAGTTAGTCCTTGCCGTTAAGCGATATAGCTGATGAAGTATGACATCTCAAGAACTTGACGATCATCGTCCCATACCACATGATATTTTCTCTTCTTAGACTTCGCTTTGCTCCCAAAACACAAGGTGCAATAGCCCCTCCTTACAATATCCTGCACTTCTTCTACCAAATCTTGTGTTATATTTCTACTTTAACTAAGGGCATTATTAGTGCCAAAGGAACTAGAACTAGCTATTTTAACTAGAAAACATAACTCATTTAGTCAACTACAACGAATAGAGGAACGGGTTTTCCCAAAAAAAACATGATGCATGACTAAGATCAAAACCTAGCTAGGTAAGATAAAGTGAAAAATAGAGAAAGCAGAATGCAAAATGTAAAAGATAAATTATACCTAAAAATAAGGAGAACAGAGCACGCGAAAGAATGTGACCTAGCTAGGGCTCTGAAATGAAAAAAGAGAGTTAAGGCTGAAAGACCTGGCTATCACCCAAGAGGGGGTGAATTGGGTGTCTGATAAAAATTTAGAAACTTTGAAAATCTTTTTGCAACTTGCTAAAAGCAGTTTGATATTCAAATAAGCGTATACTGGAAATATAAAAGATAAGGGAAGAGAATTGTAAACTGTGATTTATACTGGTTCGGCCCAATCCTTCACCTACGTCCAGTCCCCAGGCTCCTCCTGAGATTTCAATCCACTATCTTCCTCAAGCTTTAATCGGGTGCTTGAGAACCACTACAATCCCTCAAGTTTATTCGGGCACTTGTGCAACCTTTACAAATCTCTTACTGAGATACTCCCCCTTACCCACTATAAGGATACAATCTTTGTAATGAATGATTACAAATAATCTTCTCTCTCATAAGTGATAAGATGAACACTGAAGTGCATTACAAATAATCTCACTCTCTAATAAACTATATGATCACTGAGAAAACAAAGAGAAAATGAGATAAACGTCAGAAGGCATTTTGACTCAGAAGGAAATTTTGTTTTTGTTGACTGTTCGTTAATCGTCACCTTTTCTGGTTTGAAGACTTCACATTTTTTAGGTATTTGTGTTTCGACCATTGTGAGTATTTGACTGTTGAGCTATTCTTCCAGTTTAGAATATGACTGTTGGATGTCTGTTGGAAGTAATCATTAGAGCTTTTGTTGCTTTTTGCCCGTTGAGCTCTAATCCAACTTTAATCATAGTTTGTTTGCCACGAGGCTCTGTTCTGTTTGTTGGCTCTGTTTCTGAGTTGCATTAAATGCTTCTGCCATATCAGATTCCATTTCGACTAATCTTAATTCAAATAGGTTGAATCAGCTGAAACTCAATCAAAGAAGTGATTAAATATGATATAAATGAGTTTGAGTATGATTGACATAGAATAGTTAATGACCCAGTTGATTTCGAAAAGATGATTAGTGATACTAGAAAATGATAAATAATGGTAAGAACATATTCTTGAGAATTCCTTAACAGGAAGACTTTGCAAATGCATCTCTTCGATAATACTCGAGAGCAATTATATACATACTCGAGAATGCTATGATCAGAGAACTACTTAAACAAATTGAAATGACCATTCTCGAGAATCATGTTGTCATTCTCGAGAATTAGCAAAGTGCAACTACTTGGAATAATAAGATCGACGAACTTTTACCACGCATTCTCAAGAATTAACTTACCCATTCTCGAGAATCACTTATCCACTCTCGAAAATTGCTCTGAAGGGAGATGGATATTGAAAGTGAACCATCATGCACATACTGGAGAATCATGAACCATTATCGAGAGTTGAAGTCTCATTCTCAAGAATTCCAAGCACATACTCGAGAATCATAAACATATCAGAAGTGCACCTGTGATAGAAACTTTGTCAAACCACTAATGCCCAAAAAGCTATTCAAGTATTCTTTCCATTTCAAGAAGAATCTGCTCCAAACTCATTGCATTTCGTTCGTTATCATCAGATGAATGGAGATTGTTCTTGACCAGTGTTTTTTGACGCATCCTGAACTGACTGTCAACTTTAAAACATCTATCTCTTTTAATTGATCTTCGTTCTTTTGAGATCTTTATGTTTTTGAAAAGGTATCTGAGTCTAGTTTTAAATGGCACTAGTTTTAGCTCATTTGGATTTGTCGTTTGTGAGATACACTCAAAATATTGAAGCTTGGTCTGCTGAGTGGCGTGAATTTCACTATCATCTTCCAAAATTCATAGCTCCTTCATCTGACCTCCTTTGGACTTGAATTTTATCTCAAAATGACGCATTGGAAATCTAGTTTCCAAAAATATTGGTTTCACCTCAATCCGATCTCTAGTTTAGGAGATATCATCGAATTACCATACCTCACCCGAGTGAAACATGAAACAGAGTCTAACAGAGTTGCTGAAACACTCTTATTCTCGAGAATTGAAATCCTATTCTCGAGAATGGATGTTCCATACTCGAGAATGGCTATTTCATACTCGAGAATGGTAGAAACTTATGCACAAGAAATGCATGAGACTGTAGCAATTGAATTGTATCAACTCCTATTCATCAGGAAGCTTGAACTTGCTTATTTTAACTCGAATTGAGCCGTTCCAACTTCTGTTTGATCATAGAGACTTGAATATTGATATTCTCATAATATTTAACAAGTTCTTCTTTCTTCAATCTCCATTCTTGATCATTCTTCATTATTTAAACTTCACATCTACATTAAATATAAGAATTAGTCAAAGTAGAAGATAAATGTAGTATGCAAACTTTTTGCTCTTAAGAATGACATCTATATAAGACATCATCAAAACTAATCATATCCAAAATTCTCCCCCTTTTTGATGATGACAAATACTTTAAGAAAAATATGTATGAATATGAAGATATATTAAATGTAACATATTTTTCTTGCCATTCTCTCCCCCTTATTTGTCATTAGCAAAAAGTTGGAGTATAAAGAAGATATACTTTGAGAGGTAAGTATGAAAAAAAAATTTAGAAATGTTCCCCCCTGAATAATATGTCAAGAAAACAATTTCCTCTCCCTTATGTAAAAGTAGTTTTCATTTTGATATGATGCAAGTTAGAATGTTTTTATGAAAACAAGTTTGAGACAATTTGGAGAGATTTTCAAGAGAAAACTTTTAAAGATTGAAACAAGTTGATACCAAACATGTGCAAAATATTCATTGAATATAAAAAGATAGAGATTAGAAATGCTCATGTAGGTTCAGCAAATTGATGAATGATCGATGAAGTCTGTTTGCTTGCTTTCTTGTTGTATGAGATCATCTGAAGTGTGCTCAATAGAAGGATCATGAATATCTCTTTATAGAACTCTTCTGTAGAGTAAAACTCAGCTGACTCCAAGAGTTTTTTTTCCGCCTACTTTGTAGAGCATATCTCAACTTTAGTGTGATTGAGCGCCAAAACATCTTTCCTTAATGTAATAGTTTCTCCTTGTAGTACGTTAAGGAAAGTTCTTGCACAGACTGAATTCTCCTGCCACAATTGTAAAGCTTTTTTGCAAGAGAGAATTATTAATGCAATAAGATATCAAAATATTCCTTTCTATATAATATTTTCAAATTAAGACAATGAAAGGAAAATATGATATTAACTCATCATCAAAACTAATAAAATATAGTGAATGCAGATAAATATGCTTAAAAAGGTTTTTCTTCAAATAGAGGAAATGAGCTTTTAAGATATCAAACACATGTGAAAGTGAAGCTCCCCCTTAATGAATGCATGACTAAAAAGATGAAGTTCCCTTTAATGATACCAAATAATAATGTGGCACCAAATGTTACGAGGTCTGAAATTCTTCCAACTCCAGTGGACACAACATGGTATCTCAGAATTAAAAATTTTCAAGTTCACTTGGGTGGACTCGAAATTGATATGAAGAAATCACTTATGCTTTTTATGATGATAAAAGAGTTTACAGCAAAAGGATCATTTTAAAAATGAGTGTGCTCGGAGCTAAATTTCATAAAATAAGATGGAGTGACTGAAATCAAGTTAGCCTAGCATGATTATGATATATGTAAAAGAAGATGACGGAAGGGGAGACAGAGAAGAGGAAAAGAAACGACACGTCTTAAGAATAAATTCACTCAAGCTCATGATTCTCAAGAATTAAATATGGATTCTCGAGAATTAAACCATTTATATGATATGCCTTGGTTAAAGAAAAGAAATTCCCACAATTCTCAAGAATTATATGTTGATTCTCGAGAATGATCCTTCTATACTCAAGAATGATCCTTCTAAACATAACTACAAATGATATTTAGACAGATGATAAATAAGGTGAATTTAATGCTGAGATACCTCAATTCAAGTGTATATTGTGAACACTTGAAGTCTTTTTTATAAGGCACTGAATCTTTGAGCTTAATTGATGGATAGATTTTGAGTTTCATAATTACGATTACCTCTGAAGAACTTAACTACATCAGTTCCTTTTGTTAGACTATTCTCAAGAATTGATATGTAATTCTCGAGAATTACCATTGCAAAGTTCTTGAGCACCCTCTGTCTTCGACAATTCTCGAGAATCCCTTGATGATTCTTGAGTATCCTTAGTTAAAAGAGCTTTTCTAGGCTCGACAATTCTCAAGAATCCCTTGATGATTCTCGAGAATGATGATCTTATTTTGCACAATCAATTCTTGAGACACTCAGCAAACTCATCAAATCCCGATATTTCTTGAGAGTTCCTTTACAGTTCTCGAGAATATGTTTAGAATTTGCAATGAATTAAGGGAAAATGATACATTAATTCTCAAGTATGACAAAATCATTCTTGAGAATTATTAACCTCTGCAAGTCTCTGTTATTCTAGTCACAGAACAGTTCATCCTGCAAAACATGAATATATGCTCTTTGGTACCCTATGTTTCTTGGGTCCACATAAGATTAGACATGGAAACTCTTAAGCTCGCTCTTACATAATTGAAACATATTATACTTGAGCAAAGAGAATTAAATCAACAATGATGATATCCAATTAGTTCATGTTACTTAGCATACAAGTCAACAAATAAATGATACCAAGAAAGTTATTTCTCAATGACAATTTATAAATACACTTACGTGTTGGTTCTTAGTGTTTTAATAATTACAAATTCTAAGTCTTTGTATTAAGTCTCATATGTTTAAATCATGGTTTTCTCGAGCAGCTCTATGACCTTGCCCGAAGCATCATCAGGGTCTTTGGAAAAAGAAGAAGTGATGCCTGAACACTCATGCTCGAGCAGCCCATGGATCCTGCTCGAGCAACGTCGAGACATCAACAAAAAATTGCATGATTAAGAAATCATGCTCGAGCAAGAGAAATTCCTTGCTCGAGCAGCATCGAGGCAAAAGAAAAAAATGATCTTCAATATGTCATGCTCAAGCAAAGTAAATTGCTTGCTCGAGCACCATGCTTGAGCAAGAGGAAGACCGTGCTCGAGCAGCATGCGTCCAAAGCTCTATTCTTGCCTTGTGCCCGAGCATGATAACTTTAAAATATTGGCCTGGTGGAGAGCAAATTTGATGAAATCAAAGTCCTTTCTTCCATGGCACGTGATCTTTTGGCCATCCAAGTTTCCACAGTTGCCTCTGAATTTTCTTTTAGCATAGGAGGTTGTGTGGTTGATGTTGGTCGATTTCCTTGATGGCAAGTGAACCAGTCGAACAAGTAATAAAGTGTAAGTAGAGTATCGTCCCACAGAGACTGAGATACCGAGAGATGACGCGTAATTGCTATGACAGGTTGTGAAAGCGTAAAAGTAAATATAATCGGGTTGAGGGGTTTTGCAATTATGCTACTAGCAAACGTAAACAAAATAACTTTAAAATGAGAGAAGATATCAATAAGAGGTTAGGCTGGACTCAGAATCATCCTTAAGTGCTTCAATCCCCCAGTTGCTCTACCCAATGCTATAGCATCTATACTGTACAGCTTCCGCAATTGCTACAGTATAGCTACCATCTACAAAGCTATTTGATTAACCCACCTCTATAGTCTACCGAAGCTTTCGCGTTCGATACTTATAATGCTAACTATACTCCTTCCATATTCCTATGGCAACTTTCTAGTCAGAAGATCCGCGCTACGCTCAGGGTGTTATGGTTATGAGAGGTAGACCCATTCCTGAAGCCTACAATAATAGGTCAAGCCATGCACGGGCTGCCTAGCAAACACTGTTTTTCAGATGTCTAACCCCAACTCCTTGCCAGTAAGCTGAGGCCACAAATCTAGCCCTTAACTTCCGTTAACTAACTAGTAATTAGAACACCGATACGCAAACCAAATTTATTGAATTAAGAACTTGCAACTGGGTTCATTCAACACTTAAAGACTCATCCTCGTCCAGCCATATAAAGTTTAGTTCATGACTGACGAGGGACACACAAAATAGACACTAACAGAATGAACCATGATCGAGAAAACAAAGATAAAAAGAAAGGAAAACAGAAAGCTTGATGGAATTTCCGACGGCGTGGTCATGGTGCTGCTGTTTCCTTTTATAATCAGGCTTTTCTTGCGGTGTAAGTTACAGCGAGCTGGGCCTTTCCTAATCCATCGGGATCTATCATATCTTCTAATCCGAGTAGATTGCTTCTATTGATTCTGCGGGATTCTTCAAATCTTTTAGTTTCAATCCTCCACATCTTCTATTCCGTCACGTCAACGACCTATCTGTTAATATCGCCTTTATTTTATTCCTAAATCATCTGGGTAAAAAGGTCAGCAAACATGTTGTATAGCATTCGGGATGCCTTATATTGCACTTCGAATCGCTGTCAAAATGCTATAGCATCGTATCAGCCCTGCTATACGATTTCCCTTAAAAACAAAGTAAATTGTTCCATTCTTAGCACATGCAAATGATTCCTACTCTTTAGTCCCTATATCATGAATGTATGCCTTTTTGCTTACATTATATGCAGTTAAGCATGTATTTAATATTCAATTCAGTCAGTAAGTATAGGGAAAATATGGTACTATTTGTGCTCATCAAATACCCCCACACTTAGGTTTTTGCACTCCTGGGCAAAATAAGATGAAGCGAACAAAAACTCATAGCCGCAGTACTCCTCTCCATATAGCTTTGCTCGCACGCCTGCTTTCAGTTTCCATCCCCTATTCGGCAATCCCACTACCTAGTGCCAACCGCTCATAAAGCGTGGTATTGTTTAGATGAAGAAGTCTCCAGGGGCTCTCAAGTTCAGTGTTTACACTCGCTCACCCAGGGATTTTCGTTTCTCTCTAGTCAAACAGGCCCAGAAGATCCATAGCCTTGTCAAAGTTCTAAGATTACTTCCTAGTATTTTGAGTATTTGTTCATCCAAAGGACTTCTTGGGTAATGCAAGGATGGCCTAGTGGTTGAGATGGGAGGTGAAGGTGGATGCCATAGTAGATCCGGTTGACAAATCTTTTGGCCTCAGCCGAGTGCTCTTCCTTGAACTTAGCAATTCTTGTTGTTCTTTGCTCTAGGTTTTTTTTTTCAAACCAACAGCTCTTCAGTTCTTTCTGTAGCTTTTCATGGGAGCACTCTGCCGTAGCATTTTTCACAGCCTTCTTCAGTTCTCTTATCTATCCTATTTTGCTACAGCATACTTGTGTGGCTCAAGGGGGTAACAATGTGGAGATGATGATGCAATGGGTTGTGTATGGGAATAATGGATATGACAGGAATGCCTTTATCCTCCGAACTTCAAACTCAGATGCCAGATAGTCTATCGAAGAACTAAGACAAATCAAGGATCAAACATAGGCTAGCAGACATGCACACAGAATAAAACAATTAGGCTCAATTCAATCATTCCATTGGGGGTTCTTTCCTTTGCACTTCCTCATTGCCACTCTACCCCGCATCAGATTGGCTAGCACCGTCAATTTCCCAAGCCTAAAGGTTCAGTTTCCTTAGGCCTTTGTGCTACGCTCGGTTATACAGACATTCATTCCATTGCTACAATATCTTATTCATGCTCTATCATGCAATTTGAAAAAAATTCAGTATGTACAAAAAGCTATATGCAGGGTGAATCGATCACACTCATGGAGACACTAGTGGCAGATTATATCATAAATCGTATCAATCCCCCCACACTTGAACGATGCAATGCCCACATTGCAATAGAACAAGAATCAAAAACTGAGCGCGCTGGTATTCGCAACAAGGGGCCGAGAGAAACATAGAAAGCAAGAGAAGCAGACAAAATACCATTCACAGAAAGGGCCCTGGGGGGAACGCCCAGGGCTGGAGCAAATTGTCAGGAAAACCAAAAAGAAAAACAGCTATACTAAAATAACAAAAGAAAAGAAAACTACGGAGTGGAAGGAACGGTAGGCTCTGGGGCATTGCTCGTGGTGTCTTCCTCATCCGATGTATTGCCGAGGGTGTTGACCACGGGAATCGCTGAATGGGAGCGGGAGAGGGAGATGACCGTGGGCAGGTGACGGCGATGGGATTCCAGTTTCGCCGAAGAGTCACTCCGAAGGGTCTTGAGCTCAGTGCGTAGGCGACGAAGCCGGCGCGGAAATTTGCACAGAGATTTCATATCAGTGGCTGGCTGTTGGTCGAATTCCTTGATGGCAAGTGAACCAGTTGAACAAGTAATAAAGAGTAAGTAGAGTATCGTCCCACAGAGATTGAGATACCGAGGAGTGACGCGTAATTGCTATGACAGTTGTGAAAGCATGAAGTAAATATAATGGTTGTGAGGGTTGTGTGCTTATGCTACTAGCAAACGTAAACAAAATAACTGTAACGAGAGAAGATATCAGTGAGAAGTTAGGCTGGACACAGAATCATCCTTAAGTGCATCAATCCCCCAGTTGCTCTACCCAATGCTATAGCATCTATACTGTACAGCTTCTGCAATTGCTACAGCATAGCTACCATTTGCAAAGCTATTTAGTTAACCTACCTCTATAGTCTACCAAGCTTCTGCGTTCGATACTTATGATGTAATTATACTCCTTCCATATTCCTATGGCAATTTCTAGTCAGAAGATCCGTGCTACGCTCAAGGTGTTATGGTTATGAGAGGTAGACCCATTCCTGAAGCCTACAATAATAGGTCTAGCGTGCACGGACCGCCTAGCAAACACTGTTTTTAGAGGTCTAACCCCAACTCCTTGCTAGTAAGCTGAGGCCACAAATCTAGCCCTTAACTTCTGTTAACCGACTAGTAATTAGAACACCGATACGCAAACTAAATTTATTGAATTAAGAAATTGCAACTGGGTTCATTCAACACTTAAAGACTCATCCTCGTCCCGGCCATATAAAGTTTAGTTCATGACGACGAGGACACACAAAAAGACACTAACGTAATGACCCATGATCGAGAAAACAAAGATAAAAAGAAAGGAAAACAAAAGCTTGATGGAATTTCCGACGGCGTGGTCGAGATCCTGTCACGTCACCACTCCACGTCTTCTTCGTTCCGTCGTACTACAGGGAAGAATGCTGGGTTGTTTGGAAATCTCGTGCTCTTGTGAATTCTCTCACTCTTCTCTTGAGTCTGCCGAAAGTTAGATTCTTGTTCTAGGGCTCGCCGACTCTCCTAGGGTTGGCGCTGCTGTTTCCTTTTACAATCAGGCTTTTCTTGCGGCGTAAGTTACAGTGAGCTGGGCCTTTCCTAATCCATCGGGATCTATCATATCTTCTACTCCGAGTAGATTGCTTCTGTTGATTCTGTGTTATTCTTTAAATCTTTTAGTTCCGATCCTCCGCATCTTCTATTCCGTTATATTAGCAACCTATCTGCCAATATCGCTTTTTATTTATTCCTGAAATCATCTGGGTAAACAGGCAGAAAATATGCCGCATAGCATTGTGTCCTTTACTTTGCTATAGCATTCGGGATGCCTTGTATTGCACTTCGTATCGCTATCAGAATGTTATAGCATCGTATCAGCCCTGCTATACGATTTCCCTTAAAAACAAAGTAAATTGTTCCATTCTTAGCACATGCAAATGATTCCTCCTCTTTAGTCTCTATACCATGAATGTATGCCTTTTTGCTTAGATTATCTGTAGTTAAGCTTGTATTTACCATTTAATTCAGTCAATAAGTATAGGGAAAACATGGTACGAATTGTGCTCATCACTGACCGGAAGTAAAGGTGGGCGTGAGTCATGATGTAGGAGCGGTCGGAGGAGTCAGTGGGGCCGAGACGTTAGAGGGTTCGGTGGAGGGGAGGAAGGGGAAGAAACCTGGACGGGTGGCGCTTGGGCCGTGGGTGGAACGCGACGAGGCGGCTGACGAGCGTAGGCCTGTGGGGGCGCCCGGCCACGTCGTGCTGTGCATTTCATCCGGACCATCGGTGTCTCTGGGTGAGGATATGGAAGAAGAAAGGAGTCAGTGAGTTTGCGAAAAGACGCAGGTGCAAGGGGTGGTGGGATGGATAGAGTATATGAAGGGATTTGAATATGAAATGTCACGGCTACTTACACAATGTGGTCTCCTTAGTCAGCGCGTAGTGGGCCCAAGAAGGTGGCTCACCCAAACAGACGCATGAACGAAGTAAGTAGAGATGAGGGGCGTACCTGGTGGAAATTGGGCTTTTGTCGTGTAGTCGCTCTAGGGTCCTGATGCCATGCCTCGCGCCGTAGCAATTGCCATGCTGGACTCATTCATTCCTGTGTTTGATGCTAAAGAACAAATAACCTTGGGCTGCCTCCCAATAGCGCTTGCTTTAATGTCTTCAGCCGGACTATGCTGTAGCAATTTAATGCTGAGGTAGGGCAGGGGGTCCCCTGCTTCTTTAGTGTCCTTGCTGCTATCTGGAGTGGTTAGGTACTTTTCTGTTGAGTCTTTGAACCTCGCAGTCTTAAGTATTGAAAAAGTGACCTGATCATCACTTACACGCATAGTGAGTTCTCCTTTTTCCATATCAATCAGTGTACGACCAGTTGCCATGAAAGGTCATCCCAGCAGAATTGGAACATCATGATCTGCTTCAAAGTCCAGGATAATGAAGTCCACAGGGAAGATGAACTTATCCACCTTTACCAGTATGTCTTCGATCTTGCCTTCAGGTAATACTATTGAGCGATTAGCCAGTTGCAATGTGACTGTCGTGGGCCTGGCTTCCCCTACTGCCAATTGCTTGAAGATTGACATCGGCATGAGATTTATGCTAGCACCTAGGTCACACAAAGCTTTACCAGAGTAATTGGGTCCGATTGCACACGGAATTGTAAAACTGCCAGGATCCTTCAATTTCAGAGGTAGACGATTGGTTAACATGGCACTGCAATCCTGAGTCAATGCTACTGTCTCGAATTCTTCTAGTCGCCTCTTCTTAGAAAGAATTTCCTTCATGAACTTCACGTAACTGGGCATTTGTTCCAGAGCTTCCACAAGTGGGATATTGATGTGCAATTTCCGTAGCATATCAAGGAACTGCTTGAATTGTTTCTCCTGACCTTGTTTCTTCAGTCATTGTGGGAAAGGCGGGGGTGGCCTTGGCATTGCTGGAGGTCCGAGGTCAGGATTCTGCCTCGATGATGGAGCGGTAGCATTCCTTGTTGGGTATTGTATGTGATCATCCAATGCTGCACGTGAAGGCAATGTTGCGGTGTTTAGATCGTATTTCGATTGTGATAGTCGTGGTTGCCTCCGTTCGTCTTCAAGAGTTTGTTCAGTACCTTCTTGCCCTTCCTTAAGTTTTACTGGCCTTGGATCAGTGACAACCAGAGGTTGCTTGGTTGCTTTCATGGGTTCTAGGCTTTTACCACTTCTGAGCTCTATCATTTTGACTTCCTCTCTTCCGTGAACCCTGGGGACTTCAATGTCACTGGGCAGGGATCCTGAGGGCCTGTTGTTAAGAGCGGTTGCTAGTTGTCCCACTTGAGTTTCAAGATTCCTCAAGGTCACTTGCTGATTTTGGATGATTGCATCGTTCTTTACCATATAGTCCTTCAGAAGGGAAAACATATAGTGCTGCGGGTCTGATTCACCGCCCTGCTGCCTTGCTTGCTGGGTAAACCCTGGTGGGTTTGATGTTCGGTTAGAGTATTGTGGGCCTGATGATTGTCCTGCTGCTTCTGAACCTTGCAAACTCCATGAGAAGTTAGGATGCTGCCTCATTCCGAGGTTGTATGTATTTGAGTACGGATTATTGGTGTTGCTGCCCTGGTTGAAGTTGTTGATGAAGTTTACCGCTTTAGGGTTGACGGAGCACTGAGAGTAAGAGTGCTCTCCGCCACAGTACACACAAGCTACTTGAGATGGTTGCAGCGATGTGTTGCTTGATGGAATGGTCAGTCCTTTCACCATGTTGGTCAGAGATGAAACTTGAGCAGTGAGAGCAGTCATGGCATCTAGTTCGTGTATCCCTACAACAATTCGGGAGGATGTAGCTCTGTCTGCTGGCCATTGGTGACTATTCATGAACATGTGTTCCAGTAAATTGTAGGCCTCCCCATAAGACTTCATGAGGATGGATCCTCCTGACGAGGCGTCTACAATTGATCGTGTTTGTACGTCAAGACATCTGTAGAATGTTTCTAACTGGACCCATTCACACAGTCCGTGCTGGGGGCATCGTCTCAAGAGGTCCTTGAATCTGTCCCAGGCTTCATACGTAGATTCACCCGGTTTCTGTTGGAAGTTGGTGATGTCTCCTCTGAGTTGAGCGTTCTTGGTAGGTGGAAAAAATTTGAGCAAGAACTTCTTCCCAGATCATTCCATGTAGTGATGGAATTAGCAGGTAGGTTGTTGAGCCACGTTCGAGCTTTGCCCCTTAGTGAGAAGGGAAACAACTTAATCCGGACGGCGTCAGGAGGTATACCAGGGATCACAAAAGAATCACACACCTCCATGAAGGTTTTGAGATGAAGGTGCGGATCTTCGGAAGGAAGTCCTCCAAATTGCCCCGCTGCATTCAGCATCTGAATCATGACATCTTTAATTTCAAAGTGCCCGACGTTGAGGGTTGGTTGTGTAATGGCCGAGTTCAGCTTGTTTAAATCTGAAATCCCGAATTCCATGATGGCCTTGTTCACATCTGGGTTTGGAGGTGGAGGGACTTGGTTATCCCTGTTTATTAATGGGTTCTGCCATGTTTGCTTGGTCAAAAGATTGACTTTGCTGCTTCTGCCTTCTGCGCCTTTTCTTGTAGGTGCGTTCTATCTCTGGATCGTAAGGCTCTAGATTGGCTGGAGTCGAGTTGCGCATACACTACGTAAATGTACCTGAAAATCAAGAGCGAGAAAAGTGAGCTCCTTTACTAAGTAAATCACAACTATTAAGCAAAAGGGCATCGTCACAAAAAGGGTATCGCAGTCCCGAATCAACGCGCAAAAACTTGTTGGTCGATTTCCTTGATGGCAAGTGAACTAGTCGAACAAGTAATAAAGTGTAAGTAGAGTATCGTCCCACAGAGACTGAGATACTGAGAGATGACGCGCAATTGCTATGACAGTTGTGAAAGCTGAAAGTAAATATAATCAGGTTGAGGGGTTTTGCAATTATGCTACTAGCAAAGTAAACAAAATAACTTTAAAACGAGAGAAGATATCATTAAGAGGTTAGGTTGGACTCAGAATCATCCTTAAGTGCTTCAATCCCCCAGTTGCTCTACCCATTGCTATATCATCTATACTGTACAGCTTCCGCAATTGCTACAGCATAGCTACCATCTACAAAGCTATTTGGTTAACCCACCTCTATAGTCTACCAAAGCTTCTGCGTTCGATACTTATGATGCTAACTATACTCCTTCCATATTCCTGTGGCAACTTTCTAGTCAGAAGATCCGCGCTACGGTCAGGGTGTTATGGTTATGAGAGGTAGACCCATTCCTGAAGCCTACAATAATAGGTCAAGCCGTGCACGGGCAGCCTAGAAAACACTATTTTTCAGAGGTCTAACCCCAACTCCTTGCCAGTAAGCTGAGGCCACAAATCTAGCCCTTAACTTCTGTTAACCAACTAGTAATTAGAACACCGATACGCAAACCAAATTTATTGAATTAAGAACTTGCAACTGGGTTCATTCAACACTTAAAGACTCATCCTCGTCCAGCCATATAAAGTTTAGTTCATGACTAACGAGGGACACACAAAACAGACACTAACAGAATGACCCATGATCGAGAAAACAAAGATAAAAGAAAGGAAAACAGAAAGCTTGATGGAATTTCCGACGGCGTGGTCGAGGTCCTGTCACGTCACCACTCCACGTCTTCTTCGTTCCGTCGTACTGCAGGGAAGGATGCTGGGTTGTCTGGAAATCTCGTGCTCTTGTGAAATCTCTCACTCCTCTCTTGAGTCTGCCGAAAGTTAGAATCTGGTTAGAATCTGGTTTTAGGGCTCTCCGACTCTCTTAGGGTTGGCGCTGCTGTTTCCTTTTATAATTAGGCTTTTTCTTGCGGCGTAAGTTACAGCGAGTTGGGCCCTTCCTAATCCGTTGGGATCTATCATATCTTCTGATCTGAGTATATTGCTTCTATTGATTCTGCGGGATTCTTCAAATCTTATAGTTTCGATCCTCCGCATCTTCTATTCCGTCACGTCAACGACCTATCTGTTAATATCGCCCTTTATTTTATTCCTGAAATCATCTGGGTAAAAAGGTCAGCAAACATGTTGTATAGCATTGCGTCCTCTACTTTGCTATAGCATTCGGGATGCCTTGTTTTGCACTTCGAATCGTTGTCAGAATGTTATAGCATCATATCAGCCCTGCTATAGATTTCCCTTAAAAACAAAGTAAATTGTTCCATTCTTAGCACATGCAAATGATTTCTACTCTTTAGTCCCTATATCATGAATGATGCCTTTTTGCTTAGATTATCTGCAGTTAAGCATGTATTTAACATTCAATTCAGTCAGTAAGTATAGGGAAAATATGGTACTATTTGTGCTCATCAGTTGATCAATATCGAAGTTCATTGTCACCTAAAATGACTGAGACTCTTACTTGTTCTCAAAATTGGCTTATTCTTGGGCAATTTTTAGTAGAACTTACTGAACAACTTTGTGAATTTGACAATTTTGAAGAATCTGGTAATGTTTAGTATAATTAGTTCATTAATTTATCATATCTTTGTAATAAAAAAAAAGGGATAAGGTGCAAAAATACACATGTGGTTTGGTCAAAGGAGCGCCCAACACCACGTGCTTTTTTTAGGTGCAAAAATACACATGTGGTTACAAAAGTAGAGGAAAAATCACATATACCGTTAAAATGGATGACGTTGACTGTGAAGTTGGATGGTTTGACTAAAAATGGTGATGTGGATGATGGTGGGGCCCATAGAAGTGCCCATGTCGAAAAGTTTGATCTCCGGCTTCCCGAAACGACGCAGCGCCTTCATCTTCTCCATCACGAAGCATTCTCCATCTTCTTTATGGTATGCTGGGACGAGGCTTGCTCTGGTTGCATCCACCAATGGCGGTGTCACCGCCGCTGCCGACATAGCCACCTCCGATGACCCTGAAACTATCCTCAAGCTTTGCACCACCGTTCCCCATCACCTCATCCGTGACGCTGCCGACATTGCTTTCGGTACTCTCGATCTCTCCGAACTTGCATCAATTGGAGACTTACTGGGGAAAATCCTATGTACAGTGTTCATAATAAATTCCAAAGTGGTATGATCTGCAGCCGCAGTATAGTCATGTGAGAATGTTGAACCTATTCGAGTCGCAGAGTCATGTGTAGACTTTTGGAATTTACATCTCAAGGATCAACATTCATTATCTTCCAAAAGCGTGCAAAATTCGTGGTTTGCTTGATTTGCTGATGTACTCTTTGTTATATTACGAAAAAGTTCTTCATAGTAATTGCATATCGCCATCACTTCAAACGAGCATAATTTGATGTGGTTTCTTTAATTTCACAAGCAAATATCACGTTAATTTTAAGAGCCATTATTTGAAAAGAACAATAATTATTCACACTACAAGTATGCACTAATTTATTCCCTCAGTGCCCTCCTCTACCTCAGAAGTGGGAAAGCTCACAACATTCTGAATTCATGAAGAGGACTTTTCACTCTTTCAGGTAGTTCAGGCAACTAATGGCACCATTAATGGCGAATATAAAACTTGGGACTTTGCATTGCTTACATGGAAGGAAAATTCTGTACAATTATTTTTCTGAATTAGAATCTATTCGAGTTCAAAAAGCTACATCTCCTCACCTCTGACCGTCCTTCAAAAATCCTGCCACCTCACTTACATAGTTACATGGTTCATTCACTTGAGGGAAACATTTAAGCTCAAAAAAATTGATGACAAGAAGCAAGTTATTGAAAAAAAAAAAACTCAAACTAAGATGATAAGGTAAAGTAAGTCTCCAATTGATGCAAGTTTGGAGAGATCGAGAGTACTGAAAGCAATGTCGACAGCGGTGATGGCGTCACGGATGAGGTGATGGGGAACGGTGGTGCAAAGCTTGAGGATAGTTTCAAGGTCATCGGAGGTGGCTATGGCAGCGGCGGCGCCGCCATTGGTGGATGCAACCAGAGCAAGCCTCGTCCCAGCACACCATAAAGAAGATGGAGACTGCTTCGTGTTGAAGAAGATGAAGACTGCGTCATTTCTGGGAAGCTGGAGATCAAACTTTGCTGACATGGGCACTTCTATGGGCCCCACCATCGTCCACATCACCATTTTTAGTCAAACCATCCAACTTCACAGTCAACGTCATCCATTTTAACGGCATATGTGACTTTTGCTCCATTTTTGTAACCACATGTATATTTTTGCACCTAAAAAAAGCACGTGGTGTTGAGTGCTCCTTTGATCAAACCACATGTGTATTTTTGCACCTTATCCCTAAAAAAAATTTATGTATTTTTTTAATCTTTTTTATATGCTTCATGTGTGACTAACGTTGAAGCTACTATTATGTCCATGGAGGAACTTGATTAAAAGCACAAATGGACTTCTGTTGGATCTATTGTTTATAGAAATTATAAACTTCTTAAATTATGTCACCTTTTGAATTATGGACTTTGCCTTATGGACTTTTGGTTATGGACTTTAATTGATCTTTATGACTTTAGACTTTGGTTGTAATATGAGTATTTTAACTCTATTTAATATTTAGAGTGCCCTTTGATTATTTTGATGATGCTTGTCATCAAAGCATAGGTTATTGATGGGTTTGGTATTTAATGCATGAATCTTGATGTTGATGTTAGTTTTAATTGATAAATTGAAACATTCATCTATGGGCAGATGCAATGATGTGCAGGTTATCCTTACAATATTTGGTTGAATGATGAATATTGAAAAAGCATGAAGGATTTATTTATTTTTTTCGTCAAAGGGAATTGATTAATGATTAATATTGATGATACGGAGGGTTTAATCTTAGGATTGAAGATCAAGATTTAAGGTTCGTAATGTATAACTGCCAGCAATCCCTACCAATTGTAATTTTGGAAGGGATATGAAATCGTGGCTCAAGCTCCTTCACAAATTTCTTAAATCCAAGCTTCTCAACAATCCTGAAGGGCAAATCATCACAAATTATGAAGTCAACCAAGGCATTGCGTATTCGCCTCTCATTGTACACATGTGGAACTAAGGCTCTGCGTATTCGTCAGGGCTGCTTATTATTTGCCTTGTTAGGTTTTTTTAACACTTCAACAAATGCCTCTCATTGTCCCATGCTTGTTAGGGTCACAAGCATAGTCATTGTTGCAATGCTTGCAATATGCTCTTATCGCTCCATTTGTTTCTTCTAGAGATATATTTACAAAATGACCCCAAGCTTTAGATGTTTTTGGTTTACTTCATTCTAGTTCTTTTCTCTTTCTAGGGTTTTTATCCCCATTTACTTAAGCCTCTTGAGAGGGTTCAGTTGCAGTGTGGGAGGAACAAATGTTGCAACTGGTGGTAATGGTTGAAGGTGGAATATCACCTAGAGGGGGGTGAATAGTTGATCTTTGAAAATTTAAAATCTTTTCTTGTGTATAAGCAAAATAGAGACCAATAAGATAAAGGAACACAAGACAATTTATACTGGTTCGGTCCAATACACTGACCTACGTCCAGTCCCCAGAAACACTTTGGGATTCCACTAAGTTTCACAAACAATTACAGACTCTGTAAACGAAGGATGGTCCACTCACTCTCAGACTCCACTCCCCCTTACAAGTTATAATTGATGCACCCTCTCTTAAGGTTCTTCAACCTTAAGATACAAACTTAACAATGAAATAAGTGTGTTTAAATACTCCTCACGAGTTGATAAAAGAATGAACACTGAAGTGCAATTAATGATACAAATGAAACAGCGAATGAAATTAAACTCGAATTGATTGCACAACGTTTTTTTGGTAGATGGCGGAATTGAATGTGATTGTCTTTTACAGCCTTCGCCATTAATGTTGTTTGAGGAGTTTGCAAACTAGCCGTTGAGACTCTTTTAATTTCCGTTAGACACAGCTCACTCCGTTTCGTAAATAGTCGAACGTTGAATCATTAAATGCTCCTGATCTTAATGTCTCTGTGCAGATAGTAGTTCAGAGAATTAGTTGGAATAGGTAAGCCTCGAAGAGAATGTTTTGTCTGCTGAAAAATCTAATTCCGATTGTTGTTCTACTTTTCTGGATGAGCATTTAATGCGTTTGCCACGTCGGACTACTCTTTGTTCAAATTCTCAAATCATCATAATTAATCACCTATAACTTGATCAAGAAGATGTTTAGATGTGATAAAAACAAATTTGAATATCGTTAACAATAATTAAATGATAACCCAATGAGTTTCATATGACATCAAACACGAGTGAGACATGTTGCAAAGCCAGAAGTGTATTCTCGAGAATTGTTCAGCTGACTCTCAGAATTGTGTGAAGACGATGAAGTTCAAGAGATAATGATTCTACAGTACTCGAGAATCATATTTTGATTCTCGAGAATTGAATCGCTGACAAATAGAAAAGGAAATAGTAATTAACATGCATACTCGAGAATCATTTATGCATTCTCGAGAATTGGATGATTGTTGAACCAGGGGAAACACTCGAGAATCATTTCATTGTTCTCGAGAATTACTGAGAGGACTACTGATTCATTAAGAAGGAATTCTCGAGAATTGCTCTGGGTATTCTCGAGAATTTACTTGTGCAATGTTCTTCAGACGTTATTCTCAAGAAACAAACTTTTATACTCGAGAATACAATACAGAATAGTTCAGAGAAACAAATAATGTGAAGAATGTTTGGCTTATTCTCGAGAACCAGAATTCAGTTCTCGAGAATTGTTGCACAAAAGATTTTGCATAGCTTTTCAAGATAGGTTGAATTCTCGAGAGTTCCAAGTGTGTTCTCGAGAACTTTTAGACATGTGAATATGCAAGTTTACAATGCTCCATTCTCGAGAATTCAATTCTTATTCTCGAGAGCTAGAGTCAAAAAGAATTGATATTGAAAATTCATTTTATGTTTGTTAGGTACTCTCGAGAGCCAATTTCTGTTTAAGAGAATTCATGTATCTGGACTTTTCAAGGATAAGGTTGTTATCATCAAAACATACTTGGAGCTAACATTCTCCCCCTTTTTGATGATGACAACACTTATTAAAAAGGAAAAATTTTATCTGTCTCGAGAGCTAATTCATTAAATTTTCATAGAATCAGAAATTCTAAGGAGGAGAAAAAGAAGAACCCAACAACATCAGATGTGAAATGATATTAACCTTGTGCATCAGTTGATAACTGTGAATCTTACATATTATTAGACAAGTCAACATCAGTCAGAAGTTCACAGAGCTAAGCATTAGCAAATCAACATCATCAAAATAACATCAGTCAGAAGTTCTAAGAACTAAGCACTAGCAAATCTAAATATTAGCAAGTCTGAAACAGAAGAAATAACTACAAACTAAACTACTCAATCTAGAAGTATTTCCAATCTTCTTCAACTTCATCTTCATCTTCAACAATCTCTCCCCCTTTGTCATCATCCAAAAGGGAAGGAGGAGCAGATGAAGAAGGAATATTCGCAGGAATAGATGTAGAGGCTGGGTGAGCAAGCTTGGAGTATTGCTTGAGAGCCAATCCTTCAAGAGACATATCCAACTGATGAACATGCCCCTAAAGAGATTGAATTTCCTTGGTCAATTTAGCTGAAGATTCTTCCTGAGACTTGATGCAGATTTGAAAGCTAGAGGAAATCTTTGTTGCCAACTTTTCAAATTCAGTGCCAAGACCCTGCAGAATGGTCGTAGTGACTTTGTGAAGTTTGTTTGCGAGGCCAGTAACCTGGTTGGCATTATCATAAGAGGCGGGATGGCATCAGAGATACCTTTGGCCATTGCTCGTGCAACAGCCTGTTCCACATTGTGTTGAATAGCAGCTTGAGTAAAGGAAGGAGCAGGAGTAAAGGATGTACCAGCCTGTGAAGATTGACCCTCTTCAGGTTGCTTAGAAGAGGATGGCTTAGGTTTTGGAGAACTCTTGGCTTTCTTCTTCTTCCCTGTGGCCTCGGTAAAGGAAATGTCCATATACAAAAGATGAGTAGTAGTAAATTGCTTAGGAAAGGACACATTGTCTTTCTCTAGTAAATACCAGATATTGTTGAGGCCAAGAATCTGAGACACGAGGTTAGGGTAGGGAATGGTGTTCTTCTTAGCCTTTTTGTAGGTAGAGATAAAATCTGACATCTCATATATGAACAATTTTCCCAGATTCCTGGCTTCCATGTTGATAATAGAAGCCATCAACTCATAGTCTTTGCTCACAAAATGCGTGAAGCTCTGTCCCTTGTTAACTATATTACGACTATAGAGATACCAGATAACTCTATATGTATCAGACATCTCAGAAGGTTTGAACTTCATAGCTTGCCATCATAAGTTTTATTTGGAAAAAGAATTTTAAAGCTTTCAATCGTAGGAAGTTTAGGAGGATTAGGTATGTCAGAAAGACCAAAGAATGTATTCAGAATCTGAGCTGTAATCCTAATCTCTTGTCCCCTAACAGAAGTAATTAAAATGATCTCATTCTCTTCCTTAGCCTCAGTCATATTATAGTAAAATATTTTTACTATCATAGGAGAAAAGGGCGTAGTGATTCCTAGCAGTGGTATGTATGCAGTTAACCAAGGAGACAGATCCAAACTATTACACCCCTACCGGCCTCGCCCTCTCGGGTGGCGGGTTAGAGGGATCCTCATTGCTTATTATTATTTTTTCTTCCTTTTTAAACCCTAAACCCTTAAAACATATATCAGAGTATGTGCGACAGAGCATTGGATCGGTTTGGACAACTTACAATATACTGGTAAAGGTACAAACAACTACATATAGTAATCCCTGTAGGGTTAAGAGTACAATAGTCCAATGTAAGTAAATACTAAATAGTGAGAGTAAACCATACAGTTATCCCAAATATAGAAGAACAAGAATCAATCGGGCATCCTCTATTTCTTCGTCTTTACGCCCAAGCTCTATTCTTCTTCAAGTCTTCCAGCTGCTACTAACTTACGCCTGTATCTTTTGGAACTAGACTGGAGTTCAAAGTTGAACCCCAGAGTAACTTTTAGACTCATATACAATATGTGTACAGTGCATGCAATGCCAATCACAATCGGAAGTACAAATAAACCCGCTCCGTCACAACAAACTGACATGTAGCAACTCTGTAGGACCGCCTAGTCAAGACAAGCCCCTCGAAACAGCGCGCAAACAGGCCTCAGTAGTCAGGGAGCGACCCCCACCCCTAGCCTAGGACCTTAGTGGACACCTATAAACACACAGTCATATAGGCTCCACCTACCCCACATACCTCGGTACTGCAACAACACCCTAAGGACACACAGTCCAATAGGTACCGCAGCCCGATCCTACATGCCCTCGGTACTGTAGTAGAAACCCTAAGGACACACAGTCCAATAGGTACTACAATCTGATCTCGATACTACAGCAGAAACCTAAGGACACGCATTCCAATAGGCACGGCAGCCCGATCTCCTATATCATGATAACACATACATGCGAGAGCAACATAGAGTATGCAAGTCAATAATTACTACCTAGCACGCCTTGCAAAATAATAACTCTTCCTTGATATTGAAAATAGGGTCCACACGTGCAAACACCCTAGATACAGCCAAACATCATGCTTTTAGTCACATGAACACACTTTGGTTCAAGTTCCATAAAATTCGCACAGCATCAGAATTTTCCAGAAACGCTGACCCAACTTCTCCGATTTTTAATAAATTCTATAAAAATCGTATCAACATGAAATCAGTGGCCATTGAACCCTTAGAATGTATAGTTTACCATAAAAATAATTTCCAATATCTTCTTGGTTCATATCATTTTCTTATTTTCAAAACCGAGCCACTGGTCCAGAGAAAAGTCCAGGTTTTTGGGTCATTTTCAACTTAAAATATCTCTTAGTTGGAAACTCCAAATGACACAAAATATTATATCAATATCATCCTTAGGATGTCTACTTTCTCCATGTAAACTTTCAGATTAAACGAGTTCATTTACTATTTCAAAACTACCAATTAACACACGCTGCCCAGAAACCGTAAGAACCGACAGATTTTCATATAACAAAGACTTAGGCTTTTAGGGTTTGGAAAAAAGGTGATCCAACATGTCCCCACACAAAAAAAACCTTCTGGAATCAATGGAAACGTCAAAGATACCAAAATACTACATCAACTCCACAAAAATCACCATAGGGCAGAGATGAAGGTAGCTTAGTTGCCGGTTTAGGGACTTACCTCCGGATGTCGGTTGCGGGTGCCTTCCTCTTTCTTGGAGCAAGACCTTCAGCTGGACCTTCCTCTCCCTCACCTTGAGCATGAAATAGGCTGATCCAAATGGAGGGCGGAGTGTCCTATTTATAGGCCCCAAGTTCCAAATTTTACCCCTAGGTGGTCTTAGTTGTGGGTTTTAGGGTTAGGGGCATAATGGTCATTTTGCCTCGTTCATCTTCCAAAGAAAGGGGCCCACGAAATCAGACCTTCTAGAAGCCTTCTAGGGTCTTCCATGGGCAGAAAATGGTGCATCCCAATGCTAAAAATAGGGTTCCAGTTTTGCCCCTAGGTGGCCTTAGTTGTAGGTTTAAGGTGTATGGGCAAAATGGTCATTTTGCGCCGTTCTTCTTCCAAGGTAGTGGGGTCCACGAAATCTGCCCCTAGATATGCCATAATTGCTCTTTCCAAGTCATAATTACATGTCACTTTAATGTCATATCATGTTTAAATTGTGTGGTCCAGATTTAACCGGGTTATTTTATTAATTCTCTCTCTTCATTATGACTTGATGTGACAATCTCTCTCTTCATAATTACATAGAAAAATATTTTCTCTCTCTTCTGGGCCCACTAGAATTCACCCCTTACCAGTGTCCTAAGCCTGGGCCCGGCTCCGGGAAATCCTCTCCGGCCCGGCTCAGCTCCTGGTTGCCGGTCCCACCTTATCTCGTGATGTGTGCCCTTCAACTGGACTTGTGTGGGCCCGGATCATCAGTCACTTTTCCCATACCACAAGTGAACGGGGCATACTACCTTGGGGATCAAGAAACCTTTATTCCAGTACCCCAGATCCACCTCGTAATGCGTGCTACCCGATAATCCAACTTCTGGCCCCGAAATGCCACGTGTCCGACGTAGCACTACTACCATTGACTTTTCCTTCTATAATGGGTCCAGATACACACTTTCTCTCTCTCTTCCCTTCTTGTTGCCTTCAAAACGCAGGTCATCTATGACAGCCCTGAAAATGCCGCATACTTACCTGTACTGGCATATTTTCGCTCAACTAAGTGTCCTATACCTCAGGACATAGTTGGGCGGCATCTTATCCGACCAGACTTGCACCGTATACATCTTCTGTGCCCATTTCACCTTAGCACCTTAATCCCATGACTTGTACATACTAGGTCCAGTGACCCGTATGGCCGAGTTACTTAGTCCCAAAGAGGCTTCCTTTGCCTTGACCTTCTTGGGATTCTTCCCGAACTGGGCCTAGTCGTCCGCCTATTTTAGGCTTATTCTTAATTCTTAGTGTCCAAAATTCCGGGTATTACAAATTGCACTTTGTTCTGAAATCTTCTAGGTCCAAATACACAGTGGGACAAAATGGCCTATTTTCAAAATTTGACCAAAAATATGGTTCAGATGGAATTACCAATTCGTCTTGGCAGAATCCAGGAGGACAATGCAGTGCACTCTTCTGGCCAGTAAGTTTGGAGGCGAATGATTTTTGAGTGTCTCTCGTGGTATGCCTCAGACGATCAGGATGTTTATGAAGAGGTTTCTGAGGTCTAACCTCCAAGCTCTTTCTTCTGAGTTTGTGAAACTGCGGATGATCATCTCGAACCAAATCTGATGTGTTAGTAGACGCCGAGAGAAGACCTTTGCCTTTTTTAGTTGGTAGAGAATGGGTCTGAGTACGAGTGAGTGGTCGAGAGGAATCTGCAATGACAATGCCTTTAGATTTTGACCCGGAAAGCTTCGACTGAGAAGCTTCTTCAACTGCAATGCCTTTGGATGGCGACTCAGGAGGTCCAGAAGTTTTAGTCTTGGAGCGAAATTTTGTGCGAGGCTTCTTTTTGAGAGGTTTTGGAGGAGATTCTGGAGGAGATTTTTCCATAGGCACACTATCTGTGAAAGAACAGTCGAGGTGAAGGCGATAATAGAAGAGTGAGCAGAATGTGGGATAAGACAAGTGTAAATCAGTAATATAGATCAAGCGATTCAGTTTAGCCACCGATGATGGAAGAAAATATGAGTGGAGCGCAGCACAGGTCGATGAGACGAGAGAACCAGATGGGAGAAGATGGGAAAACTGAAGAGTTTAGGTTTCTCGAGAGTTGAGAACAAATGATAAGGGAGGAATAGGGTTTAATGAAGAGATGGGGGAATCAAAACTGTTAGATATGATTAGTTTTGATGATGTCTTATATAGATGTCATTGTTAAAAGCAAAAAGATTGAGTAGTATATTGAGTAATATAGTTATCTCCTACATTGACTAACTTCTATATTTAATGTAGATTATTAGAAGGTAAATTAAGAAGAATAATCAAGAAGGAGATAAGAGATGAAAGAAAGAAGTACTTGTAGAGATTATTCGAAGTTAAATTAAGAAGAATAATCAAGAAGGAGATAAGAGATGAAGGAAAGAAGTACTTGCAGAGGTTGTCAAGAAAGCAAGATGTTATCAATAGATTTTGGAGGATAACCAAGAAGAAGAGAAGAGACTAGAGAAAGAAGTTATCAAAAGAACTTGCACAATATAATAGGAATATCAACATTCAAGTTCTAATGATAATGGAAGTCTCTATGATAAGCAGAAGTTGGAATGAAGCTTCATCACTTTCTGGATATTGAAGAAGGTAGAAGCTACAAAAAATGATGAGCCCAAGTTAAATGATGAAGAATGATCAAGATGGGAGATGAAAGATGGAAGAACTTGATGAATGGAATGATAATATGATTATACAAGTTCCAAGGTTGATTCTAGAAGTCTCCACGATCAAATGAAAGTTGGAATGGCTCAATTCAGAGTTAAAACAAGCAAAAATGAGGTTCTGGATGAGAAAACCCGAGTCTCCAATTTTAAACTCGAGTTTACTACTTTATTGCAGTGATTTGGCTCTTGAATAGGAGAAAACTCGAGTTTAGGACTCAAAACTCGAGTTTAGGAAACAAAACTCGAGTCAGCCATCACAAACTCGAGTTAACAAGTGTCTTCAGCATCTCTGGCGTCTCTGGACTAGGAAAACTCGAGTTTCCAGCGATGATCAGCTCTTCAGCAACTCTGTTTCACGATCAGCTCGGGCGAGGTCTGGTAATTCGACAATATCTCCCAAACCACAGATTGGATTGAGGTAAAACTAGTGGCATATGAAACTAGACTCCAAATGCGTCATTTTGATATAAAATTCAAGCCCAAAGGAGTTCAGATCAAGGAGCTATGAATTGTAGAAGTTGACAGTGAAATCCATGCCACACAGCAAACCAAGCTTCAATGTTTTGTGTGTATCTCACAAACTACAAATCCGATTGAGCTGAAATTGGTGACATATGAAAGTAGACTCATAGAGATTTCCATCAAGAGTTGAACAGATCAAAACGGAGTTCAGACCAGAGAGATATGGCCCTCGAAAGTTGACAGTTATTTTTCAAAAAGGCTCAACAAAGTCAAAACTCGAGTTTGTAAATCAAAACTCGAGTTTATCAAAGGCAGAGAGCAAACTTTGGTTTTGGGATAGAACCAATACTCGAGTTTACAAGTGGAAACTCGAGTTTTCATCGAACAGAGAGCAATGAACTTCACAAGTATCTTCCAAACTTGAGTTTGTAAGTACAAAACTCAAGTTTTGCTTAGGCAGAGGCAAATCCAGCATTCGACAACAAAAGGAAAACTCGAGTTTTCAAGAGCAAACTCGAGTTTACACCTCTGGTTCAGAAAATCACCGTTTCGAAAATCCTGATTCTTCTGATAAACATCAGATAATTACCCAAATGATTTATAACACTTCTTAACATCATTTATATCATTTGTGTACATGTTTTAGATGATCAAAGGTCGTTAAAATGAAGATCAAAGGAAAAGTAAATGCTGATGTCATAGCTGGTTCAAAAAACGAAGTTCTAACGGCTAGTTCCATCTGAGTCTAACGGCTATATTTCTTTATCCAACAGTCATTGAATCTTCTCAACGGTTATATATTGATCTCTACTTATAAATAGAAGACAGATTCAAGCAAAAAAATGTAGAGACACAAGCTTACATCTTCAAAATGTTCATACTCTGTTTTTCATAGTATTTACTCTCTGTTTTCAATGTTTACATAGCTTAGCATAGAGAGTGAAATTATCTGTAATGCACTTCAGTGTTTATCTTATTCACTTCTGAGAGAGAAGATACATTAAAAACATTCCATCTGTTTATCTGAGAGTTACTCAAGATTGGGTGATCTTAAGAGGGAAACAGATTGTAACCTTGCATTGTGTAAGGGGGAGTATCTCGGTTAGAGATTTGGCTTCACAAGTGCCTGGGTGAACTTGTGGGATTGTAAAGACTTCTCTTGTGCCCGAATTAAACAAGAGGATAGTGGATTGAAAATCTCAAGTAAAGCTTGGGGACTAGACGTAGATCAAGGATTGGGCCAAATCAGTATAAATCTCAGTTTGCATATTCTCTTCCCTAAACTCTTATCTTTCCAGCATATATGTTTGAAAGACTATCTATTGCTTTATAATTCTTTACTGTCATACAAATTGGTTTTACTGGTTGCAAAAAGATTTTCAAAGTTCCTCAATTTTATACTTCACCCAATTCACCCCCCTCTTAGGTTCAGCCGGTTCTTACAAAAACGACATTCGTATGCAACACTTGGACTACCCATAATTTTCGAGAATTATATTTTCTCAAAAACGTAGGGCATACCCGACTACCCTGAAAATTCCGTATCCTTACTTATACTGGCATATTTTCGCTCAACTAATTGTCCTATACCTCAGGACATAATTAGGTGACATCTTTTCCAACCTAATTTATATCATATAGGTCTTCTATACCCCTTTTTCATTGGTACTTTAATTCCACGGCTTATACATACTAAGTCCACTGACCCGTATAGCCGAGTTACTTAGTCCCTGAAAGGCTTCCTATCTCTTGACATTATTGGGACTCTTCCCAAACTGGGCTTAGTCGTTGGCCTACTTTAGGCTCATTCTGAATTCTCAGGGTCCAAAATTCGGTATGTTACATCCAAGTTCATTGATTCTCCAAGTTTGCCCATAAATAGAAGTATTGTACAAGTATTAATACACACAACTGGATGAGAATTACTCTTCACTTTCTCTCTTGAATTTTTTCTTGGATCTTGATTTCTTATCCCATATATCTTTATTCTGATAACTTGTTATCAACATCAAATCTCCAACAAAGGTATGCTCTTTTCATAGTTTCCTAGATGATTTCATCTACCTTCTTTTACTGTATCTTATTTGATCTATCTAGGATAATCTGAGCCACTATGTAAAATTAAAGAAATAGTCTTAACAATTGTTATAAACATCGGATTCCAAGCTAAGATTGAAGATTGTTATTGTTTTTAGGGTTAAATGCCTAATTTGCCCCGAAAGTTTTGATAAGGGGGCACTCAGCACCCGGAAGTTTTTTTTGTATCAAATTTGCCCGGGAAGTATGAAAAAGGTAGCAAATTTGCCCCTCCGTTAATTTTGACCGTTAAGTTTGACTGATTGTACACGTGGCGTGCCACCTTATGACACGCGGCATGAACTATTACCCTGTCACTGTCTTGGTGTCTCCGTCTTCCATTAATTGTCACAGTGTTGGTGACGTTGGCATCTCCAAAGCTTCCATTATTGCTGAGTGTTCCACTCACCCTCTTGAACTCGTCCAGCAATCCATAGCTTTCGACCGGCACACGCCTTGCACCCTGGTTGCGTCCCTTCGATGCCAAAAGCAGCAACCGCTGCTGCCACCGCGCCTGCTCGCATGGGTCCCATCGCTATTGGTGTTTGCCTTATCCAATAAAAAGTCTTAATCGCTCTTTTCTCTAGCGTCTCCGCCATTGTACTACGCCAGTCCTCATATTTTAACGTAATTGTAATAGTTGTTTTTTTTAATAGTTATTTGGTACTTTTTTTCACTTTTTAAAAGTTCGTTGGCCAATTTGGTACCCTCAATTGTTTTTTGTGCCAAATGCTCCTCGGGTAATAGTTCGTTGGCAAATCTACACCTTAACCTTTAATTTATCTTTATAAATTAAATCTGAGATACTATATCTCAATTTAAATTAAATCTGATATATGATATCTCTATTCGAAAATTAAATTTGAGATACAATATCTTTATTTGTTTTAGTTATTTAATTTAGAGTAAATACCCTATTTGGTCCCTGGAAAAAAACATGGACCTCATTTTGGTCCCTCAAACAAAGAAAACCCCTTTTTAGTCCTTAAAAAGGACGAATAAGGGTTGATTGGTGAACATTTTGATCCCTCGCAAATTTCCAAAAACCCCTTTTTAGTCCATAAAAATGTCTTATTTTAGTCCCTAAGGACGAAAAAAGGGTCCGTGTTTTTTTTCAGGGACCAAATAGGGTATTTACTCTTTAATTTATCAATTAAATTAAATACTACATAATAATAGTATTATCTATATAAACAATATTATTATTATTTTGAATTGATATTCTATATATACATATATATCCATCCTAGATTAAATGCTATATTCATTAGATCTCAGACATATCTAAGATTCAATGAATCTAGACATTATTGCTTGTGTTGGGCTATTCTTGTGTGTGACCCTCCAGGCCCACATGAGATTAGCAGCGGGCCAATACTGTACCAGCCCACAAGTCGCAAACGGCCTCTAACAAGACATTGTGACTACCTAACTCATATGAGTATCTTTGATACTATACAACCTATCATACAACAATGCCACGTCCCTTTTGTCACGCGATAATTTGGTCAAGGATGAAGCATGAATAGTGTCATCCTCCTGTTCTTGACCATTACTTTCTCGATTCTTGAGTAGTCTAACAATTGAAATGGAAACTCCTTTCCATCGTAGTATGGCCATACATTTCTCAAACTCACTCATCAAGGGGCCCAGTATTATCTCTCTACAAATGTAAGGGACAAATTCCATCTTGACCATTCACATTCCTTTGCATAAAAGCCACTAATCCTGATCGAAGCCTTTATCATCACCTGGTCAAAGGTGACTTTGGACTAGAACAAAGATCAGCGACTCTCATGTAGGAATCCATGATGATCTCAGGTCAAAGGGCATTGTGAGGCGGTTATAAATGAGATAAGCTTATGACTTAATTTGTGCAGCTTTCTCATAATGAGTCAGTCCAACACCTTGTATCTTGCAAGTGCTAAGACTTTGATTCGTATCTCCATACCTCATCAAAGTCATACTGGTCTTATTTCATCTTTGCTCTCATATAGATGACCGACTGGGGACATTTAAGACAATCTTTATGATATGTCCAAAGATACAGTTATCATAATAAACATGCAAACGATATGATAACTAAATGGAGAAATACTTTAAATAATAATAACGTTTAAAGTACAATGATCTGCCCCTAGGGCATAATTTCCAACATAATATACGTTTAAAGATTAAAAAGGGAAAAAAACCTAGGAAAAGAACATATGTTCACTTGAGGATCTATGATAGGGATCATGATTATGACAACTTGAGAACACTGAATGTCTATTGCCTAAAACTTGGTCCTAGTCTTGAATCACCAAGAAAGGGCATTGGTGATCTCAATAAGACTAGTACGACATCGTCTACTTGTACAGAGATGCAAGGTAGGGACCTCATGGAATACATGCATGGTGATGCCTTAGCTGATGGCATGGGTGGATCTGTTGGACAATAGATAGCACCGAACTGACCCGCCGAGAGACTCCACAAAGATTCATTGTAGAGAGTATCATTGGATATGTAAAGTCTTTCAACGTTTGGTAGTGAGGATCATACTAAACTTGAGGATGTCATCGAGCACTATGTCCTAGGGTTATACTTTGATTGTACAACTCTATCCACCTGAGAATGGGGAGAACAATGTAATCTTGGGTTTGACTCGAATACATGAGGGTAGATGGACGTGACGAAAGGACTTACACTCCCCTACAAGGAAGTAATCGTTCACATAACTGGTAGGGCATGAATGACTTCTAGTTGACTCGGGAATCTGTGGATAGTAAGCGATTATGAAGAGGCATGATCCATGTTAGAGTCAATAAAAGAAGATTCCTAGTTCCATGAAAAGCTACATTTAGTCAACCAAGAGAGATGATACTCTATCTTTGCTCTCGACTAAATGTGAATGATGATGTGAGGGATGATGTCGGCACGATATCCAAACTAGAAAAGGTAGATTACTTGATCAACTCAATTAATTATGGGGCCATAAAGCATTGCTAGTGTCTTTTGTTGTCATTAGATAACTTGGGCCCATTAAAGGAGTTTGATTGGTCCAAGGTTATTTATGTCAATGATTAATTAGGCCTAATTGGTCACACACAAATGTTATTCTTAATTGCTTAAAATTAGCAAGCTTGAGCCAATAATTGTTATTAGGCTTTTTCGAGAGAATAGGTGTACTTGGGTTGGAGTGGGATTCCATTTCAAGCCCAATATACAAAAATGGCGCCATATATGGTTCCTTAGTGGGAAATTAGTTTCTCCACTAAGAGGCCCAAATATGTTAGAAGACCAAACAAGGTCTTAGTTCAATTTGAATTTAGAATTCAAATTTTGATTTTATAATTTAAATTTGAATTTTAAATTCAAGAGATTAGGTGACAAAAATGATTTTTAATTATCTTAATATATTTGTGTGTGTGTGTGTGTGTGTTTTTTTTTTTTTTTTTTTCAATAAAGATTGGACAAATAAAGGATGAATAATGAATAAAAGATTGGATGGAAAGGTGATCTTGAATTTTGAATTCAAGATACAATAATTAAAAATATAGATATGATCCCTTTTCTTGAATTTGTATTTCAAGAAATAATTAAAGATATGGATATGATCGATTATCTTATATTTCAAGAAATAATTCAAGAGATGGATTTAATCCATTTTCTTAATAAATTGAATAATACCAATTAATGGGTGTTTATTCTTTTAACCCTAATTAGGATTTTGACCGTGGAAAAATATAAGACAATTGTAGTCTTATAATTTCGGCCAAGAATCGAAAACCTAGAGGGTTTATGCCGTGAAAAATATAAGAAATTTGGTAGTCTTATATTTGCGGCTAGCTTGGTGAACCGCATGTTTATTATTGGCCGAAATATTGAGAGCTCTTTGGAGGCTTGGTAATTTCGGTCTAGCACCAAGAAAAAAAGGAAGAGGCTTCATCCAAAAGGAATCCAATCTTGTCATAATCTCTAGAAACCTAATCTTCTTGAGATAAAGAAAACCCAAGAACCTTAAGTCTTCAACCTTGTCGTCGCCTAGCAAGCATCCAAAGAAAGAGAGGAATCAAAGAGAAATAGTTCTCAAGGCAATCGGGAGATAGCTGTTTGGATCAGCATTAGAGGACGTCATACATTTGAGATCTTCAGTTATCTAAGATAATCCTAAAATCCCTCATGTCTTTTAATGAGTAGATCCTGAAAAGGAACCCATGAGTATTTACTTTATCGTTTAATTTGGAAAAACTCATGAGATCTAGTTGAAGAGTTACGGGATCCATAATAAGTAATGGGTTTTAACTCATGAGTACCATAAAAGTTACGGGTTCTCATGAGTGCCCGTAAGAGTTATGGGTTCTCATATATTAATTTATATGATTATCTTTATCTTGATAATTAGATCCATGCTCTCTTGTAAGAGTTATGGGTTTTAATATATTAACTTATTTAATATAATTAGTAATGTATATGTGGGTCTCATTTCATGATGCAACATGAGAAAATTAAACCCCTTTAATATATTAACTTATTTAAGTAACTCATGAGTACTGTAAATTGTTCTCATAAGTTTCGTAAAAGGTTATGATTACAAAATATAAATTCCGCAACAATTGGTGAAGAACAAAATTTTTGTTCTTCACCTCATGAGTTTTTGCGCTTCAATGTCAGGCAGCACCCGAAATTAACCAACATAGGCATCCAAGATAAATAGTTCTTTTCGGTAATGATAAGAGCCATACATTTAAATTTCACAAAATTTAACATAGTTTAGAACAATGCGATAAAAGGAAATATCAAATATATAAACACAATATAATAACACAATCAATAATAATAGGAAATTCGTAAAGACAAGAAATATTCATTAAGTAATATATTACAACAAAAATTAAAACGTTATGGCTTCGAGCCATTTAATTCTCATGGCTTCAAGCTAATTAATCTCAAAATGAGAGATTAAATCTATATGACTTATAATTGTTTATCTTCAAGATAAATAAAATTATAATGGCTTCTAGCCAAACAATAAGATAAAAGACGATAAGGTATATAGCATCTCGCCATATAATAAGACGAGAAGATGTAAAGGTACATGGCTTCTAACCATCTAATAAGATAGAAAATGGAAAGGTATAATATGGTTTTACTTATATAATAGAGAATCAATATAACATGGAATCAGAGGAATATAGCTTCTGATCATATTATATCAAAATAAGAAATCAAAGCGAGTATAGCTTCTGGTCATATAATTTCATAATAAAAAATTAAAGCAATATAGCTTCTAGCCATATAATTCCAGAATATGATATCAAAAGAGTATGACTTCTAACCACACTAAAATAACAATAATAATATTAAAAAAACTTGCAAAGGAGATATAAGATATAAAAACAATAACAATCACCAATCTTGGCCAGGGAGCCCGATGTTTATAACAATCGATAAAAGTATTTCTTTAATTCAACATAGTGACTCATATTATCCCAGATAGATTAAATAAGATACAGTAAAAGAAGGTAGATGAAATCGTCAAGGAAACTATGAAAAGAGCATACCTTCGTTGGAGATTTGATGTTGGTAACATGTTATGAGAATAAAGATATATGGGATAAGAAAGCAAGAGATAAGAGAAACAGGAGAGTAATTCTCGTCCACTTGTGTGTATTCAATGCTTGTACGATACTTCTATTTATGGGCAAACTTGGAGAACTAATGAACTTGGGGAACAAGTTTGTTGGCTTGGAGATCAAGCTTGTTGACTTGGAGAGCAAGTAGAAGAAAGTATTAAATCTAGCTAAGTAGATGTTGATTAGAAATATGAGTCAATGGACATCCACATAATTAATATTCATAACAACTACCATTTTATATCTTGTTTTAAAATAAAAGTATCAATGTTTTTTTTTCAAAAAAGATTATATAAAATCTAGACCCTTCAACTAGGCATAGAAACAATACCAGATACAACATATGATGTGAGATTGTGAGGCATATCAGACTACGACCAATAATAACTAAGTTCAATAATCAAATTGCGTGACAGATTTAGCAATGAGATGTTTTATTAGAGATTCGGTCGAAACCTATTATTGTTGAATCAGAATGAAATAAAATACAGATTGTTTTACAGAAAATTGAACAACACGAAGAACTCAGCTCTTTATAGGGTTGGCCTTCTTCTAAGACACCAGTTCTATGAACTGAACTGCGCATGGTTGAGACTAAAAGAGGAAGTAGTTCCGAGAAAGGGGGACAGAGGAGGCTGGATCACAAGTGAGAACCTCGCCATCAGCTGTAACCGTGTAAGTTTCAGGATCCACAGTGATATGAGGAAGAGCGTCATTGAGCTTCATGTCGAGTTTTGTGAGATTCCTCACATTCTCCACAGCTTCCACCCTCTTGCTCAGACCGTACGAAGCTTTTACTCCGTCCTCTAGCGCCACCTGTTTGTTAGTTTTGGTAAGGAAGCAACAATGTGAGTCTAGAATCAGGGTAGAAGAAACAAATACTCAATCTGTCCTTGTTATAAGATTTCATAATATAGCATGCCTTGTCTAGAGGCATTTATTTTTTCCGCTTAGGTAAAGCTTTCTAATTAACTAACTCCTCTAACTAATGAAATTTAACTAATTTTAACTATCTTCATCAATTTATGTAAGGTTGTTTTTTGGTGCGTATAATAAGAACTAGGGAGATTAGCACATACACCAACAGTGGTTGGACGCTCTTAAGCAAAGGTAAGGACCCGACAATCCTCGAATAGAACCTGATGGGCCTTGATAAATGCATCTAAATAAACAAAGAAAATATAAAACACAACACGTGTTTGACATGAATTTCGTATCCTCTTTTTGGAATTCTTTTCATTTGTGTCAACTATAATTTTTAGTCATTAGATAAATCCAAATAAATGGGAAAGAAGTGAATATTGCATCTGCCAATTGGGGGAAGAAGAAAACATAGTAACAATGCAGAATAGAATTGAGATAAATGGTCTAAATTTATTTGAAAGAGAGAGAAGGTTTCATGCCTTGCTCACGAAAGCAATGGAGTGACTACTAGCAGCCTTGCCAAATGCACCGAACATAGGCCTCATCATCACCTACAAAGATTTAGTATTTTTAATTTAGTTCAAGTACGCGAAACAAGAATTGTGCTGACTACTCACACTCTTAGAAAATGCTATATGATTATTCAAAACAAACATAATTAGAGTAACCTACCAAAGTTTGAATAAATTACATCGGATACACTGTTCTTGTTTTGTTTTTTTTCTTTTGAACTGTTTGCCAAAATTTGATTGCAAAAACCTACCTTCCAATTTACTTTTGTTGAAATTAACTCTAAACAGTAATTTTATTTTTAATACGATAGTAAAAGCAATTAAGTTGATATCAAACCAATATTTTTGGAAAGATACATAGTGCAAAAGTTGACTTCAGTAACAAAACATAAAGTTGGGGGGAAGAGGTTTTGTAATATATATCAAAAGCTAAGGCAGTGAGTGTAATTTTTGCAAAAGCTGACTTCAATAATCCCTGTGATGATGATAAGAATGACTAAGTTTGGATTAGTGGTACAAGTTGCTTTTCCAACATGATATATAGTATATGAGGTAAGTTTGTGAAAGGAGTTTTGTCTCGAATTGTGTAAAAGTGCTTTTCCAACACCAACTCAAATAAGCCCTGACATATTTGATGTAATAGTAGCCGAGTCAATGTAGTCAGATGGGTAAACTATACCGGTTCGGGTGTGGGGATGCTTGCATTTGGATCGCCCATGTTAGCCCATGCAATTGCACCGCCTTTGATAACCATTTCTGGTTTTGTACCAAAAAATGATGGTTTCCATAGCACTAGATCAGCTAACTTACCCTCCTGCAGAAAATACGAGGGGATTGGTATAATCTTAGAGATGAAAAATCGAAGATTTGGCCTAAGATTAGGAAATAATATAGATGAGGGGATTAAACCAAGTGTTCCTTGTAGGACATAATATAGATTATGAATTTTAGATTTTTTCCTTTCAAGACAAATTCATATTTGATGTTTCAAATTTGATATGGAAGGGCATCAAATATAAGCCATACCTCAACCGAACCAACGATTCGCCAGAACCCATTAGCTATTGCTGGATTTATAGTGTATTTTGCAACATATCGTTTGATTCGAAAGTTATCATTGTCTGAATCATTAGGCTGAAGTGGTCCTCTCTGCAACTTCATCTTATTGGCAGTCTGCCAAGTTCTACATATCACCTAAAATACAGAGAATCATGCTAATATTTATTTTCACTGAAAAACACATCAAACATGATAACAACATTGAGGAAAGGTGAAATTATAATAACGGAATTCTGTAATGTGCTATTAACATTATAACAGAAGGAATATGTTTGGTTCACAAATATCAGTTAGACACAAGAAAAAGGATCTTAAGCATATTGAGAGGCATACCAGAGGCTGACACCTTTTTGTTTTCTAGATTTAATTATGCTCTTGATTCAAGTAACCACTTTATTTATACGCGTGACAAAAAAAGAACAAAAACTTTTTTATGAACGTTTCAGAGACTTTGTGAGATCTCTGAAAGTTTTTTATTTGATCGAAGGATTAAAACTTTAATAATTGGAACAAAGTAGCACAAGAGAGAGAGCAGAAAGTAGAAAAGGGAAGTGACTTCTTTATCCAACAGTTTGGGAGCGAGTTAGGACTGATTAGGATAATAGTAAGAAGTTAAGGGTAATAGTGGCATATTACTAATTCTATAAGGCCATTAGAGTAGGACATTAGGATCTGATTGTATTGCTTTCATGTATGTTGTTATGGGCTTATGGGCTGTTATGGGCCTCATGATTAAGTCTAAGGCTAGTTTCCGAGTAGTTACAAATTACAATATAATTTTTTCGGTCTGTTCGGGTGGTTTTTGGCCGATATCCATAGCTCACAGTACCATACTCAACAATTTCTGTGGTTCAAATTCTCCTTGGTCGACTGGGAAAAGACAAGAATGAAATAAATCCATGATTGAAGCAAAATAATAAAAAGGACTAAGGGGCAAATGCCATTTGAATCATGAATCTTGATGTGATATCTACTCTCGTTCATTCTGGAGAAGACATATGACTGTGAATCAGAAATTGATATAAACTATGTCAAACATTGCTTGGGCGTAACCGATTGGCTCTTTTGGCACGATTTGGACCAGCACAATCCCAATGGCAGATTTCAAACGCCCTTTATCAAAAGGACTCCTTGGATGATGAATTTGACACCTTACAATGTAAGCTTCACCTTAAATTATGCAATTCAAGCCTAAAGCATTGTCGTAACCCCTATTCCCGTAACTGTCCAAAATGCTACAATTACAAATGATAGAATTGGATTCGGATAAGTAGAGGAGGAGGAAGAAATTCCGGGAGGATAATATACCATCTCAGAGCCTTCTATGAGTGACAAATCTCACTTCATGCGATTCAAGGCAATTGTTTCCATGAGAATTCTAATTCGGAGATACCTATGATATAGTTCTTGGATTGCATTGGTTACAAGATGTTGTGCACCATGCATCTTGGGATTATGATGATTTGTCCATGACGTTCAAAAGGGCTCTACCTAAAACCTCCGCTACACCTAATTGTAAGGTGACTAAGAATTAATAGCCATATGGCATTACATCGTTATCCTTCATACAAAAGGATGAGATAGGAGAGGCTTTCCACAAGGAGCACCTAAGAAGGTTTGTACTCGTATTTTTGGATGACATTTTAATCTCAAATCTAGTATGGTTTTACACCTTCAAAGACCTAGGATTGTTTCTAAGGCAGCACCACTATTTTGTGAAAGAAAGTAAGTGTAGTTTGTAGTTACAGGTCAAGCAACAATTAAGCAGCTTCGTTCTTTCCTATTGATATTATAGGCGTCAACAAAACTCTAACCAATTTACTCGTAAAAGATCAGTTCAAATGGAAAGCAAGTGCAACCTTCCAAAAATTGAAGGAAATCTTGCTTTACCAGATGTTTCTAGACATCATTCTTTGTCTATCTATGAGAAGGAACTGCCATGCTATAGAGCATTGGCACCAATACCTAGAAGGAAGACACTTTATTATTGAAGAATATAGAGTCAAATAATCTGAATTTTATAAGTATTCATGTACACAAGATAGCTATATATACACAAGAGAGGGGCCTTAGAGTTAATAGGCCCACTAATCATGACTAAATATGAATATTTCCTAACATATGAGTATTTCCTAATATGCTCATGGAGCATAGATGTTAATCAAGCCCAACTTAAAGATAGTCAACCCGAGTCCCATTTAAGGCCTTAGTCATCACCCAATTGGTCACTGGAACGCACATGCCCCGTAGAGATAAAGTTCTCCTTGATCTTATCGCGTACAAAGTGACAAATAATCTCAATGTGTTTTGTACGCCAAAACACGTTTGGAGGCTATATGTAGCCTTCCTTCATTAACCGGTGAATCCACACAATTTCCGAAGAGACATATACTCGTTACACTTAGAAACCACATCTTGCTTCTTGCTCCTCCAATACTAAATTTCCACCCACAAACACACAATATCCCGTAGTAGACCTTCCGGTAGCCTTTGATCCCGCATGATCTGCACAAAAACATTCAATCTTGTTGTGGCCATGATTCCACCACCACTGTTCAAATAATGTAAGACATGCTCCAATGCTTCCCAGGAAATGAATTGACAAGCACACTCACCGGAAAGGTCACAATAATGATTGAATAGGCAAACGGCTTGATAATACATCCTCGTGTAATCAAACGGTATGCGGTCATCCATGTCCAAGAATGGATTAGGAATCATGGAAAGCATTTGAAGTTTCCCGGTTTCTTTCAATGTATTTTCTTTGAAAAGGATGTTAAAATGAGAATTGAGAAAGGCCTTTTAAGTCAACATATACTACTACTGTCATGCCAACACTTACTAGCTAAACCCGTCTGGCATACCTTCCCACGCTCCCCGAGCAACAAAACCAGGTTTGCTCCATGTATACTTCCTCAAGAAGATCACCATTCAAGAACGCATTCTTACATCCAACCGATGAAGATCAACCATAATTGGTCGCCATAGAGATGAAGAGGCGAAAAACCTACCATTCGACCCAAACTTTCCAAGGTGCCATCGCCTTTTGTTTTGATCGTGAACACCCACTTACACCCGAAGCCTTCTTGCCAAGAGGCAAATCAACGAGATTCCGTGTACGGGCCATTTCATCTTCCATCGCCGCCAACCGGGATGGGTTAAGGCCATGAAAGTAGAAAAGGGAAGTGACTTCTTTATCCAACAGTTTGGGAGCGAGTACTATGTGAGCGCTTACATTTCCACGCAGGTCAATTATTCTGTTTCCAACTCTCTAACCAAAGTGGTTACAGTAGTTAGTAGTTAGTAGTTACAAATTACAATATATTTTTCCGATTGCCACAGTACCATGACTCAACAAAAGAGGGAAAAGACAAGGAAATAAATCCATGATTGAAGCAAAATAATAAAAAGGACTAAGGAAATGCCATTTAAATCATGAATCTTGATGTGATACGCAAGAAGACATATGACCATAAGAATCTAAATATCATGGGAAGCTCATGAAATCAGCCAAACTAATGGAGATGCTAATTGCTCCCATATCATGCAAAATATCTTCAGCAGCAATTGTTTCAGCCCTTATCCTAGATTCTGCAAACGCCACATCTTCTGGAATGTTCTTATCAAGGTGATGGCAGACCATCTGCACGTCACTATCTAAACTGAGACCTTAAATCCATGGACAAACAACATAATTATTGGGTAACGGTTTTTTACTTACCAACATGTCAAGATGCTCATCTATTGTATTAATTGTAAATGGTCGTGTAGGGTTAGTTGATGAGGGCAGGACATTCTTCTCACCACATACTTTGATGATATCTGGAGCATGGCCACCACCAGCACCTTCACTGCCCAAATTGCATGCAAAAGTCAAGAATTTTCCAAGTTAAACAAAGAGTACAAATGGGTTTTCAGTTTACATTCTCTGATCAGTGGATCACTTAAAAATAGTACAATAAACTTTAGTCAATGTTCCCTTTATATAGTATGTGACTAAAGATATAAAAAGGAAAATTCTAGAAAGTTTCCATAAACTTTGGTTTCCTGGCAAATTATCTTTGAACCAATAAGATTGGAAATTAGGTCAACCTTAAGATTCCAAAAAATTGTTCCCTCAGTCTGATTTTCTTGTAACACAAGTGATTCATTATTTTCCCTCTCGAACTGTCCAAATGTCAAATGGTTATCCGTGCAAGGTCCTTCTGACTGCAATGGTCTACAGCCGACATATAAGAATTGAAGTGGCAAATGAGCTAACTCTGACACAAGGAAATTAAATAAAAGGACCTAATTTTGGATTGCAAAAATTTAGGGACCTAATTGCTGATTTTCAAAGTTTGAGAGGCTGTTTGCAAGTACCTCAAAGTTCAAGGAGATCTTTTGCATCTTATTCAAATACTGGATCATAGGGAAAGTGTACGAGTAGTGAGTGTTCTATGAATATGAAAAGAAGAAAAGTTTTAGCCAATTGGCTCTTTCACCTCCCGCCCAAGAGCCAATTAAGGATAGCATCCAGTGCCCTAGTGCTCAACAAATGAATAATAAATTGGCTCCACTTCTGAATGCAAATATCTCCATGCAATGAATGTCACTATAAAAAATTAAACCAAACCTGTTCCCGAATAACTATACTTGTTTGAGAATGGAAAATGGCTAAAAAGTTTGAAAAGTCAAATTTTACAAGTTTGAATCATTTTCTTTACACCGACCCTGGTTATGGGAGTTCACGACATATACCTGTGATAAGTATGAATAGTTCTTCCTTTAAATGCAGCGATTGTATGTTCCACAAATCCAGATTCATTTAATGTATCGGTATGTATATTAACCTGTTAAAATAAAAGTTAGCAACACAAAATTAAAATTACAAAGAAAAGACTCATCTATTAAAGTAAATGCCTGGATGTCATAGGCATCTGCAACAGTTAAACAATTATCTATTGCCGCTGGGGTACTTCCCCAGTCCTCATGCAGCTTCAGTCCCATAGCTCCAGCCTTGACTATTTCACGTAGTTCATCAGGCCAGGAAGAATTTCCCTGAAGCAACCAGTGGATGGTTCAGTCAACAGAGATAAGTGTATCGTGCAAATTTTGCAAGACAAAAGAGATAAACTTTTCAGAATAGTTAGAAGCAAATGCTCAGTATAATCAGAAGAGAATGAGGAAAACATGCTTTGCCAGTAAAACCAAAGTTCAGTGGAAGGGGATCTGTTGATTGAAGCATTAATTTCATCTGAATTGGTGCCGGTGTGCAAGTTGTTGCCCGTGTCCCATCAGCTGGTCCTGTTCCACCTCCCACTAATGTTGTGATTCCTGCAAATAAATCACAAAATGACTCATTAAATTCCATCAAGCTCATTTACTCTTGCTGATATCAACTCTGTGGCAGTGAGAAAAGGATAGAAATCAAACTCTTCTTTAAAATTAGAGATTCGTTAATGGATTGTGAGAGAGAAATGTAACTACAACTAGTTCATTGTGTCAAAAACAACATGGTAACTACGCAGATGCAACAGAAGCGAACAAACTTCATTGACTACACAAATCTCTCCTCTCTATTGAATTCTGGCAGCCTTACTATTAACCATCAGATAATCAACATGGTCAAAAAATCAGCAGAATTTATGTAAATCTATGCATGATAAATCAAGTGGATTCGTGCAAGCCTTAACACTAAATTATATGTTCAACCAGGCTTTGAGGCAATGTTAAAGAACAACTTGAACCTAAGGGCCTGAGAATAGCCTTATTGTTACCCCCCCAACAACAATCAAATTTTGGGAGGTCCAGGAACTCAGGAAAGAGACAGTTAAACCACAATCACAGTACAACTTAGTTCCTCTCTCTATAGATGGCTGCTCAAGAACATAGATATACTTGCACATAAATTATGATAAAATTACATTTCTTGTTTGCAGCAAATGGTGAGAGAACAATTTGTTTAGCGCAACCCAACCACAACATTTGCCTTTTACCGTGTGTTTGGTATATAGAAAGCTTAAAGCTTATTTGAAGGAGCAAGGTAAGGGAAAGTATTTTTATTGTGTTCAGTAGATGACAAAGTAGCTTTGCAGGAAAGAAAGCCTCCCATGTTTATAGGAGAAAGTTACCCCATTCCCATTCCTTTTCTCATTCCCATTTGTACCACAAGGGCTCAAGTAGTATTGATGTCACTTCTGATTTAATCACTTCAATCATCAATGTTCAATTCACCGTTATGTGAGTCTATGTTAATCACTACAGTAAAATGTCTAATTAAATGACAAGTACAAGTGCTTAGCACTTTCAGAATAAATGTCTGCAGTCATGGAACTCACCACTTGATATTGCCTCATATGCTAATTGAGGGCATATAAAATGCACATGACAATCTATGCCGCCAGCTGTTACAATTAACCCTTCCCCAGCAATAACTTCAGTGCTATCCTGGATATGGGATGACAAGCATACAAGTGATGCTAAGATGTGGTGTATAAATATAGAGGGGGAGAAAACACTCATTGCTTCGAGTCTCTGAAAGGGCACTTACTGCAATAATCATATTATGAGAAACACAACTCATGACATCTGGATTTCCTGCTTTTCCAATTGATACAATATAGCCATCTTTAATGCCAATATCTGCTTTAATAATTCCACTGTAATCAATTATTACAGCATTTGTAATCACAGTGTCCAAGGTGCTAGAAGATGAAACCCAGCATCGCTGACCCATTCCATCTCTTAAAACTTTCCCACCTCCAAAAACGCATTCATCACCATAGACAGAGAAGTCTTTTTCAATTTCAGCAAACAAGTCAGTGTCACCAAGACGGATTTTGTGACCAGTAGTAGGACCATACATGTTGGCATATTTCTCGTGAGAAATGCTTGTGGTGTGAAAAGGGTCTTGTCCTGTAATACCTTCACTGAAATTTTATATTTGTGGAAACAAATAATTTTTCTATTTATTCACAAAGGTGGAGCTAGCAAAGGAGTAAAGGGATATATCAACAATTATTGCTTGGATCACCTTGCATTTTCATCCTCCATGTGTCCAAATTTCCTTTTGCTCACAGCCTCCATGGCTTTTTCCAAATTGGAATCATTAACTTGCCCATCAGCAATGCTGTTACCACCTCTGATGACTTTTTCGCCTCCAATGCTTACAAGTGAAACGTGTTTACTTTCCCCAGGCTGGGAAGAGGAGATATGCTTCAGTTAAAGATAGTAAACCTGGAAGGAGAAAACAATGCAGAGTTCCATTTTTTTTTTTTTTAATACACAAAGCAATGCAGAATTCCACCTCAAAGCGTACTGCAGTCCCAGCTGCTATATTAAGACGCATGCCATATGATTTCCTTCGATCAAATACTAAGTAGGGATTTACTTCAATGAAGTGATAGTGGCTGCCAACCTGAAAATTGTCTGAGATATTACAAAAAGATCCCTTCTGTTAAGCTCTGCTGAACAACAAACAAGAAATTAAACAACTTGAACTTTACAATTTTGCTTTAAAATAATATAATTTTCCTTTATTTATTATTTTAAATTTGTTTGTTAAGTTTCAAATTCTTTTCAATGAAATTCTTCTATAACTTAACTGCTATGGAACCAAAGTATCTTTATTGTTATATAATGGTGATGCAGCAGATTAATCAGCATTTACAAAAATCAAATAAAAAATGAAATATTAAAATATACTGCTATGAAACCAAAGTATCTTTATTGTCATATAATGGTGATGCAGCAGATTAATCAGCATTTACAAAAATCAAATAAAAAATGAATATTAAAATATAGTTTAACAAAGCATGACATTCATCTCTCCCATTGATTTGTCCTATCATTCTTGTATTTCTGACTCTACCATGGCTAACACCTCCATGATCATCCAAAACCCAACCTTTGGCATCGGCCCAATTGACACAAGAATACACCTTCTGATGGGCTTGAACAAAGTTTGGGTAATCTTCCTTTGTCACTCCATGAATCTTCCTTTGTCGCCCCATGAATGTTCCACTCAGCACTTCACTTTCTATACTATAATTAATTAACATGTCACAATCCCCCAGTACTAAAGTACAACAAACAAATATCATCATTATGTGAATATCAGTTTGAAACCACAGTTTATAAATTTTGTAATTTACAAAAATTAAGTAATTTGTTACGGTTTAAACTGAGATTTGAAACTGTGTCACTTTTGTAATCAATGTTCTGTGGTTCTGTTGACATATCTGAATAGAGATTGTGGTAAAGCACATCAATCACCTGTATTGGCCTGTCGCCAATGTTGGCAACTTTGAGAGCTACTGCTTTCCTTCCAGAGTTGAGAGTCAGATTTCCACCTCCGGAAATTACCTCACCAGGTATTCTGTTATCTTCTATTGTGGGAAACTTGTCAAGTGAAGGTACTGCAAAAGAAATTCCAAACAGAGAAAAGCTAATTTAAGTTTCACAAAGAACATTGAACCTTTTTATTATTGCATATTTTGATTGAGAGGAGTAAGAAAGGAATATTAATTCAAGTTCAATGTTGTGACTACTAAGTGTTTTAGGAATAATAGATAGCTGAGCTATTTCACTAAAAACAGAGCATATCTTCATCGGTAAATCCAGGATCTTTTCTCACAAAAATTATCAATATGTTGGTTTAGAAATTATTCATCTCCCAAGAATTCTAGAAGGAAGGAAGAAGAACTTTTTTTTCTCTCATTAACAATGCAAATGAGGATTATGAACCAAAATGGTATAATATTTGTTAATGGATAGAAGACAGATAAAAGATAAACTTATCGAATTCAAACTGGTCTGCAAATACAAAACATGAATTTTGCATATTTACAAGAATCATATAAGTTTACAGAATGGTATACCAATATTGTTAATGGATGGAAGACAGATAAAAGATAAACTTATCAAATTCAACCTGATCTGCAAATAAAAAAAATGAATTTTGCATATTTACAAGAATCATGTAAGATTTCAGAATGGTAAATTATAATAATATTTGTTAATGCATGCTCTTAGGTGGAAGAACTAAGCAAAAATATACAGCAAAAAATCTAGTACAAAGATCAAAATAAGGGCATACCTGGAAGAAAAGAACCATATAATGCCAGTTCTAAGTCACCATTCTCATTAGCAATTGGATCATGAATGGTAACTAACTTAGTCCCATCAGGAAATGTGGCTTCAACCTAGATGAAAATATGTAGTAAATTAATGACAACAACATATGGGTGAAGTTTGTTATTTCTCTTTCTTCAAGGGAATTACTGAAGGTAAACTACAAGGTTTTTTTTCTACTTTTAGAAACAGTCAATGAGACAAGTGGTTAACAGTGGTTAATGTGCTAGCCATACATTAACTTTATTAACCACTTGTCCAGTGAATCATCTAGAAACTGGGAAGACCTTTGCCAGAAGTTCCGGTTTAGTACTTTTTGAGGACTGGGAGCCAGTGCATAGAAAAAAAAAATTAGGGGCACTTGTCCATTTGAAGTTTTTAAAAGCAGTAGCAAAGAGAAAAATAGACCTTGATTCAAAACAATTTAGTTTTTTCCTGAGATTAAAAAACAATTCAAAAAACCAAACAATGTATACCAGGTGCCTCCAATTTATACCAGCAAAGGACTCTCATATAGAACCCCTCTTCCGTGGGTTTAGCGGTTGAAAGGTTGGACAAGCTCATCAAAAGGAGTGAGTTCAATTCCTAAAACCGTTGGAGCACTGAGGGAGGAATCCCAAACCCGGTAAAGCACGGATTTTGGAGCTATAGCTTGTGACAGACAGGCAACTAGGTAGCAAGACTAAATTTAGTAGCTAACCTCATACTCAATTTCCCACAAGTCATTTCGACCAAAAAAAAAAATTCCCACAAGTCACCCAAGTCACACGTAACAATTAATCACTTGCTTCTAGCGGGGGGAAAAAGTTTTTCTTATCTTTTTTCAAAAAACACTTGGCACAGAACATTATCTTAAAATCCACTCTAGTAACCATCTACCGATAAGCAGAATTAGAATATATACTACCTGAACAACATCCAAGAGAGGTGGAACCGCTGTAAGAACTTGTCTCCTGTCATATATTTAAAGAAAGAGAAAAATAAAAAAAGGGAAGTAAGGCTTAGATGTTTTAAGATAGTACATTCTGCATTTTATATTCACTAGTCAGCAATTGAAGAAATGGAACATTTTCCAAAAATAGGGGAAATAGAGAAGAGATAAGATTAACCTGCGATTGAAATTGCATATAATATCAAAAAGATTAAAAATGACATAATAATAATACCTTCCCAAAAGTTGTTTCCCAATGGCCATCAGTTCAGCAACACTCTTGTCACCATCACGAACGAATTCTAAAATCTACGGGGAAAAATGGGGGGGAAATATAATACAAATAGATAATCCCATTATACCAAGAGGGATATATAACCAAACCTGTGTGGCTATAAGGGCGACAGCTTCAGCATAATTGAGTCTCAAACCACGAGCAAGACGTTTCTGGGCGAGAAAGCCAGCATTATGCAGGGTTAGCTTGTCAACCTCTCTCAGAAGCAGTTTCATTTTTTTTTTAGTGTTTCACAGTCCTAAGTACAAGGAAAAGCAATGTGAGATTCACTAAACTAAAAAAGTAAAACGGCAATTTAGAAAACAGAGAAGAGAAAATGTTACGACTAAAAAACTGAAATATAAGGTCAATATTTCAACAATCCTACAGCTATGCTGTGAATCGGTGGCTACTTCCATGTCGGCGGTGACTCCTTCGAGTTTCATACCTTCCAACGGTGAGAAAAGAGCTAGTGGAGCAATGGATGATGGAGAAAGAAGAAGGTGAAGGTCCGATTCTCACCTCTAGTTCACAACAAGAAGCTCCGCGTCGCCTCCCTGCTTCTCAATGTCGAGACAAAACGAAAAGGAGGAGAGACTGAGAGCTGAAGAGTTGAAGGAGAGAGAGATCGTGACACAGAACGAGAAGGAGTAGAGACTCAGAGAGATATCCATGAGTCCTTTTTTTTTTTGGCTCAGAAATCCATGGAGTCCACATTATTAGGCGCACATGTCTTATGTCTTACTTACTCCATCATGTCTTTATTATAAGGCATTAACTAACTTTTCTCACAAACCAATAAAAGTAGTTAAAGTCAATAAAGTTGTTCTAGGATCTAAGTAATTTCTAATATTACCCCTACTAATTGCCCTAAACTCTAATATCATATTAATTATTATTCTCACCAACTACCCTTATTAATTATGGGCAAACATGAAAAAAATAATTAATGTTCATTGGGAATCAGCAAGTGCCTTATAAAAAGGACCAAATAAAGTTGTTAGTTAGTGCCTTATAATAAAGACCAAAGGAAGTATGTCTTATGTGCGCCTTTTCTGCTCATCCTGTGCACCTTGCATTAGAATAGATATATTTATATATATGTATATATAAATTTTAAATTAATTATTTTTCACGATACTAATGTTACAAGATAAATATTTCTGAATGCAAGACTCTTAATTAATTTGAGATAAGTAGGTATAAAAAAACATTTTAGAAAGAACATATAATTTAAATCTAAATAAATGAAATATATATAAAAATATATTAGAGGGATGAGCAAATAAGGTGCATATAAGAGATATGCAGCTAATGAGACTCATATCCGTAAGACTAAGGCATGAAGTTTTATACACACATCGTATTCAAAATATGAGATCTGTGGCCATGAACTGTGAACTCGTTTTTTTTTTTTAAAAAAAAAAAAAAAAAAAAAAAAAAAAAAAAAAAAAAAAAAAAAAAAAAAAAACTCAATATAATATTACACATCCTCTTATATTTACAATTATCCATCATCACGTCACATCCTCCTATATTTTGATTATAAAACATATTTTATTATTAAAATATGATTTTTTTAAATCTATTTTAATTATATTATATTTTTTTAATTAATACCACTTCCGATCTAATCCATCGACTTGACCCAATACCCCTACCGATTCAATGACCAGTCTAAGTTTGAAACCTTAAATATCATCGTTGTTGCCATCTATCATTTGAATTGGTTTTAAATTTGACACTTGAGCATGATTTAACATTTCACAACTATACCATGTAACTGCGGCAAACGGCTATTTGGTTTAAGGGAGGGGATAGATGAAAAGGATAGGTTACCTTAATTTGGTTTTGTTGGTGGGGAGCAGGTGAGGGTCTTTAATGATATCTTATTTGGTTTAAAATGAGATGGGAGGAAAGGAATAATAACAACAATTTACCATTGCACCTTAATATATTTGGTTATATTTTTTATATCTTATCTAATCAACATAATAATATTTTTATTTATAACTAAATTAATTGTATAATAATATATTGTTTAACTATAATAGTATTTTTATTTATAATAACATATTTTCATTTTAAATTAATTTCATAATAATATATTTTTAATATAAAATTAATATTATTTAAAATACATTTTACATTTAATAAAAATAATATATTTTTAATTATAATAATATATTGATTTAAAATTATATAAACATATTTTATAATTATAATATTTTTGTTTTATGAAAATTTATTTTATTTTTGATCAATTTTATAATAATATTTTTTATTTATAAAAATATAATTTTTTAAATTTAATTTAATAATAATATTTTTTTTAATGATAAAAATATATCTTTACTCAAATTATTTGATAATAAATATTTTTTATTTAAATTTATATGAGCATATGTTATAATTATTATAATTTTATAATTTTTGCGTAATAATATTTTTTATTGTATAATAAAATATTTTAATAATAGTATTTTTTTTTTAGGGATAGGATATTGTCACTACCATTTTTCACTATCAATGTCACTACCACTTTTTCGCCGATATGAGATTCTAATCTATCGCTTTCCGAAAAAGTGGCAGTGACATACAATGGTAATGAGTAATGATAATATCCTATCCATTTTTTAATTGATCATAATAGTTTTATCATGGGCATTATAGGAATATCACATAAATTATAAAGGTCAAGTGGTTCAAAATTTTGACTCCCATCAAAATCCTCAATTTGGAAGGGAGCCAAAATAGGTAGAGCTTTGGAATTAGAGTCACTCTTTTAGACTTGGGGTAAAAAAAAAACATATATTTTTCATGGTCTGGCCCAAGAGCGCGTGGGCTAGGGCCAGCCTTATAGGACCGGAACCTATGTTTTAAAATTTTAATTATTCTTCCTGCCATTTTCACAAAGAAATATAATTAGTAAATTACCACAATCAAAGTTCTAATTCATCAAATAAATGTTGTCAACATTAAGGTCTAAACAACATGCATTATGCAACAAACAAACACAGTCATTAATTCATAATCAAAAGTAAACTATAATTCATTAATTGCTCACACAAAACATAAGAATTTTACCACTAAACAACATGAATATGATGACTATCATTTTCATCTTCTTTGCCACTATCATCAATTTCAAGGACATTTGATTATACAACACTTCAAGTAGTAGACTCTGCTTCATGGGTAAAAATATCAAGAAATTCTTCTCCTGCATCATGAATACACACATAATCTTTATCTACAATAAATAATAAACCAAATCATAAAATCTTCGAGTAAAGGTGTGAAGTGAATGACAAAAATGAGTGAGATTGTGAGAATGACTAAGTGAGCTGGGCAACATGATAGGCAAGTAGCTTCCTTCACAATTATACTCAATCAGCATGGCAAGTGGGCAATTGCCAACCAAGCAATTTTTTTTTTTTTTTTAAAAAAAAAAGAAAGTTAACAAACCTAATAGGGCTGGCCCTTTTAAGCCATCGATCCTATAAGGCTGGTCTTTTTAGATCTGACTTCATTTGGAGGCTTCATTTTATGAGTCTAGCCCTCGAAAGGCCAAAGCTTAAACGGGCCGGCCCGATTTCCCGGCTTTAAAAATAAGGGTATTGGAGGGGAGGGAATGGAAACTTTATGTCCCTGCCCCTCCAAAATTTAATACCAGACGAGGGGAGGAGCTCTTTTTAATTTTAATTTTATTTTTTTTTTTTTGCCCCTTCTCCCCTTTATCCCTTTCCCTCCAACCAAACAAGCCCTCCCCTAATTTGGTTTGAAATTTTGGAGGGAGGATACCCCTACGTTTCCATATAAATTTTTATTATTAAAAGAATCCATGTGCTATGATTTGATAAAAGAATTCCTAATAAGCAAATAGACATAAGTTTTTCCTTTATTTTAAATCTAATAAGAGGGAAATATTTCTCCCTATTTTTCTAACAAACTAGCAAAAGGATTATCATTAAAATGTTTTCTTCATTTCCATCCAACTAAACTGAAAGTATGGATAATTAGGGTTTAGTAGATATTTTTAGGATTATATTTTGGAGAAGATAGAATGAATATATGTTTCCTAAGGAATTACTACCATCTGTTTCTTTTAAATATATCATCCTTATCCTTTAAATATTTGATTGTTATATTTTAAACATATCATGGCTAACCCGAACCCACCCTTTCTCTCTTTCCTCTTCAACATCTTATTCCAAACTCCATACTTTATCTTTTATCCACTTGTTTGTCTCTAATTTCTACAAATCTTAATTCAGATTCTCTTGCCTTCGATGCCTACTCGAACGAACAATCTAAGATATCAAAACAAGATAAGCTAGGAGAAGAGAAGAGAAGAGAGGTTTGAAATCAACATCTTGCCGGCCAATGTCTTTGTAGAAACCAAAGCAAGCATGGATAAAAGATACAGTATGGAGTCTTCACGAATATATTGAAGAGGAAAGAGAGAAATGGTAGGTATGCCGTTAAAAGATAACACTTATATATTTTAAGATATTGTAAAAGATAAAGATGATATTTTTTTTTTCCCTTGCTCAAATAAAGATGATATCTTTAAAGGACAACGATGATTTATTTTAAAGATACAGAAGATAGTAATTCATTGAGAATTCATTTTATCAAGTACTACTAGAGGTAAGTTTTATCCATATATTTATTATTAAATAAGGATATTTATCTCCTATAATTAGGAAGGCAAAATTATATTTAAATTCTACTAAAATATCATAATCTAAATTAAAGCCTTTGCTTTCAACAAATTCTTAATAAAGCCAATAAGCCTAATTAAAAATTTCATCACTGTATCAAATTTTTACAATACCCATTCCCAGTTGAATAATTAATGTAGATGAAACACCAGTATGTATCTAATTGTTAAAACACAATTTTTCAAAGAGATTATATGCTAAAGTTTCTAAAAAGATACAACAAATTTTTGCCTTTTAATTTATTAGAATACATCAACATCCCTTTTTTCTAAGATTAATATACATTTGCTTTGTTTCTTGTCTTACTTTTTGGGTCTTCAAGTTTTTCCTTTTCAGTGAGTTGTGTACAAGCTACAGCCATACAACTTAATTGAGACTCACTTTGCAACATGTGGCTCGAACAAAGTTTGCGTACTGTATCGCACTTCGGCTTAGTTCGTTTGGAAGATATGTACAACGGTCTCTTGCATCAGAGTTCCTTGTTTACTGGTGGTTGGTGACCATGTTAATCTTGCAACTGCCGATGCTTTTACAACACGTGATGGAGATGGTGATGAGTCACTATTACAGAAAATGTCTTTTATAACAGTTTTTGTCTACCATATATAATTGATCCGAATAGTCAAATATGCAGGCGCTATATATGCTCAATACGGATAAATTACGGTTCCGAATCATTATTTAGTATCAACCTATTATAATGGTTATACTATAACACCCTTTATGTATAGAGACACTGTAAGACCATGCTATGCACATTGCTATGATAATAATTAACACATAAATAAGGTAATACTTACATAATACATAACGATTCCGCTTTAACAACCATTACATATGTATTACCATATACAATCTTTCTTTCAAAACAACCATGATATATGTAAGTAATACTAATGGATTTATTTAAACAACTATTATATATAGTTGACATAAATAACGGTTGTTAGGTAACAACCATGATGTATCAAAGTTTTTTTAAAAAAAAAAATGGGGGGGGGGGTTGCATTCAATATTCCCTACATATACATTTATATAATGAATCAGATTTACAATCACTTATATACAGAACAATACAACAAATCGAATTTATTTACAGTCATTCATATACATGTATACACTATTAAAACCAAAATCTAAAACAAACAAATCGGTATTCAAAATTTACAACAAATCAAAATATATTTCCGTCTTCCAATGATGTTACACATATGTCACCAACTCTTCAGCTACTGCTTCCATTTGCAAGTGGCTAAGCCTTGTACATGAGGCATTAAAATACTATGCAAAAAGGAAACAATAAATGGAAGCTGGATATTGTAATATATATAGATGACCGAATGTATATATGAATGAATTGGGTATATAATATACCTTTTTTGGATCAATATTTTCAGGACGTGATAATGTCCTTCATAAACTACATGACGCAGTACCCACAATTGTTGCTCTGTCTGGTTGTTTTGGGCACTATAAATAAATTAGAAGGAAAATTTGCTAGTCAATCATATGTGTGCTTCATTCTTTTTTTTTTTTTTTTGACCTGAGTACTTCAATTTAATATTATAGTGATTGATGAATAATATATAGGGAAAAAGACACAAAACTACCATTTGAACTTGTAAAAATTCAAAATGTCTATTAAATTAGCAAAAGGACAAATAAGTACTCTAGTAAGAATTTGAGATATTAAAGTTTGAGGGAAAGACTTAAATGCCCTCCCCTCTATTTCTTCTCACTATTTTCTTCTCTTTCCCTCTCCAATTTCCTTCTTTCCTTTCTCTATTTGAAAATCATAGTCTCCCTTCCAGCCTTGATTTCTATCGGTGGTGATGAGAATGGAGAGGAAGATGGTGGTGTTGGTGATGAACAGATGATGGTGATGGTGATGGTGAGATGAAGGGTGTTCATGATGAGGATGGGAGAACAACTAGTGCCTTCTGATGGTGGTGCTGTGTGAGCTCTAACGGTAGTTGTAATATCTCAAATTTTGGGACTAGATGTTAGAATATAAGCCTAAATAAAGTAGCCTACAAGTCTAGTTTAACAAGACCCCTAGGAATGCATAAGAAATAGAATGACTTTTAGAAACCGCACCCAGAATGAAGTATGAATTTCGGTGTGAATTAGTGTGAAGAAAGTACCCGATTCCTTTAGGATGTGTCACAATGACATAGAACCTAACTTGGATCCAAAAGGAAATGGTGTCTAGAAAGAGGTAATATAGAGAACTAAAAGAGCGTAGCAAATGGCACAAGAAATAATACTGCCATAGTCAAGGGCAAAAGAGACAATTGCCACTTGATCTTGAGGTTAAAATTTGAAGGCAAAATGAAGGGCTAGGATTTGCTCTTGGAAATAAACTTTTCAAGAAGGATGGAGATTAATATTAAAACAACATCACACACTCGCTCACACTCCAAAAAGTCGGCAAAGTGAGGAAACAAAAGTAGAGAAAATAGAAGGAAAAAGAGAAAGGAAAGAGAATGATGAAAGTTGAAGAACAAGAAGCAAGGTAAGACTTCTTGCTTAATTTTCACCTTCTAAATCACCCTTCTAGCTCTTGGGGCCTTCATAAAAGTTGTTCCTCTCACTAAGAGCTTCATTTCTATGGTTTTAGTTTCTTGAATAGAGATGTTTTGTGTTAGTTAAACTTTTGGGTGTCACTTGACATTCAAGTAACTTGCTCATGAGGTTAAAAAACAAAAATTTTGTTAATCATTGTGGAACCTGTAACTCTTTAGAATGATAATGAATTATGAACCCCTTTACTGTACTCATGAGAACCCGTAACTCTTTAGAGTGATAATGAATTATACCTATTTCAACCATGATTAGCAAAGCTAGTCCTCACGAGTTTAACACGTAACTCTTTACGGTGCTCATGAGAACCCACAACTCTTTATGGTACTTATGAGTTATACCCCGTGAAGAGTTACGATACTCATAAGTTGGTCCTAGGTAATTTTCAAAATAGTTCATTATATTTCTCATGAGTTATTGTATGTCAATTTCCTTGATGGCAAGTGAACCAGTCGAACAAGTAATAAAGTGAAAGTAGAGTATCGTCCCATAGAGACTGAGATACCGAGGAGTGACGCACCGATGCTATGACAGTTGTGAAAATAGATATAATTGGTTGAGGGGTTTTGTAACTATACTACTAGCAAATGTAAACAAAAGATCTATGAACGAGAGAAGATATCAGTGAGAAGTTAGGCTGGACACAGAATCATCCTTAAGTGCTTCAATCCCCGAGTTGCTCTACCCCAATGCTATAGCATCTATATTGTACAGCTTCTGCAATTGCTACAGCATAGATAGACACCGACGCAAAGCTATTTGGTTAACCCACCACTATAATCTACCGAAGCTTCCGCGTTCGATACATTTGATACTAACTATACTCCTTCCATATTCCGATGACAACTTTCTGGTCAGACCTGCATTACTCTCAGGGTGTAATAGTTATGAGAGGTAGACCCATTCCTGAAGCCTACAATAATAGGTCACGCCATGCACGGCGGCCTAGCAAACACTTTGTTTTTCAAAGGTCTAACCCCAACTCCTTGCCGATGGTCAGGGGCCACGATCTAGCCCTTAACTTCCGTTAACCGACTAGTAATAAGCACACCGATACGCAAACCAAATTTATTGAATTAAGAAACTGCAATTGGATTCATTCAACACTTAAAGACTCATCCTCGTCCAACCATATAAAGTTTAGTTCATGACTGACGAGGGACACACAAAATAGACACTAACAGAATGACCCATGATCAATAAAACAAAGATAAAAAGAATAGAAAATAGAAAGCTTGATGGAATTTCCGACGGCGTGGTCGAGGTCCTGTCACTTCACCACTCCACGTCTTCTTCGTTCCGTCGCACTGTAGGGAAGGATGCTGGGCGGTCCTGGAAGTATCGTGCTCATGTGAAATCTCTCACTCTTTTCTCTAAGTCTGTCGAAAGTCAAAATCTTGTTCTAGGGCTCTCCGACTCTGTTAGGGTTGGCTCTACTGTTTCCTTTTATAATCAGTCTTTTCTTGCGGCTTAAGTCACAGCGAGCTGGGCCTTTCCTAATCTGTCGGAATCTATCATATCTTTGGATCCGAGTAGATTGGTTCTATTGATTCACGAGATTCTCCAAATCTTTCGGTTCTCCGATCCTCCGCATCTTCTATTCTGTTACTTTAGCAACCTATCTGTCAATATCGCCCTTTATTTTATTCCTAAAATCATCTAGGTAAAAAGGTCAGAAAACATATCGCGTAGCATTGCTTCCTCTACTTTGCTATAGCAATCAGGATGCTTTGTATTGCACTTCGAATTGCTGTCAGAATCCTATAGTATTGTATCAGCCTTGCTACACGATTTCCCTTAAAAATACAGTAATTGTTCCATTCTCAGCACATGCAAATGATTTCTACTCCTTAGTCCCTATATCATGAATGTATGCCTTTTTGCTTAGACTATCTATGGTTAAGCTTGGATTTAACATTCAATTCCGCCAATTAGTATAGGGAAAATATGGTATTATTTGTGCTCATCAGTTATAACCTATAACTCTTTGCGGTACTCATAAATTATCCCAAAATGGTTTCCTTTATCAAAACTCTTACGGACTCATGAGAACCCGTAACTCTTTATGGTGCTCATGAGAACATGTAAGTAAATGATAAAGAAATACTTATGAGATATGTTTAGGATCTACTCGTTAAAACATGTATAGGGATTTAAGATTACCTTAAATCAATTGAAAAGACGACAAAGTATGTCACATCCTCTAACATTGATCCACACAGTTGCCTCTTGATTGCAATTACAACTCCTTCTCCTTGGATGCTTGCTAGGAAATGGCAAGGCAGAGCCTTCAAGTCTTTGGGTTTTCTTTTCTCAAGATGATGACAATGTCTTAAGATTAGGTGAGGTGCAAGATTTTGAGGATTGGATGAATTAGGTTGGGAACTTACCTTTCTTGAATTGGGGCAAATACATGGCATCCAAGACCTTCTTGGATGGTAGCACACACATGGCGTCCAAGACCTTCTTAGTTGGTACAAAACGTCCATGAACCACATGACCAATTTTTTTGCAACTCATTAGGGTTTAACCCTAATTCAAATTCTTACAAGACCCTGTCCATATAGAAAGGTCTAGTCCAAATAGAGAAGCCCAATTCAAATAAAGAGGCCCAATCCAAGAATAGCGGCTTCCAATAAGCCCAAACCTTATCAATCTATATTAGATCTTTATCAATCTTTATGGGATCTTTAACCAATCTTTATTGGATATCTATCCAATCTTTATTTGATATTGCTTTGGATAATTCAAAATTATCCTTTATCACCTAAACTCATTCATGTCCTAAGATCCTATTGGGCCTATTAGTAGATAAACTAATTTCTCACTAAATACCCAAACATGGCAACATTTTTAATTGGGCTTAAAGTCTCACTTCAACCCAATTACACCTATAGTCTTGACAAAGCCCAATAACAATTATTGGCCTAAAGTTGATAAATAAAGCAATTAAGAACAACCTGTGTGTCTGACTCATTTGGCCGAATTAGTCACTGACATAGATAAACTAGAATCAATTAAACTTCTTTAATAGGCCCAATTTATCTAATGACCACATAAGACACTAGCAATACTCTGTGGTGCCATAACTAATCAAGTTGATCAAGTAATCTACCTTTCTAATTTAGATACCGTGTCGACATCATCCCTCACATCATTGTTCATATTTAGTCGAGAGCAAAGATAAAGTATCATCTCTCTTGGTTGACTAAATGCAGCTTTTCACAGAATAAGAAATCTTCTTCTATTGACTCTAAGACGGATCATGACTCTTCATGATCACTTGTTGTGCACAAACTCCTGAGTCAACTAGAAGTCATCTAAGCTCTACCTGTCTTGTGAACAACCAATCCCTTATAGGGGATTTGAGTCCTTTCGGCATGTCCATCTATACTCATGTATTCGAGCTGCAACTAAGAGTACACTATTCTCCCCATTCTCAGGTAGATAAAGTTGTACAGTCAAAGGATAACTCTAGGACATAATGTTCAATGATATCCTAAAAAAAAATTGGGGTGTTATCCTACCAAAAAGTGACAATTAGGTTGGCAACAATGAGGCTTTCTTAAAATCAACTTTATTGTGCCCGTACCCATTTTGTCCCGAACTTGTGATGGGATAGCCCTTTTTTATATTTATTTTATTTACATTTATTATCCGATGATTTTTTTTTTTTAAAAAAAAACACTCAGCTTAGATTCTTATTATAAATATTATTTTATAGAATTAAAGAATCCAATATTTATAATGATGTAATGGAAAACTGCTCCTTGTTTTCTCTAATTTCTTTTTTACACAGGGCTTCTTATTTTTGCCTGCATTTCACATAGCATAGGAGGGAGTCCCAATACTTTTTCCTCATCATGGTTCTAAAAACCAAGGTTCTTAAACCCGGACCGGCAGGTTTGGACCAGAAACCAGCGAACCGGCAGGAAAATCGATCCGAGTCAGGAGTAAAATTGGGGTCCCAAGTTGACACGGAGTCAACTCAGCCTAAACTGGACGAGTTGGCCGAGTTAGAGTGAAAATTTTGTGTTTTTTTAAAAAAAAATCGATTGAATGAGAAGGAGAAGGAGGGGAGAGTTTCAACGGTGGCTGGTGGGAGTTTCATACCGGTGAGAAAAAAGTGAGTGGAGCAATGGGTGATGGAGAAAGAAGAAGATGAAGGTCCGAAGGGAAGAAACAATGGCTATCGGTGGTGGCTGGCGGCGAGGCTCATACCTCTGTGCTTCTCAATGTCGAGGCTCTCCATTAGTAGGAAAGACGAAGAGAGAGAGATCTAAAAATGAAAATGAAGTTTGAATTGAAGAGGTTGTGTCGGTGCGTCCGACGATATGAGAGAGAGATGAGACGAGGGAGGTTTTGTTGATGAGAATGATGAGTGAGTAAAAAAAATCAAATGACCCAATGTCATGTCTCATCAAAATAAATGAAGAAAAAGAAGAGGTGCTAGGATGAATCACGTGACCCATTCAGAGATATGATGCAGTGCTTGTCAGCAGGGAGTAGGTGACATTTTTTTAGTTTTTTTAAAGATGAAAAATGAAAGGTTTTAGGGGAAAAAATCAATCTCTTACCGGTTTGACTCCGGTCTGACCACTGACCCTTAACCCAATATTCCGACCGGTTTAGTAATTGATCCGGGTTTAAGAACCTTACTAAAAACTCGAACTAGATTTTCCTTGTTATATGCTTCTGAAATTCCTAAACAGAGAGCATTTTACCACCACACTCAGATCATGTTCTCAAGTTTTGTTCAAGTTAATGTCTTATAAGAATGGGTCACTAAGCCAAAAGCTTTAAACAATTGTAACAATCTTTTAACTGAAAGTGGAGCCTAAATACCCAAGAGGGGGGGTGAATTGGGTATTCTTAAAATTTTAAGAACTAGCTACGTTTTTGACAAGTGAAAACAGTATATCGGAGAGAAGGGTAAGGAAAGCTTGCACAAGAGAAATTATCCTGGTTCGGTCTTATCCTTGACCTACATCCAGTCCCCAAGCCACACTTGAGATTTTCAATCCACTAAAACTCAACAATTGATTACAACCTCGTACTCGAGTAGTTCTCTCACTAGAACTCACTCCCCTTACAAGTTGCAATCAATACACCCAACCACCAAGTCCCCTAACTTGTGGTTATCTCAATCAATGAATGATTTACGAAATAACTCTCTTACGAGCGAGATAAGATGAACACTTTGAAGTACAAGTATCAAATTGATACAATACGAAAGAAGGCGAACACAATAAATGATACTTAATGAATTTTCGCTCTCGAGGTCTATCTCGCGAGAAGAAGTTAATGCACTCTATTTATAGGTAGAGAACATTAAATGACCGTTGCTTGATGAATCCAACCGTTGTAGGTGATTAGCTTAAGGTCTGGTCATCTTCTCTCTCTAAACTTCTGCTAATCCAGGTATTAATTTGATCTGGTGTGATTCTCTAAGAATTTGCCCGTTGGAGATTACTTTTCTTGTTGTAGTAAGCATTCTTTAATGTTCAGAAGGCGTGCTCGGATGAATTAGCGAGTAGGTAGATTTGCGGAGGTGCATTAAATGCACCGAGCACCTTTTTGCTTTTTGCCTTGATCTTTATTAATCTTCATCTGTGCTAACGAAATTCACTCAATAAACTTGTTAAACATATTTGGGAACATAAGTGAATGATTTATGAAAGCAACGGATCAAACAAGAGTGATTTGCAAATTCATGTAATTCAAAAATCAGTTTTTACCGTTGTAAACTGCTATAAAGATGTTCATGCTAACTCGAGTATGGCATCAGTATACAAGTGTCCATACCGGCATGATATCCAATTGGATACTCGAGTTTGCACCTTTCGAGGCAAACCATCGTGTCTTGTGTTTGAAAGACAAAACCTATACTCGAGTTTGCACTCCTTTACCGCAGTATTGACTTAACTTGAAAAATCCTTTTGCTCTCATAAGTCCAATACTCGAGTTTGGCTACGCAAACCTAAAGATTGACTTAACTTAAAAAATCCTTTTGCTCTCTGTAAGTCCAATACTCGAGTTTGGCTATGCAAACTGCAGTATTGACTTAACTTGAAAAATCCTTTTGCTTTTTGTAAGTCCAATACTCGAGTTTGGCTACGCAACCGATATTGACTTAACTTGAAAAAACCTTTGGCTCTCGGAAGTTCAATACTCGAGTTTGGCTATGCAAACTGCGGTATTGACTAAGTTTGAAAAATCCTTTAGCTCTGGAAGTTCAATACTCGAGTTTGGCTATGCAACTGCGGTATTGACTAAGGTTGAAAAATCCTTTAGCTCTCGGAAGTTCAATACTCGAGTTTGGCTATGCAAACCTGCGGTATTGACTAAGGTTGAAAAATCCTTTAGCTCTGCGGAAGTTCAATACTCGAGTTTGGCTATGCAAACTGCGGTATTGACTAAGGTTGAAAAATCCTTTAGCTCTTACGGAAGTTCAATACTCGAGTTTGGCTATGCAAACTGCGGTATTGACTAAGTTTGAAAAGCTTGGTTGCTTTCGGATGGCCTTTACTCGAGTTGGCAAACCTATACTTTTGCGGTTTGCAACTATCGAATGTTTTTAACTAACTTTGCAAACTTCAAGACATGTTTTACATTTGTTGTTAATCATCAAAACATATTGAGAACTAACATTAACATCTCATGATCAAAAGATTAGCAAGTAATAAGTGCAACATAAAAATAGTAAAAGAATATCACGCTACTCAACATCTCCAGAAAAAATCAAATGCCCCCATAAAACCAAGGTTTTCATTTAATTTAATAAGGATCTTCTGGTAGAAAATAGCTTACTTCAATTTTTTTATTCTCTTTTTTTTTCTTGAGCCGTTGTAGGTCCCATTTTAACACGACCCTGTACATGGGTGATGCAGCACCGGTTACTCAGTTACTCCAACAAGCACCTCAAGAGGCTTTTACTCCAACTCATAACCCTCTTTGACTTTACCGTTTGACGCGAGTGCCAATATTGGTGATGAAGTGCCCTCGGTTACTAAGTACGACTAGAGAAGTCATTGGAGTTGTGTTTTTTTTTTTTCCATTTCCCTAAAGAAAAGTTTTACTTAGCTAGCAAAGGTCATCATCTAATTTTCTAAAGAAATCATGTAGCAAAATATTAATAAACTAATAATCTGTTAATCATATTACAAACTAATCCCTATTCTCATTGACCATCTCCAGATTGATACAAAAATTCAAGGCCTAAGGCTTAATTTAAACATTCTTTTCTATTTTAATTTTTTGACTTGATAATATTTTCTAAGATGGGGAAGGCTCAAAGTTAAGGTCAATCCTCAACAATGCAAAAATTCAAATTTCAAATTCTTTTCAATTGAATAAGGACAAGCATCACCAAAGAAATCATATCTCTCCCCCACACTTAAATCAAACATTGTCCTAAATGTTGCAAAAGTCAATAAAGAGGGAAAGGAACTAGTAATCCCCTAGTTTAGGTCTCTAACTCTAATGTGGAGTTCTTCCTTTATTACCATCCAAGATGTTTCATAGAAAGAGAGCACAAGCAAGACTTTGCAGCAACAAGAGAGGTGATCAACTTTAAACCTGAATAACAATGAAAGAAAAAAAGAAAATAATAATAATAATAATAATAAAGGGAAAAACACTTCTCATGTTGTAGGAGAAGTGTTTTCTCATGTCACACACACATAAAATGGTGGGACCCACATATATATATATATATATATATATAATTAGCATTATATATATGTGGGACCCACCATTTCATATGTGTGTAGGAATCTTCTCTTCTCATGCAATATGAGAAGTTTAAACCCTAATAATAAAATATGCGAGCAAAATCATTGGGTTGACTCCCAAGAAGCGCTAAATTTATAGTTTTCAGCTAGACTTCTCAAAACAAATCACTAATCATAAGTATCAAATACCTCAATTACCTTGTCTTCATTCCTTTTCATGCAACAAGGTTTCAAACACAAAAATTGATCATTCAAGTTAATGACTTGTACTTTCTCAATCATAGACAATCTCAGATTACAATCATTCACTGAATTCAAATAAAGCACAACATGCATATCCTTGCAAATAGATATAGGCACATCCAAAAATTTAGAGCATCCAACAAAATCCACTTGACTCTCATCAGTAAGAGTCAACACTTCAATAGGAGAGTCAATAGCAACAACTCTAGGGACATTCACATCAGATTGATCATCAAAACCACAAACCTTAGGCTCCACAACCGAAACCTCTTCTAGACATCCACTATTCTCATCTAAATCAATTTCAAACCCACAATCATTTTCTACATTATCTATAGTCTCATGTAATTCCACACCTTCAACTTCCTCACAATAATCATTATCAGCATAAGAAGTGGTCATCAGGCTTAAGGAATTATCTTGCACCATAGTTTCAAGGGTTGAAACAATTTGACTCACATATACCCCAATATTTTGGAAACTCGACTCAACACTAGTGTCAAACTCCTCATTTCTAGTGGCGAACTCCTTTTGCTCTTTACTAGATCTCTCTAATGCTTCCACACTCCTCAAATAATCTTTCTAAATTAGATTTTTCCTTGTACTCAATGGTGTGTTCTTCAATATGTGGATAAGAGTAAAAAGGAGGGGTATTTTCATGAGAATAATAGACTTGTGGATCCCTAAAATTTTGTTGTTCAAAACTTTCACTATGACAAAATGAGTTATCAAAACAAGCTTGGTTCCTAGTGAACAATAAACAATGCTCATATAAATGATTCCCTCCATAATAAACACAAGACATGCAAACATATTGAGAAGAATCAACATATGGAATACAACTATCATTTATGCTCCTTTTATGTTGCCTATATTCATTCAAAGAATTTATAATAGCAATCAGTCCATCTTGTATTGAAGACAAAGAATCTATCTCCTTTTTAATATTAAGACCAGCTGGTTGCCATGTGGAATCCATTTTTTTTTTCTAAAATAAAATATAGCTTATAGACTCCGCAAGTATACGAGCTGTATCAAGTAATAAAGTGATAAGAAAAATATCATTCTCACAAGGCTAAAGTATACTTTTAGTCCGTTAAGTTTTACATAAGGTATACTTTTGGTCCTTTAACTTCATAAAGTATACTTTTGGTCCTAAAATTCTAACACCGTTAATTTTGCTAACGGAAAACGCTGATGCAATGAACTCAAATGATGACTAATAGCATTTAATTACATAAATTTTATATATTCTTCAATTTACACATATTTTAAATTTAAATCTAATAACATTTAATTACACAGTCATTACTTAAATTTACACTTTTATCACTTGAGTTTGCATTTTCCGTTAGAAAAATTAACGGTGTTAGAATTATAGGACTAAAAGTATACTTTATAAAGTTATTCGGCTTACGCACAAAACTCTAAGTAGTATATATTATTTGATTATTTTTTATCTCTTTCTTCATATAATATCTCCTACACAATAAAATAGGATATGAATAGATTTTATGTTAAAATATCCTTTATCCTTTTATCCTATATTTAATTAAATAATAGAAAAGTATATGAAAGATAATTAAATAAGTATAAAATATTAATAAATTAAATCCAATATATCTCATAATCTATAATATTTAATTATAAAATATATACTTTTCATTATGCGTGTTTGACTATTAAGTGTTGAGAAAGAAGAGAGAGTTCACCTAGGTGAGGGAAGAAAGGAGCAAAGAGAAAAATAAGAATAAAATACTTTAACCACCCTTCCTTTTTGCCTTAATTACACACTCCAATCTATTTTGAAAACATACACTTTAGTCCAAATTATTAACATTGTTAAAGAATATTCTAAAAAGATTCTTCAAGTATATCTTTAAATTAAAAACCATATTAAAATAAATTTTGTTTACTAATTTACCCCTCATTATACCAAATCCCTAATTTATCTTTTAATATTAATGTTCATTGATGATCTATTTGATATTTTTACTAAATTTAGTTTAGAATAATTTTTAGTAATTTGTTTATGTGGTAAATATTAAAAACTTGTTTAAAATTTGAGTAATTATTTTTAAGAATATATGTTTAATGAAATATTCTTAAAAATTTTAAATTATAAGATTTAAATATGCAAATCTCATAGTAATATCATTTTATAATTATATAACTTAATTGAGTGTGTGTATATATTATTGCAAAAACATCATCATACGTATTAAATATTACGTGATAAGTTTTTAAAAAACAAAAGAGATTAAATATTTATATTTATTAAAAAAATAAAAATGTATAATGATAAAATTAATCAACTTTATAATATGATCAATTTAAAAGTATGACAAAAATTTTAAAATATATATTAACTTTTTTTAACTTTGAATTTTATATGTGATTAAATGTTTTTTTTTTGCCAAAGATTACATGATTATTAAGTAATATTTATTTTAAGGAGGGGCATTTTGGTCAAAATAATGAGTCACTAATGTGATTTAACGGTCAACTAACGGTTGGATGGATGGAAGTTGAATATCAAAACTAGAAGGAAGACTTATGCATCATATATTTTGATTTTAAGGGAAGTTCATAGAGGTTTTCAAAAGAGAATGGATGTCTCTGTAATTTAGAGTAAATAGAGAGGAGATTGATGTATTTTACTCAAAAAATAATGAAGAGGGAAATTAATAAAAAAAAAAAGGAAAGATGGTAAAAAAACACAACTTTAAAATTATAAAATCATAATAAGGTATTTCTTAAGGAAATGAGTTGTAAATTGTTTATCAAGTCTTATCATTTCCTTATCATCTTTTAGTAACAAATATGATTTGGGATTGATTTTGATCTGCTTTCTTAACCCCTAACCCATACCCCAACCAGTTCAGTGACTAGCTCAGGTTTAATATATGTGTTCCCCACTATAAGGTATTTCTCTCTAAATATGCTTTAAATAGTGATCCTCTCAATTATCTCATTATTAGACATGTTTGGGTTAGGCGTGGCGGTGACTTATTTTCTATCTGACTTTTGCAGAAGCCCGATAGGAAAAAGTCAGGTTGTAAAATGTGATTTGTGTTTGGATTGTCATTTGGCTTTTGTAGAAGTGACTTTTAAAAAAATGATGAGTGTTTGGATTATTATTTCAAAAATCAATTAAGATAGAAAATGACATGAATTTGATTGAATAATATATATATATATAGAAAAACACTTCTCATGTTGTAGGAGAAGTATATTCTCATGTCACACACACATGAAATGGTGGGACCCACACACACACATATATATAATGAGCATTATATATATGTGGGTCCCATCATTTCATGTATATATAGGAATCTTGTTCTTTTCATACAACATGAGAAGTTTAAACCACATATATATATATTAAAAAAATTATTAAAAAAAGTTATAAAAAATAAAAAGCTAGATTTTTTTTTTTTTTTTTTTTTTGGTAAAGAAAAGCCGGAAGTTTTGAGTGGTTGCTGCATCCCAAAAAAATAATGAGCCCCACGTTTAGAATTCTCCATAATCATTGAAGTTCTATAAAAAGAAAATAGTGGGCCCTAGCATTCTACTCCACAGTCACACAACGCCGACATAGAAGCTTCCAGGAGGGAGCTTTTAGATTGATGAGCTTTTTGTGCAAAAGTCCATTGGAAAAAAAAAGCTAATTCAAACCCCTCGTATTTGGCTTTTTTTTTTTTTTTTTTTTTGAAATTGGTTTCCAATGCCGCATTTAATGTTTTGCCAGCAACACTCAACATATCGCCAACCCAAAGACAGCCAATGAAATTTGTACTGCTTTTCCCTGTATTTGGTGAATTAAGTAAGCCCATGCTACCACTTTTATCAATTTTATGCATTTAGAACAGAAATTCATGGCAGCTCCACTTTATTTTTCTTTAAAAAAAAAAAAAAAGAAATGAAGAGATGGGGAGAGAAAAAACAATAATGGTTGGATGAATAAATAGGAAAATGTAAAAGGAAAAAAGGGTAAACGAGTGGCAGTCAACCCACACTCACGAACTCAAGTTGGATGAGAGGTAGGTGTTTTGAGCCTGCTCTACATGTTTTGTAAGTACCGGCTGAACCCAAGAGGGGGGGTGAATTGGGTGAAGTATAAAAATTTAGATTCTATGAAAATCTTTTCTCAATTCAGTAAATTCAAATTGTATAAAAGAAGTGAGTTATAAACCAATTGACAAACATTCAAATGTAAATGCTGGAAATGTAAGAGATAAGGGAGAAGAGCTTGCAAACAGATTTATACTCGGTTTCCTTATCCTTGACCTACGTCCCGTCCCAAGCCTCACTTGGGATTTTCAATCCACTATCTTTAATCTTCTTGATTACACGATCATGAATCGAAGCAATCCTCTCTCTAGGATTCACTCCCCCTTACAATCTGTAATCAACACACTGCTTGATTACACACTCTGTACTCGAAGTAATCCTCTCACTAGGATTCACTCCCCCTTACAAGTTGTAATCAACACAATGTATATCCCACTCAAGATTCCCCAATCTTGAGTAACTCTCAAAAGATAATGTGTTTACAATAATTTTCCTCTCAAAGGAATGGATAAATAATCAACTGAAGTACAAACACAATTCATTTCACTCTCTAAGCTATCTAGACAAGTAAAACAGTGAAAAGGATGTAGAAGCAGAGTATCAGCATTTTGGCATTGTAATCTTGTATCTCCACGTTTTTCTCACTTGTGTCCATGACTTTTATAGATAGAGAAAGGTCTGTGACCGTTTATGACCGTTGTAGGATGAATCAGACCGTTGTAGTTGATTATCATTAAGTGTGGTCTGCTTCTCTCTCTAAACTCCAACTAATCCAGATGCTGATATGGTCTGATGTGGAACTCTGAGGATTTGCCCGTTGGAGAAGAGTTTGCTTGATGAAGAAAGTGTTTTTGAACGTTGAGAATTCGTGCTCAGATGGATTAACCAAAAGGATGTTGATTTACTGAAGTGCAATAAATGCTCTGACCACTTTTTGCTTTTTCCCTTGATCTTCATTAATCTTCATCTGTGCTAACTGAAATTCACTCAATAAACTTGTTAAACATATCTGGGAACATAAGTGAATGATTCATGAAAGCAATAGGATCAAACAAGAGTGATTTGCAAATTCGTGTAATTCAAAAATCATTTTTTAACGTTGTAAACTGCGGTATGTTCATGCAAACTGCAGTTTTGCATACTTTCACTCACAAACTGCAGTAAAGGCGGAAGTATTGACTTAGCTTGAAACTCTTGGTTGCTTTCTGGAAGTCCAATACTCTAGTAAGATTTTGGAAACCGCAGTTTTGACTTCGTTTGAAAACTTGGTTTGCTTCTGGAAGTCCAATACTCGAGTTTGGTTTTGGAAACCGCAGTTTGACTTCGTTTGAAAAACTTGGTTTGCTTCCTCGGATGTCCAAAACTGCGGTATGCAAACCTATACTGCAGTAAAGGTGGAAGTATTGACTTAGCTTGAAAAAACTTGGTTGCTCTCTGAAGTCCAATACTCGAGTTTGGCTACGCAAACTGCAGATTGACTTCGTTTAAAATCTTGGTTTCATTCACGGAAGTCCAATACTCGAGTTTGCCTACCAATACCGCAGTATTGACTTCATTTAAAAACCTGATTCGCTTCTCGAAGTCCAAAACTGCGGTATGCAAACCTATACCGCAGTTGCACTTAAGCTCAACAAGTTTGATTGCTTTCTTGAAATTATCTGTCCACTTTCGAGGGCCATATCTCCCTGGTCTGAACTCCGTTTTGATCCGTTCAACTCTTGATGGAAAGCTCTTTGAGTCTATTTTCATATGCCACTGATTTCACGTCAATCCGATTCCTGGTTTGAGAGATATCATCGAATTACCGGACCTCGCCTGTGCTGAAACGTGAAACAGAGTTCTTTGAAGAGCGATCCGCCGCAAACTCGAGTTTACACTTGCATACTCGAGTTTAGCTCTTCCTTACTCGAGTTTAGCACTTGCATACTCGAGTTTTGAGTCCCAAACTCGAGTTTTGTGTTCCAAACTCGAGTTTTGAGTCCCAAACTCGAGTTTTGTGTTCCAAACTCGAGTTTTCTCATCCCGAAGTTGATTTTTGCTTTTTAACTTCAAATTGACCCATTCCAACTTCCATATGACCTTGGAGACTTCTAGCATCAATCTTAGAACTTGAATAACGATATCTTCACTTCATTCAACAAGTTCTTCTTTCTTTCTTCTTCTCTTGATCATTCTCCATAACTCTAACTCTTTCTTTCTTCTCTTCTCTTGATTAATCTCTATAATTCATCTTGGATTATTCTACATTAAATACGGTAGTTAGTCAATGTAGGAGATAACTATATTACTCAATCTTTTCAATGTAGGAGGTAACTATATTACTCAATCTTTTTGCTTTCAATAATGACATCCATATAAGTGACATCCATATAAGACATCATCAAAACTAATCATAACTAACATTCTCCCCTTTTTGATGATGGCAAATACTATAAGAAAAATATGTAAGAGCATGAAAATATGTTAGAAGTGCAGCATATTTTTCTTGCCATTTCTCTCCCCCTTATTTGTCATTAGCAAAAAGTTGAAGTAAGGAGGAAATATTTAGAGAGACAAGTATGAAATCAGATTAGAAAGAGTCATACAACTGATTTTCTCTCCTCGATTTGAAATTGTTTTCATTCTCAATATAAAGCAATTTGGAATGTTTTTTATGAAAACAAATTTGTAAGAATTTGAAGAGGTTTTCAAGACATCTTTCAAAATTAAAGCATATAGATACCAAACATGTGCAAACTTTCTCTGAATATAAAAGGATAGAGATTAGAAATGCTCATGTTGGTTTTGCAAATTGATGAATGATCGATGAAGTCCATTTGCTAGCTTTGTTGTCGAAGGAGATTCTAAGTGTGCTCAATAAAAGGATCAAGAATATCTGATGTGAATAGAACGAGAATCGGCTCCTTGAATGCTATCTCATCGAATAGAGACAAGACCCGGCTTGAATCCTTTGACTTTTATTTATTGAACTCTTCTATAAAGCATATCTCCACTTGGATCCAAGAGATTTTCCACTTCCTTAGCTTCATCGTGATCAACATCAAAACATCTTTCCTCAATGTAATAGTTTCTCCTTGTAGTGCATTAAGGGAGACTTTTGCCTGCAGACTTAATTCTCCTACCACAATTGTAAAACTTTCTTGCAAGAGAGAATTATTAGTGCAATCAACATATTCCTTTCTATATAATCTTTTCAAATTAAGATAGTGAAAGGGAAATGTGATATTAACTCATCATCAAAACTAATGAAACATAGTAAATGCAGATGAGTATGTTACATTCAAGCATGGAGTGTATCACAAATAAACTTATCCAATTAATTCATAATACTGAACTTATGGATGAGCAAATAAGTGATACCAAGAAAATCATCTTTCAATGACAATTTGTAAAAACATTCATGTAGGAAATTATGTCATTGATATGAATGCATGTAAATTTGATCAATGAGTATAGAAAATCTTATCTATAAAGATAAGCATTTATCAACTCACAATTCATGAATGAGATCAGATTTTTCAAGAAGGATAATGAAATATGCAAGGTACTTCAAATCTTGAATGTTCTTTTAAAAATGATCATGTATAAAAAAAAATTTCATGAATGAAAGATTCAGTTTTAAAACGTGCTTGAAAACAATGATCACTTTAAAAAAAAACATGGTGGAAGTCAACATGTTAAATAATAAATCAGAATGTATCTGAATGCTTCGGTTTTAGAGAACATGTTGAACATTGAAGTTAACATGTTGAAGAATTTTCTAAAAAGTCAAAGTCATGAAAGTAAAGCATCATCAAGACATGCTTAGCACAACATATATAAGCTTAATGACTTTGCTATTGACAAAGAGATAATCTTGCCTTAGAGAGTAGAGTCTTGAAAATATAAGAACATTCAAGGCAAGAGTATGAATATGCAGAGATAGTTACTCGAGAATATAGATGAACACAAATGCGATGTATTTGAGTAACACAAGGAGTACTAGGATTCATGGACAATGAAGTACAAACTCATTAATCCAAATGATTAGAGTTCCATAATATTATCCTAGTAAGTTATTCCATATAATGGTTAATGCACTAACATTTAATGCATTAATTAACATTCATAATGCTTGGAGTAACTTGACCAATAAGAATTTATCCAATAAGCATGAGATTTTCACAAATTGAATTCTCTTATTGAGATAAGCTTGAAGCTCATATGAGATTAACTTGTTAGACATAAGGTCCAACTAGATAGATAATGAAACTAAAGAGTTCAAGCAAAAACATTGAATTCCAAAAATCAATGTGTGAATGATAGGAAAACTCAATTAGACAAATTTGAAGCATATCCAACATTCAATATACAATATTAACTTCCAATTTGAAACATTATTTGAATGCAATCAAAGTATGGATATGTTTTCAAAAACATTTGTATGCACTTTTCACAAAATAGTGTGATTTGAAATCCAAACAAATTTTACACTTGTGCATTTCAAAAACATGAACTTAGAAAGTTATGCACAAATTCATTTATGGTCCATTTAGCAATCTGAAAACATTTTGAAAAATATAAATGATTGATTGCTAAAGGAATGGAATGATGGACAAGTATTCATTACCTAAAAGTGAATTTTATATAATCAAAATATGGGGTAAGGATTAGACATCACCGTAATTCCTCTTGTCCTCATAGAAGCTTGCTTGGTTGAGATGGATTGGTGTAGATAACTCCTTTTTCGGTGTTCACCATCAACATTAAGCATAGCTTGTTTAGCTTTCTCAAGGTTAGGATTATGTCTCTATGTTACATTCTTGAGAAGCTTCCATTGATCCTACAAAACCGTATAAATCTTTTTCTTTCTTGGTATCCAACCTTACTTGAATCCAATCATCGTTAGCTTGTAGGAACCAAAATTCACATGCTCTTATGAATATAATTAATTCAGAATAATTGAGCACAATGAATTAATCATGACTTTATGCATAAAGGAAATACTTTCTTTTCAAATCATCATGTATGCATAGAGAGTTAAACCTATTGAACATTGCAATCTCTTTCAAAAATAGATCGGGATGTGAGAACCCGATTTTTAAAGAAAATAGTTGCAATGCTCATTCCTAAGGTTACAAGATATAAAACCTCAAATAAAATTTCAGATGATAGCATAGGAGGTTTTACCATTGTATACCTTAGCCTTAGGTACTTGGGAGGATTGACTTTGCTCACCCATTGATTCTTCATATATTTTCTTACGGGTGTTGGCAAAGTTCTCTCAAAGGATATAGACTTCCGAATCTTCTTTTTGATACTTGAGAGATCCTTCTTTTCTCGGTTCTCCTCAAGATAGTTGAATGGTACTGTGGGTAATCCATTCTTGAGGTAGATGATACTCTTCTTGCTTGTATCCATTGCTTCCTTTGATGTTTAAACCATGTAGTTCCAGCAATGGGTGCCACTGAGAGTTCTCTTGCTTGATATAGATGCTATGATCTTCTTCAAGGGTGCATGAGAAACTCTTGACTTCTTCTTCCTCTTTTCTCGTACCTTGATGTCCATTGATATTCAAATCATCCTGCACACATGGAGTACTAGATGGACATTTTGGTACCCACTTATACTTGGGTCCTTGACCTTAGCATTGGACCTTGATTGTCCTTTAGGAACCCAAACAAGATTATTTCTCACATTAGAATTTCTCCTAATATAGCATGTATGAGAAATATGCCCGATTTTCCACAATAATTGCAAATAATAGAGTGATGCTTACTATGAACATTTTTGCAAGTATTGTGCTGGTCATTAGAGTAAAACTTCAAATAATCTTCATTTGAACATTCATACTTCCCAATAGATTTTCCAGCATTTTGTTTCAAAACATTCTTGCTTTTCAAATCAGAATCAATGATTGGTTGAAAAACAATTTTATGCAATTGTTCAAAATCATTTTTCTTAACTACACAAGAAGAATTGGAATTGTTTACCACATGTGTATCTTGAGCTCTAGATAATGATTGATCATAATCGTCCATGACCTCTTCTTGGGAATCCTCTTCCTCTTGTTCTTTTGTGTTGGATTGGATCATGGAAGTATCCAATGATTTCTCCTTCTTCATTCTCCACTTCCAATTGTTCATCCATTGTGGATATGCAGCTTATAGTTTCAGATGAATTGTCAACACTTTCAACTTCAACACAATTGTTAGAAGCATACATAGAATCAAGAGTATCCCGATTTCTTTAGCACTAGAAAGCGAACTTGATTTTCTCAAAATCATTTTCGATTAAAGCATCATGAAGAATTTCCATTGCTCTAATGTTCAAAGAAAACATTTTCTTTTCTTTTTTTGTCCAATCCTTTCTTGGTTTGAAATCAAAAGCGTTTGTAAAAACATTCCACATATTAAAATCAGTTGCTTTGATAAAACTAGTCATTCTAGCTTTCCAAAACCAAAAATCAATATCTTTGAAAAACGGTGGAATGGTATAATCAAAACCTTCTGAAAATGAAGAACACCCGAAATCAGCCATTGAAACTCTTGAGACGGTTAAGTCCTTTAAACAAGAGCCTAGCTCTGATACCAAATGTAAGAACCGGCTGAACCCAAGAGGGGGTGAATTGGGTGAAGTATAAAAATTTAGATTCTATGAAAATCTTTTCTCAATTCAAGTAAATTCAAATTGTATAAAAGAAGTGAGTTATAAACCAATTGACAAACATTCAAATGTAAATGCTTTGGAAATGTAAGAGATAAGGGAGAAGAGCTTGCAAACAGATTTATACTTGGTTCGGCCTTATCCTTGACCTACGTCCAAATCCCCAAGCCTCACTTGGGATTTTCAATCCACTATCTTTAATCTTCTTGATTACACGATCGCGTAAATCGAAGCAATCCTCTCTCTAGGATTCACTCCCCCTTACAATCGTAATCAACACACTCGCTGATTACACACTCGTACTCGAAGTAATCCTCTCACTAGGATTCACTCCCCTTACAAGTTGTAATCAACACAATGTATATCCCACTCAAGATTCCCCAATCTTGAGTAACTCTCGAAAAGATAATGTGTTTACAATAATTTTCCTCTCAAAGGAATGGATAAATAATCACTGAAGTACAAACACAATTCATTTCACTCTCTAAGCTATCTAGACAAGTAAAACAGAGTGAAAAGGATGTAGAAGCAGAGTATCGCATTTTGGCATTGTAATCTTGTATCTCCACGTTTTTCTCGCTTGTGTCCATGACTTTTATAGATAGAGAAAGGTCTCAGACCGTTTATGACCGTTGTAGGATGAATCGGACCGTTGTAGTTGATTATCATTAAGTGTGGTCTGCCGCTTCTCTCTCTAAACTCCAACTAATCCGGATGCTTTATGGTCGATGTGGAACTCGAGGATTTGCCCGTTGGAGAAGAGTTTGCTTGATGAAGAAAGTGTTTTTGAACGTTGAGAATTCGTGCTCGAGATGGATTAACCAAAAGGATGTTGATTTACTGAAGTGCAATAAATGCTCTGACCACTTTTTGCTTTTTGCCTTGATCTTCATTAATCTTCATCTGTGCTAACTGAAATTCACTCAATAAACTTGTTAAACATATCTGGGAACATAAGTGAATGATTCATGAAAGCAATAGGATCAAACAAGAGTGATTTGCAAATTCGTAAATTCAAAAAATCATTTTTTAACGTTGTAAACCGCTAGATATGTTCATGCAAACTGCAGTTTTGCATACTTTCACTCACAAACTGCGAGTAAAGGCGGAAGTATTGACTTAGCTTGAAACTCTTGGTTGCTTTCTGGAAGTCCAATACTCTAGTAAGATTTTGGAAACCGCAGTTTTGACTTCGTTTGAAAACTTGGTTTGCTTCTGGAAGTCCAAAACTCGAGTTTGGTTTTGGAAACCGCAGTTTTGACTTCGTTTGAAAAACTTGGTTTGCTTCTGGATGTCCAAAACTGCGGTATGCAAACCTATACTACAAATGAGTAAAGGTGGAAGTATTGACTTAGCTTGAAAAAACTTGGTTGCTCTTCGGAAGTCCAATACTCGAGTTTGGCTACGCAAACTGCAGTATTGACTTCGTTTAAAATCTTGGTTTCATTCGGAAGTCCAATACTCGAGTTTGCCTACCAATACCGCAGTATTGACTTCATTTAAAAACCTGATTCGCTTCGGAAGTCCAAAACTGCGGTATGCAAACCTATACCGCAGTTTGCACTTAAGCTCAACAAGTTTGATTGCTTTCTTGAAATTATCTGTCCACTTTCGAGGGCCATATCTCCCTGGTCTGAACTCCGTTTTGATCCGTTCAACTCTTGATGGAAAGCTCTTTGAGTCTATTTTCATATGCCACTGATTTCACGTCAATCCGATTCCTGGTTTGAGAGATATCATCGAATTACCGGACCTCGCCTGTGCTGAAACGTGAAACGGAGTTGTTGAAGAGTGATCCGCCGCAAACTCGAGTTTACACTTGCATACTCGAGTTTAGCTCTTCCTTACTCGAGTTTAGCACTTGCATACTCGAGTTTTGAGTCCCAAACTCGAGTTTTGTGTTCCAAACTCGAGTTTTGAGTCCCAAACTCGAGTTTTGTGTTCCAAACTCGAGTTTTCTCATCCCGAAGTTGATTTTTGCTGACTTTAACTTCAAATTGACCCATTCCAACTTCCATATGACCTTGGAGACTTCTAGCATCAATCTTAGAACTTGAATAATGATATCTTCACTTCATTCAACAAGTTCTTCTTTCTTTCTTCTTCTCTTGATCATTCTCCATAACTCTAACTCTTTCTTTCTTCTCTTCTCTTGATTAATCTCTATAATTCATCTTGGATTATTCTACATTAAATACGGTAGTTAGTCAATGTAGGAGATAACTATATTACTCAATCTTTTCAATGTAGGAGGTAACTATATTACTCAATCTTTTTGCTTTCAATAATGACATCCATATAAGTGACATCCATATAAGACATCATCAAAACTAATCATAACTAACATGTTTGCCTATATTACTAGCACTTCCTACAACCTACAGTTTGCCCACAGTACTAGCTCTACACTCTGTTTGGTTTAAGAGAAAATTTTCCCCTCCTCCCCTCAAAATCATCTCCCCCCCCCCCCAAAAAGGGTTAAGGTCATGAGCTTTACCCTAAGGAGCGTCCAACACCATGTGCTTGTTTTAGGTGTAAAAATACATACAAGCTTTTAAAACCGGAGCAAAAATACCATCATAGTTAAATTGTCTTAACATCTGTTAAGTACATTATGAAAATACCAAAATATCCCTCAACAAAAAAAAACACGCTCTTCCTCCCAACCTTCATCCTCTATCCTCTGCAACTCGTCCAAGATTAGTGACGATTCCCAAAGCTAGTGGAGAAAGCTCGATTGATCGAGAAGGTAGGAGTGAGTACAAAGGAGGAGAGATTGGAATTCTCGACAAAGGGCAAGAGGGTATCTCTGAAAATACAAAGATCCAAAATGATTTCTTTTACCAACAACCCCTTTGGAAAATAGTTTTGAAGCACAAAATTGTGAAAAACAATGGAAATCGTTCGCACAGTACATTGTGTTGGGGGCAACAAATGAATCTTATACCTCATCTTAATTGCTTAAGGGAAAAATTGTGACATTGTTCTAGTGTCAAAGAGGCTATTGGTATACTTACAATCAGGGGGGACATCAAAATTAGTAGAACAGAATAGAGGCCTATGGGGCGAAAACAACGTCGTTTTTGTCTCTATTAGTGAGAACAGAGAGATCGACTGTGAAAGAAGGAGTAGAGAAGAAACATCAAAGTGGAGAAGGGTTGGTGATGCTTTCTCATTCATTCTCAGGGAATCTAAGGCACTTACGGAGGAAGAGAAGTTGTGTCTCAAGTTGTCCTTTGTCGATGAGATCCTTGTGATTTGTCGAACCAGCAGCAATGGCGTCGGCGTCAGTGGAGGGATGTATTACGGTAGCTATAATTCGTCAATGATGGAGGAGTTGCAGCTATAGCTCATGGATTTAGGAAAAACCAATGGTCAGGATCAAAATCTAAATGAAAATCTCATAATGATTATAAGGGCATTTGATTTGCAGAACGTAGCTTCAGCTTCAGCAGTGTGAGCAAATGAAAGCGCGTGGGATTGATGGAGGAGGAAGAAGGGAAGGTAAAGTGAAGGGTAGATGTGGAATTTAAAAATTGGAGATGTTTTTATTTTTTGAACAATATGGGTTTCACTAACCGATGTTAGCCTCTTTTAACAGCATGTGCATTTTTGCTCTAGTTTTATAAGCTCATGTGTATTTTTGCACCTAAAAAAGGTACATGGTGTAGAGCGCTCCTTAGAATAAAGCACGTGTGTATTTTTACACCTTAACCCTAAAAATATTTGGGGGGATTTTGGAGGGGAGGCTGAAAATATTTCAGTCTTTGGACGAAAATGTCCATGCCTTTGGACTAATATTTGGATGGACCTTTTTGCTGTCATTTGAGTCATCTCTATCAGTTTCCGACCCTCCGAACCAGCGCTAAGAATCATGGCTGTGTTGACAGCTGTTTCTCGCCAAGCCTTCAATCTTGCTCGTCTCTCCTTTCCAAGATCGGCTTCCCTTTTTCACCGGCGCGGTTTGGCTGGCGGCGGCGGTATGTATATTCCTTTTTCATTTTCCCTCCCCTTATGACTACATCTTTCTCTTAACAATATTCTATTCTCGTTGCCTAGTTAATGAAGAAAATATATACATAAAACTCATCGTAAAGCATTATTTACAATGTGGTGACTTAATTACCCTGAGATGGTTTTCTCACTTTCAATATGTTCTATTGATAAATGATATAAATTTGTTCGCTTCTTTATTTTCTGGAATGAATATTATTTTTTAACGTCATTTCTAAGATCAGACGTACAACATCCTTAATTAGCTACAATCTAAAAGGGGTTAAAATTGGATAAACTATAGCTGCAAGACAAGTGGAAGGACTTTTAGCATTACTGATGCATCACTTTGACTTGTTGCAGATCATCATGGACTTCCGAAGGTGAATTTTTGGCAAGACCCGATGAATCCGTCTCAGTGGAAAGAAGAACACGTAATTGTGTGTGTATTATAGATTATCATTTTGGCTCTACATTGTATACATTATATAGAATCTGACCAATGAAGGGTGATGCAATGCAAGAATCGCATGAAATTTGATGTGTGTGTGTGTACGTACAATTATAAAAAAAACGGATATACATACATATATATACACACACGCATACAATGACTATCACTTTATCATTATATAAAATAGACTTCATCGAATATAGATGAGTATCATTATATGATGAGTGGATATAAAATTATAATCAGTGGATATATATATGTGTGTATTGTGTTAAATGTTATTTTTAATTTAAGGCATAAAAATGTTATTTATAATTAAACTTTATTATATATTTAATAGAGTTTGGGAAAGAATCACTTATAACATAAGGGTAAAGTTGTCCATGTGACAACAATTTCTCCCTCCCCTTCCCTTTTGAACTAGAAAAGGTAACATTAAAATCTTTCCACTCTTCTTCCTCTTTATCAATCCAAACAAGGTAATATTAGAATCCCTCATATATATCCCCTCCCTCCCCCTCCCCCCCCCCTCCCCCCCTCCCTCCCATTCCTCCATTAAAATCCCTCACATCCCCTTCCTCCCATCAAATCAAACAGGCCCCTTTTAGAGTTTTTATATGATAAAAAGGTTGAAATCAATATAAACTTAATAGCAATAGCAAGATAAGCCATGCACTGTTTCTTCTCTCACAGATTACTGCTTATTTCAACAGTATCGGCTCAATTGGTCAGCCGTGTTCACCTCCTCTGGCTTCGTGCCATTTTGCATTTCCTTTTCTAGATTCTTTTGGTCTATAGCATCTTAGTGTTTACAGGAAATATGCATAGATTTTGACACTCGGCAATGAATGTTGCCTTTGTTTTTCTCCCAACTTTCAAATTTCAAATTTTGAAATTTAAAATGTCATTGGTATCCGATCAAATCAGCTTTCTCCTCTTCCAGACTTCCCGTCGTCTTTCCCTCAGCCTTTATCACTGCCATTATCATCAGAGCTGCTTCCGGTAAAGGCATTTATTCTCATTGCTGTTTTTTCTTCCCTTCATGAATTCTTCATATGTACCCTTGAGCAAATTGTGTTTATTTCTTTTCTTCCCATCGTCGGAAGTAGCGTCGGGAGCTGAAAGTAGGGGTGGAAACATGCCAGGGGCCTGCTGCCGGCCTGGACAGGCCTGGCCTGTTAGGCTAACAAGCCAGGCCTAGGCCTTTTTTAAGGCCTGTTTATCTAAACAGGCCAGGCCCAGGCCTGATAATAAGCCTTTTAAGATTGTCAAGCGGCCTGTTAGTGTTATAAGGATAAATTAGTAATTTCCCTTTTTACTTCCACTGAGGGAGCAACACGTATACCTGCTTCTTTTTAAAAAAACCCTAACCTTTAGTTCCATCTTTATTCTTTCGGCTGCTCAGTCTCAGTCTCAGACACGCGAATCCTCCTCAATCTCGTTGGCGTCACTCAACCTAAGCACTTCCATCTCTCCTCCTCCTCCTCAATCTCGTCAGACCTGGTAGTATTATTATTGTTGTTGGGGAATTAGAGGAGATTAGCGAATAAGAGATGAGATCGACGGTCAATGGAAGTGCTTAGAGTATTGATTTGATTTTTGTTTCCTCCTTTCTTTCTTCCTTTGTCTCCTTCCCCTTCCCTTACGAATCCGAGGGATACAAAGAACCTCGCATCCAAGTTCTCAATCCCACCCTTTTATTCCTCCTCAATCTTCCTCCTCTCCCATTTCTTCGCCTCCGTTGAATTTCTTTCCCCGATCGGTGAGTTTCTCTCCCGCACCTACCTACAACCACGAAACTTTGTTTGCTTTCAATTTTTGTGCTTTTTGCTTTTTATTCATTCACATCATGGTTGAGTCAGTCTTCAATTTTAGTGTTTTCCTTCAGATTTTGCAAAATACAAATATCATACCTTCTTCCACACTGATCTCTTTGTCAACATCCTTACCAGCTTCCTCGCTTTTCTTGTTTTAGGCTCTTTTTGGTTCTAGTTTTGACATCCGTCTGGGTTTTTTCGGTTGTCTGTCGAGAAAATCTGTTTATTAGCCCATAAACGGTCAGATATCTTGTGCCTTGCTTTTTATATGCCAAATATTTTGGTACCTCGATGCCTCTTTGTCTTGAGAGTAATATGCCCCTGCCGCCCTCATTTCGCCGTACTAGATGGGGCGCTCTCCTCAGATTGTATGATGCTTTTATCTTTACGATCTTAATTGCTTGAGTGCCTTAATTTTAGGTCTTGAGTGCTTTGTTAGATCCACAAGCTGCCCATGTCCGACACCTGGAGAAAATATCAAGTAAGAAGAGAGTAGAGGTTAAAAAAGAAGGCAGAATATTCGGTCTTGAATTGGGTATGTGAGAGGAAATCGAAGAAGAAAGCTCAACAAAGGTATTAGAATATTGATTTGATTTTTGTTTATGCTCTCTCTTTCTCTCTTTGTCCATTTTTATTTCTTCTATTCATAACATAAGCATTTCCTTGGAACATTTGTTTCTTCTCTTCTAATCTTATATAAATAAGTATATATTTTCTTATTCAAAAAGCAAATTATTGTCTTGCCTCTACTGATCGGTTCAAAATTTTTTCAAAATGGATGGATAGAACAAGAATCTATGAACACAAAAAAGCTTATTTTGAAATTTTAAAAACTATCAAGAAGAAGAAAATAAATACCTATTTCAAAATAAGAAGCAGATTCTAGTTTTATTCTTTAGCTGTTATCACAAATCAGAGCATTTGGATCTTCTCCGTCGGCAATGTTTTAAAAACACAGGGCTTCTTAAGAGGCCACGGGCACTGGCCAGTCGAGGCCTTAATAGGCCCGCAGCCGGCTCGAGCGGAAAAATAGCTGTAATAGCCACAAAGCCGGCTCGAGCCACTTTGTCCCTTAACAAAGCCGGGCTGTTAAGGGTGAGGCCTGGCCTGGCCTGGCCTGTTTCCACCCTTAGGCGAGAGGTATAGATCACCGTTTTGACGCAACAGATCTACATCAAGCTTTGAGGTTTGAAATTTTGAAATTTAAAATTTCATTGGTATCCAATCAAATCAGCTTTCTCCTCTTCCAGACTTCCCGTCGTCTCTCCCTCAGCCCTTATCGTTGCCATTATCATCAGAGCTACTTTCGGTAAAGGCATTTATTCTCATTGCTATTTTTTCTTCCCTTCATGAATTCTTCATCTGTACCCTTGAGCAGATTGTGTTTATATCTTTTCTTCCCATCATCGGAAGCAGATCGTCGGGAACTGAGAGGTACAGATCGCCATTTTGACGCAACAAATGTACATCAAGTTTTAAGGTTTGAAATATCCTTCTAGTCGTCATCTTGCTTCTTTTTTTTTGAGAGAGTAAGTAGTGGGACCCGATTTGTCTTTTTGATTTTAATCCTTTTATATTCATCATTCTTCATGTAATTAAAGTAAGTAATGAAGCTACTATGTCAGATTCACTTGGTGTTTCTGGGTGAATAGGTTAGTTCTCTATGTATTTTGTTGATAATTGACAATTGTAAACTCAAATTGAAGTTTGTCTTTGGTAAGTTGAAAAAAACTTATTGTTAAAGGAAAACTCGAGTTTGGGATGTAAAACTCGAGTTTGGACTTGACAGAGAGTAACTCACTTTTTATGAACTAACTCAAACTCCAGTTTGTTAGGCAAACTCAAGTTTGTGAGATATAGAGAGCATTCTAAGTTTTTTACATTAAGACAAACTTGAGTTTAGTTTTTACAAACTCGAGTTTGTACCAGACAGAGAGACCTCAGTATCTTAAACATAAGCAAACTCAAGTTTTGATATGCAAACTCCAGTTTGCTCCTAGCCAAGCGTTTTCCAAAGTTGTTCAAACTTCAAGAAAACTCGAGTTTGTGTGAGCAAACTCCAATTTTTACTTAGCCGAGAGACTTCTAAGTTTTCCTCATTTTTGAGAAAACTTGAGTTTAGCATACAAACTCCAATTTGTGTTAGACAAGAGCTTCAAATGTTTTGAGCATAAGCAAACTCCAGTTTACTCTTTGCCAAATGTTTTCAATGTTTTACAAATTTCAAGGAAACTCGAGTTTGTGTTAACAAACTCCTGTTTTCACTTGGACGAGAACTTTCGAGTTTTCCTCATTCTGAAGAAACTCGAGTTTGGCATAGTAAACTCCAGTGTTCATTTGATAGAAAGTTTTCAAGTTTTCCAAGCTTTCAAGGAAACTCGAGTTTAATCTTACACACTCGAGTTTGTATCAAGCAAAGAGCTTTGCTCTATTTTGAATTTTGGAAACTCCAGTTTGCATATGAAAACTCCAGCTTTGAGCTTTTGACTTAAACGTATTTTTCATTATAAATGTCCAAAACTCGAGTTAGTCACAAAATGGACTCAAGTTTTGCTCTTATTCAAAATATGCTTCAAAGACCAAATCACGACGTTCTTCTCTGGATAAAGTAAACTCGAATTTAGTCTTGTGAACTCCAGTTTAGGCTTCTGAAGGAAAGTTGCAAACTCCAGTTTGGATGAACAAACTCGAGTTTGTGTCGCCCAGTTTGAAAATCAATTTCCTCGAATTTGTGAAATGTTTATGTTCGATCTTAATACTTCTTATCATCACTCATTACTATTTCTAACTATGTTTAATCAGTTTGTTAGCAAGTTTTAGATGGTTTAAAGACTATTAAATGAAGATTTAGCTTAAAGCAAAAAGTGATGTCAACGCATTTATTACAAAGTTCAGAAAACTTGCATCCTTTTGGACAATCATTCTCTACACATTGCTAAGGGATTAATGTTTTCTTTCCCTATCAAGAAGATGCTCTACCAACGGATTTAATTCAAGGGAAGTCAACCATAAACTTCTGTGCACTTGGATTAACTAAAGATTAGAGAGAGAAGAGACCAAAGTGTTCCTAACAGCTAATCCAATGTCTCCAACAGTTACATTGATCAATCCAATGGTCATTTAATGCTCTCTTCATATATAAGGAGTTGCATTCAAGTCTTCTCAACAACCCATCTGCAGAAAACAAAAAGCATTCAAGTTTTCCAACTACTCTTTCAGTTTTCTACTTGTAAAGTATCTGTTGATACATTTGTGCTTCAGTGATTATTTCATCTACTCTTAGAGAGAGTTTCATTTATTGTAAGAATCTCAAGTCTTGGGACTTGGAGATTGGTATATCAGTTTACAAATTGTAAGGGGAAGTGTATCCTAGTGAGAGGATAACTTTCGAGTGCAGAGTGTGTAATTGATCTTGTGAATTTGTGAAAATCTCAGAATATCCGGGGACTGGACGTAGGTCAAGTGTTGTGACCGAACCAGTATAAATTTGTTATGTCTTACTATTCTTTCATCTCCTCTGTTTTGTTGTTAAGTTTCAGAGTACTTTAAGAAAGAATTTTTAAAATCCCCAATTCACCCCCTCTTGGTGATTTGCTCCGCTTTCATAATAAAGTAGAACGATGATCCTATCCTTTCTTCGTTTTTCTGTTGTGAACAAAATTAATACTTGTAATGAATTAGTATTATTTGTTTTCTTAAGGTTGTTGTGTTTTTTGGATGATGATGATATTTAGGGTTGCGATGTTGTGGGAAAATCTGTCGTTTGAGATGGTTAAATTATCTGAAGCCTCATATTAAAAGAGGAGACTTCAGAGAAGATGAAGAGGACTTCATCATCAGGCTTCATGCTCTTCTTGGCAACCGGTGATAATTCATTCTATATTCTCCCCCTTCTTTTATTTATTTAATTTCCCATTAATTTCTTTTTTCTTTACAATCTATGCATTTTTTTTGTCTGGGTAATTGGATTATGATATTATACTTTATGTCAAGAATAATTAGTTTTTCTCTGGCTGGTCATGTTGCCTTGGTTCAAACTCCAAATACGAACTACTGTACAAAGAAATAAACATATATATGTATACAAGATTATAGTGTATAAATAAACGCCAAAATATTACACACACATAGGGAGGGAGGGAGATAGAGAGAGAGCCAGTGGGAGACAGTTATTTTGAGTGACATCAGATCTATTTTGTGTGTATGTAGATTTCCTTAAAATTTTGTTCATATTATACAAGTTTATCAATAAATAATTATTAATGACAAAATATATACAGATCTTCACTAAAACAAGAAGAAGTTATCTTAATACTTCATTTTAATTTTAACTTTTTCTTAAATATGAAGCATGTTCGTCAAAAAAAAGACAAAATATATTATTATAAAAAATGGATCAACCAATATTGAACTTTTTCTGATATGAGAAAGAGAAAGAGAAAGAAGAGCTCCAGCAATGCTATGAGCTTTTTCATGTGATGATGCAACGGTGGTCCTTCAAATGTGCAGGTTGAGTTATTATCTCTAGCCGATTATTTTATTACGGTACATCCAACATTGAGTTGAAATCTTTCTACTATCAATTCGTGTTGTAAATGTGTGATTTCGATAAATGTGTGATTCCCGATATTTTCCCCTTTTGTTTCTATAGCAAGACAAATTGCAAGTAGAGCTTTATCAATATCTCTTCGAGAATGTGGGAAGATGTGGCTCAAGTTGATCGGCATAATGCCTTAACTAGTAAAACCAATATTTGCTTATTAAGCTCCTTCTCTCCCCGATTTACTTTAATTCTTCCTTTTTTTAATGTCTATGAACTATATAATCATGCCTCCTATGTACTTCTCTTCTTTCTCTTATGCAATTATAAAAAATGGATCAACTAATATTGGACTTCCATAACAGGGGGGATTTTACTCATTATGCCATGTAGGGTTGCAAATTTACGGTATGAAACCAAATTTCCTTGATCTTAAAATTAGTTCCATAGTTTTTTAGAGCCCGTGTTGTTTTATCTGTTTTAATGTTCATGGCATTCCATCTTCTTTTGATTGAAGAAGTGTATCTGTTGAATTCTTATAACCCACATCTAAAATAAAAATAAAAACCACTCAAGAGTCAAGGGTGGATGGTTTATTGTTTTATGGTATAATGAAACTATTTTCAAGGGTGTACCTTCTTTTTCTTATGTTGCAACAGAAATCACAAAAGAGAAGACACTGCAAAGGCAATCAACCTTTGATCATGATTTGTTCATTATGAAATGTTTTGATTAAGATTTGGTTCTAAATAATTAGAATTGATTGTGAATAAATTTGAGATCAAGATTTGTTATTATTTGTCATTATTTTTTTCCTGTTATCCTCACTGAAATATGAGTTAGAGGCTTCATGCACATCAGTCCTTCCATTATTAGATGTGGATGGGTGTCTTCCTGATTTTCCATTGGTTGTGTTTTTGACATGGTATGCTTTCTTAGGCTGAACTCGTAATTCTAAGTTTTAGAGTGGAAGGTAAATATTACTACATTTTCAGTAAGGTACTCTATCAATCCAAAGGGTTGTAGCATATGCACATGCTCTTATCTTGGAATGTTTGTGCACATGCTCTTGGTGTAGTAAGAAAACAATCTATCTTGGAATGTTTGGGCACATGCTCCTGGTGTGCCACAATTTGGTTCACTGCACATTTGGATATTATGAATTGTGGCTTTCATATTTGAGAACCACTTATATCGATTGTATCTTCCATTCACTTTGAAAATTTAAACTATCCCACTATTCAAGGTTAAACCACGAACTATTCAACCACTATCAATTGGCAAATTGTTGTGTGGATTTTTTCATGGACCAACTCAACTCCAATGTTTAAGCTTTAAGTGAAGATTGAATCCTTATGATTATTTTTTGTTGTAATCTAACATTTTTGTCATTTTTAAGGTGAGGATGCAACATTCGAGAGAAAACCCATCAATTATATATATAGAGAAATATCAACATAGCCTGGCTACCTTTTCTGATAAGAGAAAGAGAAAGAAGAGCTCCATCGGTGATATGAGCTTTTTCATGTGACGATGCAACGGTGGAGAGCAAGTGTTGAGGATGTAACTGATGAGATCACTCCAGTATTGGGTTGTTTGAAAAAGAATGTAAGCATTTATGAACTTCCTCCCTTGGCCCTTTTTCTTCATATTGTTTTCCCTTCCTGTGTTGTGATTTTTTTTTTCAGATTCATATTACTTACTATTCATAGTATGGGGCTGTTTGTTCTTCGGTTTCGTGAAGGTAGTCAATTTCAAGATAATACAGCCAATCAATGGGGGAGAATGGATACAAGAAAACTAACGAGAAGGGTGGTGATTTTGGTAACCAGCCGTGGTCTAAGGAAGAGGAGCTGAAACCGTGGACCTTGTGGGAGGAAGGGAAACATGTGTTTAACTTCCAAGATATTGGAAGCAATATAAGTTAATTCAGGCTTGATATTGTGTTGGTTGCTAAATGATTAGCTTTGATGATAGAGGAAGTTTGAAAATATAATGTTGTTTTATTTATTTTATAAGTTGTTTGGATTTTTGCGGTTTATGCTTACATAAAGTATCATGTTGGTCATGAATTTGTGGGTTTAATGGTTTAGGTAAGTAAACCAAAGGTGGGTAGCTCATTCCATGCAATGAAGTTATTTTTGAATGGAAAGTTTCCTTAGGTGAAGAAGTTTGTTGCAAGGTGATTGGTGATTGGGCTGTAATGAATGTTTCATGTGCATATGTTGCTTCAGTTGTTTGTAGTTTTGTGTGTGTTCATTTATAGTATTAACTTTTGGTTAATAAATTGTAATAGTGCCCAAAATTTGACATCCCCAACAATTAGTATTTTGAGCCAAAGTGTTCATACACAATATTCTAATTCCGTGTTGACATGATTACGAAAAACAATAAGAAAGTGAAAGTTGTTGAGATTTATCATCAAGAAGTGGTGTGTTTTGTATTGGTAGTATAAATGTTTGATTTTGTGATATATGAGTATTTTAATTACAAATGAAATTATGAGTAGGAGAAATACTTTGATGTATTATGTTAGATCAAGATGTTGAACTAAACCAAAGGTTGAAAATGGGAATGTTTCATGTAACAATAATTATTATTGCAAGGGGAAACCTATAACGATCCAATCAAACTATGGTTCCTTAAGTGTGTTAAGCTTCAAATATATGCTTTATGTGTTTTAAGTTTAGTGGATGTCACATTTTTTTGTCAAACAGGTTCAGGTTGAATTATATGATTGCTGGCACTGCATCAGTCATTTTTTCTAATAAGAATGCAGCTGAGCTATTTAAGAAAAGTGCTACTTAATTGAAAGTTGATATCCCTGAGGTATGAATATTAAGTTTAGTTATATTTGATGGTCTCTTTGAGGTTGCTTATACAGTGTTTCTTTCTTATATCTAGGAAGATTTATGTTTTGCACTTCCTAAAGAGGTGGAATAGTTGGTTGAGAGGAAGATGTTTTTGAAGATAAAGTTGAATAGATATAATGATAATCACCCAAACTCAAGTGTTTCGGTTCCTCTCAACCAATTGAATGTGGCATACTAAATGAGGATTTTTACGAAGTTGCTTCTGAGGTTCAAGTTTAGTAATTTTATTTTATGTTTGGTTAGGTTGATCAATGTACTTGCTGTTTTTAATAGTGATTTCTCTATATTTGGGTAGGCTGGAGGACCAAGTGCATTACCTACTGAGGAGGATAAAGACATTATGTATATGTGAAAAATGCAACTTTGATGCTATTTCATTTGAAGCATTATGGTTTCTATGTACGACCCAAATGCTATTGCCACCCAATAATTTGAAAGTGCTGGCATAAAAGTTTACCATGTTTATATTTATTTTGTGGTTAGTATACATTGTGTGTCTTTGTGAGTTATATTCCAATTCATAGAGTGATAGATAGAAATGTAGAAACAAATGCAGACAATATTTTATGCATCATATATTTGGATTATGGGCTATTTTTGGTAGTTGTATAATAGTTTCATGTCTGTCATGTAGTAGCTAATATAGCTTACTTTATCATTAAAAATAGAACAATCTTGTAAGAACCTACCGAACCCAAGAGGGGGTGAATTGGGTGAAGTATAAAAATTTATGAACTTTGATAATCTTTTCGTAACTCATCGAAATCAGTTTATAAAGCAATAATCGTCTTTTCAAATATATATGCACATTCAAACATATATCTTTGGAAATGTAAGAGATAAGGGAAGAGAATGTGCAACCGATTTATACCGGTTCGGCCCAATCCTTGACCTACATCCAAATCCCCAAGCTTCACTTGGGATTTTCAATCCACTATCTTCTTTCAACTCGATTACACGTTCGTACAAGAGGTAATCCTCTCACTAGGATTCACTCCCCTTACAACCGTAATCAACACACCGCTTGATTACACACTCGTACTCAAGTAATCCTCTCACTAGGATTCACTCCCCTTTACAAGTTGTAATCAACACAATGTGTTTCCCACTCAAGATCTCCCAATCTTGAGTAACTCTCGAATAGATAGAATGATTACAATAAATCTTCTCTCTCGAGAAGTGAATAAAGGAACACCGAAGAATAATACAAATCATCTCACTCTCTAAGTCAGTCTAGACATGAAAAACGAGTGTAAATGATGTGAAAATCGGAGTATCAAATATTGAAGATGTAAGCTTGTGTCTCTACGTTTTTTGCTTGAATCTGTCTTCTATATATAGGTAGAGATCACTATATGACCATTGAGAAGGTTCAATGACTTGTTGGATAAAGAAATATAGCCGTTAGAAACTAGCCGTTAGAACTTTTGCCTGACTTTTGATGTTCAACCAAATCGATATTTTGAAGGTTTGCTTCTAATCCTTCATTTTAATCATCTCAAACTCACTAAAAAAGTGGTTAAACATGTTTATGAACATTAGAGATTAATCATAGGAAGTATTAAGATCAAACAAGAAGGTATTACAAATTAAATCGATTTGAAATTCGAAGTCGCGAAGAAACCTGGAGGTTTTTTCTCGAAACCTGGAGGTTTTCAAACCGAGAAAAGTCATTTGCTCTCTGTTTGCCCAAACCTGGAGGTTTCGTCAAAAGTGGAAATTCGAGTTTTTTGCGCCAAACAAACCTGGAGGTTTTTTCACAAACCTGGAGGTTTTGAAAATCGAAAAAACATTTGCTCTCCGGATGCCGAAACCTGGAGGTTTCTCAAACCGGAGAAAAGTCATTTGCTCTCTTTTGCCCAAACCTGGAGGTTTTTGTCAAAAGTGGAATTTGAAATTCTGAAGTCGCAAAGAAACCTGGAGGTTTTTCTCGAAACCTGGAGGTTTTCAAACCAGAGAAAAGTCATTTGCTCTTCTCGTTTGCCCAAACCTAGAGGTTTGTCAAAAAGTGGAAATTCGAGTTTTTGCGCCAAACGAAACCTGGAGGTTTTTTCACAAACCTGGAGGTTTTGAAAATCAGTGAAAAACATTTTCTCTCGGATGCCGAAACCTGGAGGTTTCTCCAAAACCTGGAGGTTTTCACTTAAATCAAAATTTTAAGTTTTGAGCCAAAACAAACCGGAGGTTTTCACCAAAACCTGGAGGTTTTGAAAACTTGGAAAATTCTTGGTCAATCTTAAACTCAAGTTTATATGTCCAAGCTCGAGGTGAGAATCCATTGCAAGAAGAATCAGCTTCAAACTCATTATGTTGTGCCCGTTATGATCCGATGAATAAAAAAAGTTCTTGACCGACGTTTTGCAACGTCCTGAGCTGACTGTCAACTTTCGAGGGACATATCTCCTTGGTATGAACTCAGTTTTGGTCCATTAAACTCTTGATGGAAAGCTCTGTGAGTCTACTTTCATATGCCACCGATTTCAGCTCAATCGGATTTTTCGTTTGTGAGATACATCCAAAATACTGAAGGTGGGTCTGGACTGTGACGTTGATTCTTGTGGCAACTTGTAAAAATCATCAAAATGACGCATTGGGAGTCTAGTTTCATATGCCACTGGTTTTACCTCAATCCGATCTCTCGGTTTGAGATATATCATTGAATTACCGGACATCGCCGTGCCGAACGTGAAACAAAGTGAAGCCGAAAAGTGATGTTGGTCGAAACCTTGAGGTTTTGGCTGAAACCTCGAGGTTTTGACCGAAACCTCGAGGTTTGCTAGTCCGAGACACACCGAGACGCTGAAGACACTCAAACCTCGAGGTTTGTACTCAAACCTCGAGGTTTCTCATCCTAAACCTCATATTTGCTTGATTTAACTTTGAATTGACTCATTCTAACTTCCATATGATCTTGGAGCCTCCTAGCATCAATATAAGAACTTGAATAATGATATCTTCATTCCATTCAGCAAGTTCTTCCTTCTTCCATCTCCCAACTTGATCATTCTTCATCATTTAACTTGAGCTCATCATTCTCTCGCAGCAGCTTATTCCTTCTTCAATATCCATAAAGTGATGAAACTTCATTCCAACTTCTACTTATCATATAGACTTCCGTATCACAAGAACTTGAATGTTGATATTCCTATTATATTGTGCAAGTTCTTTTGATAACATCTTTCTCTAATCTCTTCTCTTCTTCTTGGTTATCCTCCAAAATCCATTGATAGCATCTTGCTTTCTTGACAACCTCTGCGAGATACTTCTTTCTTTCATCTCTTATCTCCTTCTTGATCATTCTCCTTAATTTAACTTGGACTAATCTACATTAAACATAGTAGTTAGTCAATGTAGGAGATAACAATATTACTCAATATATTACTCAACCTTTTTGCTTTTAATAATTACACTATATAAGACATCATCAAAACTAATCAAAACCAACAAATCTTATAAGTATGAGTTTGAATAAAGATAATGTTATGATTAAAAAAACAAAAAACAGATGTTGGAAGCATGTTTTTTTATTTCATGATAGATATGAATGGTAGTTGATGTTTGATAGAATGGATGAAATTGATATGGAAGAAACTATACAACTGAAAATGTTGCATGGTGTTGAAGTTGTGTAGGTTGATGAATTCAAGCGCATCATTTATTTTTAAGTGTTTTAGATGTTGCACCCGTGCAAAGCGCGGGGGGAGTTATTTCTTGTTTCCATAAAAAAATAAAGGTTGAAATATTATAATTTTTCTTTCTTTCTTTCTAATCTTATGCTGATAGATGAACTTATTTAGATGGAAGGATCATGGTGCAAATAATAAAGTATTATAGTTTTAGATTTTTCATTCTGCATTATGAATTAATACATACGTACATATTTCATAAATAAAAATATCATATTACAACACACATTTTATTCAGAAACTTTTAATATTCTAAAACTATTTTTTTAAAAAAAAATATATATATATATAACAAGTTTGATGTGATAATAGGAATGATTACTTTATCACTCATCTAATATATATCATCCTTAAAGGTTTGAAGCCCACTTCTTTTGAACTTTTCTTGGTGAAACTAATGATGTAGTATTCCCATTTCTAAGATACCAAGAACTGCACTTGTGAATTTACCATCCACTATCATTACTCATAAGTTTAATTAGCACTTAGGGAAACGCATTAGTATTTATTCTACCTTATAACCCAAATATATCTTAGTTTCTAGCTAGAAGTTTTTTAAACAATGTAGTTTTCAATATCTCTTATAGAGTATTTAGCCACGCTCAATCTACCAAAGATGACTTCTGTGGTGAAGAATTTAAGACCCTCACCCACAATTGAGCCATTTCAACACTATCACCACCAAAAAAAAAAAAAAAAAAAAAAATGAAACTCTTTGTTTTTTAGTAGTAATCACACGGATTCCATCTGAATTTATCACTTGCACCAATCAAAACGGCCACATTTCTTCTACTTGATTTCCCCTATGGTAGCATTCCACTTGCCTCCACCATTCAAATTTATTTACTGTGGGACCACCTCTCCCACCCTTTGTGTGCTTCTTCGCACAAGTCCTGCGTAGGATTGAGAATTGACATTTATTATCTAATTAATTTTTTTTTAAAAACTAAATCCTTATTATAAATATCACTCCATAGTATTAGAGAATCCAATATTGAGAATGATTTTATGGAAAACTGTTTGTTTCTTCTAACTTTTAGTTCAAATGGGGCTTCCTAATTTTTGCTTTAATTTGCCATGGCGTAGGAGTACCGATACTTTCCCCATTATTGTAGTGTGTTTTCTATCCTGCATCATGCATTAAAACATCTTTTTCTTCTTTTGTTATCTCGTTAGAATTAAACTATGTTGCCACTGCTATCAATTTCATGCCTTTTGAACAGAAACTAACGGCATATATAGTTGGGTTAAGTAGCACATCTGCTTTGAAAGTATATGCTTAGGAGCAATATTACCCTATAAGTTTTTTCAAGTTCAATGTTGCCCCAAAAATCTAAAAATGTAGCAATGATGCCCTTTTCCGTTGAAAAAATAATGTTGACCGTTAAAAACTTAACGTTGACTGGAAAAGGGCAACATTGCTATATTTTTAGATTTTCAGGGCAACATTTTTTTTGGGGGGGGGCTTCCAGGGCAACATAACTCTTATATACTTTTAGGACGGATTTGCTACTTAACCCTATATAATTATCTGATGCACTTTGGGGGAACAAAAAATAGTACTGGTTTTATGAAGAACTAGGAAAATGTAAAATAATAAATAAAAAAGTCTCAGGTTGGCTGAATGCCAACTCGATTGGAGGCACATTATTTTTACTTAAGAATTATTATAAAATAAAAACTGAAACATATTATAATTTTTTGTTCTTTTTAGTATTATCATGATGAACCTTTTTAGATGGAAAGGCACGTTGCAAATAAATTATTGTTATTAGCCTTTCCATTCTGCATTATAATTGTTTTCCAACCACTATAAATTAGTGTGTGTATATATGTACATCTGTCCCAAATAATAAAAATATCATATTACAAAAATTTTATTTAGAAACTTTAAATATTCATAAGTTACTTGTATTTCATTATTTATACAATAATTTGGAGATGTGATAGAAACTATGGCTTTATTATTATCTGATTGTATATAAAAATATATATATATATATATTATATTTGTAACACAGTGGAGAGAAAAAGGAAGAAATCTTAATATTATTTCTCAACACTAATGAAATATACACATGTCGTTATATACACTGTTGTTACAAATAAGTTACTGACAGTTGTTGACCAAAAGCTAACTAATTCTGTTATTTTAACTCAATTACTTCTAACTCATTATACTCTAACACCGCCTTCAAGTTGGAGAATGGATGTCTATCATTCCCAACTTAAAGCTGGAGAATTGATGTCTATCATTCCTAGCTTAGAAAGGAGTGTACAAAATGGAGTAGGAGCAAAGAGGCATCTTAATAAAAATATTGGCCAACTGATCTTGAGACTTGATTAGAAGAAGGTAAATCAAACTACTCTTAATTTTCTCTTGCACAATGTGACAATCTATTTTGATATGTTTGGTTCTTTCATGGAAAGTGGGATTAGCAGCTTGTTATGGACTCGTTTATTTGACCCAGTTGTTATGCGGCCCAGTAAGGACAATTTATGGCAGAATCCCTCCATAATAAGGTAAAACGCTAATTATCCCATAATCCCGGCTAAACCATGGAAAGTACAGGTAGTGGAGCAGGATAGTGGAGCAAGCACGAGAGGCTGGAGGCGCACAGGGTCCAAGGACCAAAACCCTAGAGGTAATCTCTATAAATAGGAGATTAACCTCGCAAGTACACATTCTCGATTCATCTATTTTACTATTCAGTCTCACTGTGCACACACCCACCTCTCTTTGGCTAACGCCATATTGTGTAGCACAGTGATCCATTGATACTCTTCGATATCTTCCTTATAGATATATGGGAGCAATCACCCTCTCTTTGATATCTGACTAATAGACATCTTGAAGAGATTACCCGATCCTATATAAATCACCAACTAGCCCATCGAGCTTAGACATTTGTGTTCTACCAAAATCCACTCGGCTTCTCTCTCACGGTCGTCATTAACGATATCAATGAATTTATAGTTGCAATCATCACAGGGGTCGAAGGTGTTTCCCGGATGAGCTCCTGGTCTAGCTAGGAACATTTTTTCAAGTCGTGCAAGGGCAGAAGCCGGGTTAATTGAGTTACCATCTCGGTTTGGAGATCTAGGTTGGGTAGGAAGGGATCCCGGGTGGGAGATGTTTGAATCTCGATTGTCCTGCGGAGATGTTTGGTTCCTCTTTCTACTCCTACTACCCCGGGGTTTACGAAGCATGGCTTCTTTTTTCTCTTCCTCGGTACGAGGTATCGACTAGCACTAGTATTTCTTTCCGGAAGAAAGTGTTTTAATTATTTCTCTATCTTCTTCTGGAATTGGGTTACCATACATATCTAAAGGTAGAGGGTCCATGAAGATTCTAGATAAAAGAATGAAAGCTTGAAGTGTTGGGGTGGCTCAGAACAAAGGTTTCAGCTTTTACATTCAAAGAGGAATTACCTATAAGGTCATCACCGCCACCTAGCACAAACGAGTTTGAATAAAAAGGGGAGAGAAAGACATGAACATTATACTGGAAGTTCAAAAAGGCTACCCAGAAACCCTAGTTACATACCTAGAAAACCAAAAGATGAGGTTTGGTGGGAATAAAAAGGCAAGAACAATAGAAGGCTTGATGAAGCAAGACGAAAGTAAAAGAGAATAAGGAAGCAGAAGGCGTACCTGGTTCTAGAAAGGTTGCATGGAACTGGAAATCAAAGACAATTGTATGGAGAGAAGAAGGCTTTGTGGGAAAAAAAGTTTTCTGGCAAGACAAAGTGAGCATCTAGTGAGAAGTGTTGAAAAGAGGCAGAGGATTTGAATATATAGATGCTTTGAATGCATAGAGCCAGGAGGAATTCACATTGGGTTCTTTTCCTCATGTTAGGTTCTTTGAATGCGAAGAGTCAGGGGCAGCAAAGACAATTCTCAATAAGAATCAAGTTTGAAAAACCTAAAAGTGCAATGATGGCCGTTATGAAACGATGTGAACATTTAATGCGCACGGATTTCAAACACGGCAGAAGTGGTTAGTACGTGGGAAATGGCGGCCTTACGCCATGGTATCAACGGCATAGGCAAATGGAATCTGTTCATATTCTATTCTTTCATGACACCCTGGATTAGGGGCAACACGTGGCAGGAATATACAAATCCGGCAATCTAGATTAGCATATACAAATGAAATCCGGGTTATCATAAAAGCAAGAGTTTTTAAAGGCAGCAATATGTCTAGCCGACTGAGTATAGCAGGAGGAGTATAAGGAGCGCCAAAATCTTGAAGCAAATAATGAAGCCATTGGAGTTCATGTAGAAACAAAATTCACTGAGTCAAACATATGACTAGTTTTTTTTCTTTTCTTTTTTTAGGTTACATCCTTATTGATTTCAATTTGGGTTTAATGTTTCCAGATGGCTTCTTTTAAAATTTTCTTGGTGAGGCTCATGATAGCATTCATATTTTAAACTAAAATGCCAAGGAACACAATTGTGAATTTATAGCCATTGCTCAGTTAATTAGCACTCAGAGAAACACATTGGGATTTCTCCTACTTTATTTCCAACTATATCTCAGTCCCTACAATTTCTTGTATAAATAATACAATATATAGTTTTCAATATCTCTTACATTTAGTCACCATAGCTTCAGGCAAGGATCTGCCAAAGATGGCTTCTGTAGTAACCAACTTAATACCGGTTACCCACAATTGAGCCATTTCAACATCACCACTACACACAAAATGAAACTCTTTGTTTTCTGTAGTGACCACATGGAACAATCCTGGTTCATCAACGTCATATTTCCTCCTACGGTTCCATCTGAATTTATCACTTGCACCAATCTCAGCAGATTTACACACCACATTTCTTCTGCTTGATGTTCCCCATCTTAGCGTTGCACTTGCCTCCACCATTCTCAGTTCTTTACCATGTGGCGACCCTTTCCCACACTTTGTGTGCTTCTTCACACGATCCCCACGTAGAACTAGTCTTCGAGCTAGCTCGTTCGATATCACTTGCTCTACATCATTTCCTATGCCATTTTTTCTCGCAAGTGAAAGAGCCGTCTCTTGTCTCGCATTCTCAATATGACATTTGGCACCAAATGAGATTAGAAGCTTACACATTTCACTTTGGCCTTCTCTTGCTGCTAACATTAATGGGGTGTGCTCATTATGGTCGAAAACGTTGACATCAAATCCTCTTTTGAGTAATTTATGAACCAGATTTGTATCCCCACGGTGAGCAGCATGATGCAGAGGATGTAGTGCAAGATTGGAGACATTAGATCCTTTTTCAAGTGCGGATTCTAGCATAATGCTCGCGAAAATGTTGCCAGGTTTGTTTAGGTTTATAAGGTCAAGGGCTGTCAAATTGTTCTTATTTCTTAGCTTTAGGACATCAGCTTCGGCTTTAAGAAGCAACCTGAAAGCCTCTGCTTTACCTTCTGCTACAGCTACCATGGTAGCTGAGAATCCATTTTCATCTTGCTCATCCAAATTTATGTTATCACGTCCAATGAGCTCCTTCAAAGCATCAACATCATCAGCACGAGTTGCAAGAATTAAAGCCGAAAACACACAGGCGTTGCTTGATTTAACAACCTTCCCACCTCGAATCAAGTCCAAGATTGCCTTCTGGAAGATGTTAGTCCAGTTGACAGACTCTGCAATTGATATCACAGATACTCCTGATGAATTTACAAGCCCCAAGTCAGCTCCAGCTGATACCAACACTTTAAGACAATCCTCATGCTTATACCTTGTAGAGATCATTAATGCAGTATCACCATATTGTGTTTGTGAGTCCAAATTACAACCAGCGTCGCATAGGGATTGAAGAATACTGCTCAATCCGAACCGCACAGCCAAGTGAATAGGATAGAAATTTGCTTGAGCTGCCAATTCTGTTTTTGCAGTAGAATTTAGGATCACATTAACAGCTTTTTCATTGTTACAGAGAATGGCATGGTGGAGAAGAGACCTTCCAAAGTGTAAAATGTTGGGTGAGAGGTAGTGGAGCAGCATAGTTAAAATAGTTTCACTTGATTCAAAGTACTCCACAGCACACCAAGTGATAGGGTATGCATCAGCCAATCCAGCACCGACACGAAATTCTTCTCCAGTATCAATTTCCCATGTCCAAGCCCCTAGTTTGGCCTCAATATCTGTCCTTACACCTACCTGATCATGTCCAAGAACATGATTTAGAAATCCACAAACGACAATGACTCAATTCATGTATTGAATCAGCTAATGTTATTAAATATAAGTGCTACTCTATAAGAGCTAGCTTCTCTCCTATTCCTAAACCGTCTTCTGCCCCTCCCCTACCCAAAACTACAGCATTTTGGGTGTAAAAAAATAATTGTGGAAAACTTTCTTTTTTCTTTTTTTTCGCCTTGTAAAGTAACCACGAGTTTTGTATTTTTAGTAGCACCCTGTGTCTTGTAATTTTTGTGCTCTAAGCACCTTAAAATATTTTTCTAGTAGAACCAACCTAGTATTCAGCATTTAGCACTCTAAAATTTTTCTCCCCAAATAATTCCCAGTGTCCTAAACTAATTTTAAGTGCATCCTGCACCTTAAAATATTTTTTTCAATAGCAACAAACACCATAAACTTTGGATATACTTAATGCTACAAAAAAAAAAATGTTAAGATGTTGGATGTGCCAAAAATTATTTTATAATACTACGTGTTAATAGAAAATTTTTTGGGAAAATATTAGTAAGGTCCCAAGGTAGATAAAAAATATCAAAAAAGTCTCAACCCCAAATACCCTTTTTTATATTAATTACGGAATTCCTCTTACAAAAAAATCTCGTTGTCAAAATAGTTTTTCTTATTATCAAAATGACTTTATTAGTTGTTAAAATGTCTCTATGAAAATCTCGTTGTCAAAATGGCTTTTCATATTGTCAAAATGACTTTTCTTGTTGTAAAAAATTCTTTGAGTTTTTCCTCTGGTGTGTAGAATTTTAGAAACCTAGAAAAATTTTGCAATAGAAAAGTCACTTAGACAACATGAAAATCCATTTTGACAATGAGATTTTCATAGGGACATTTTAACAACTAATAAAGTCATTTTGACAATAGGACTTTTTCGTGAGAGGAATTTCGTAATTAATATCAAAAAAGTCCCTAGTCCCTAGGGACTTTTTGAGAGGGGTTGGATTTTGGGTTGAGACTTTTTTTAATATTTTTTATTTACCTTGGGACCTCATTGATATTTTCCCAAAATTTCTTAGGGTGCTAAATAAACTAAGTGCTATCAGAAAATACTTCAAAGTGTGGTATGCTATATGCCGGGTGGTACTAAAAAATACTTTAGGGTGTTGAGTGTATAAAAAAATTGTTTAAAATACTATATGCTAATAAAAACTACTTCAGAATGTTGGATACTATTTTATAAGAAAAACAAGTGTTCAACAACATTTTTTTACACAAAAAATGGTGCAGTTTTGAGTAGCTGAGAGGGGACAATGGTATCTCCATTTACGATCTCAATTTAATGTCTCAACCATTAGATCAACTTTTAATAGTTGAGATTTGGTAGTATGTAAAAAATATTATTATAATTTTAAATACAATAAAAATCTATCATTAACTCAACCATTAAAATTAAAGTTGATCTAATAATAGAGAGTAAATGAAAAATGAGGCTGATAAAGACATTCTTCTCCCTGCAAAAAGAGAGGCTAGGTCTCTTTCTGCGTACCCAGTGTGTTGCAAGTCAGGTAATGTGTAATATAGACAAGTGGCCTTCAATCAAATATATAAATAAGTAATATTATACCAAAATAAATATATAAATAAGTATTCACTTCAAAGATTCGATCTCATACGTGAAGAGTGAAGGTTGTTAAAGTGAGAGAAGCAAACCTGCAAGAGCAATCTCACAACATCAATATGCCTGCTAACAACAGCAGCGAACAATGCATTGCAATGAACATTTGCGTGCAGAAATGGCTTTGAAGATTGAAGCAATGTCCTATCAATGGCATTGCCATCCACCCCATGCTGGAACGTTTGCAAACAATGACATTTTTATAATTTCCCTCTGAATCTAATTTTTACAAGGAAAAAAAAAAAACGGGGAAATGGGAAATGTCCCCTATCAAATGTTTTTATTAGTAAGAATGAGCTCCTTCAAAATTTGGAAAGTGCTGATGTTTTCCATGCATAAAAGTTTATCAAAGTAAAATTTTTAACGTAGACTTTTTCCTAAATGGTTTTTTTTTTTTTTTTTTTTAAAACATTTGAAGTCCCTCTACATACATTAGTCTCCCTCCACATTAAGAACCATATTTTATGTTTTTAGAACTTAACTCATATTAAACATTTTCAATATTATATTCATATTTTCTATTCTCTTGTTTGATGATTTTACCAACTCCTCTAATATTCAGTAAAAATATATCTTTAGTCCTTTAATTTTTTTATATAAGGTTATTTCATTTTGGTTCCTTAATTTTATAAAATGTTTTTTAGTTAGGTCATTCTAACACCGTTAATTTTATTGATAAAAAGTACTAATATTAAAATCTTAAATGTTGATAAAATATTGATATATTAAATTTAATTTTTAAAAATAACAATGATGGTACCAAAAAATATGATTTTAGATTAAACATGTTAGAGTTAGTGGTTTGAAAATATACTTTATAAAATTAGATAGCCAAATTAAAATTTTGTATGAAGCTAAGTTACATTACTTAAGATGCAATTTTGTCTTGATATTTTTTGTACAATTAATTTAAAATCAAGTAATATTAATAAAAAAAAAATCAATGCCCCAATTCTTAAAAAGGATGAAAGATGAACCCCTAAAAACTTTAAACCTCATAAAGTTTTTAATTTCAACCAAAGGTCTTGTTCTTTTACAAATTATATGCAATTCATACATGTTGTTCCCAGTTTGTCCTCATCAATTGTATAGTTTAATTACCTTTAGGAGGACATGAACAATCTGTGTGAATCCTCTACAAGAGGCAGAGACAAGAGCATGAACTGCAACATGAGAACGTATCATGTTGGACTCCATCAGTATCTCTGCAAATACAGGCCGATCCATGAGGCTTGCTTCCATGAGAGCCTCCTCGCACGACGCCTGAGACGCTCCGGCGTTGATAAGCTTCTCCACAACTTCACGGTGGCCTTCCCTCACCGCCGCCGTCGTAGCATAGCCCCGGAATAATCTCTCATTCACATTACCTCCAACATTCTATCAAACATCATTCATATTAATACTCTGTCCGTAACAGAGAAAAAGTACTGAAGATCTCAAAATTCAATTACCAGGAGCTTTCTCAGTAGGATCAAATTCCCTGTATGAGCAGCAAGAAACAGAGCAGTGACCTCTGTCTTGAACTCCTCGTATCCAAATCGAACTTCGTGAGGCGACTCGTTGTGCAACGCAATCTCCGTCGTTCTGCACTTGAGGCTCACCGTTCCGATGAAGTTGACGTCGACGAATGGATTGGCGATACATTCCAAGGCACCCTCGGTGTCGCCGTTATGAGCTGCGTCTATGAGCCGTTGTGAAACCTCTGTTTCGTAATCGATTGGAAACACCTGCTTTCTAATCCCTGAGCCTGACCTTCCCAACACCATCATTTTCAGCCTTAGCTCTTCGCTGTGAAAGATTTCGTCATAAACAAAGCAAGGAGATGAGGATTTATAAAGAAGAAGAAAGAAAGGGAGAAAATATTTGAATTTGGTTGGCAAGTTTTTGACTTGGCAGAGAAAAGAGACAGTTAAGAGCGTTTGGATGTTGGGACTACCAAGTTTGTTTGGTAAGCAAACGAAGGAAATGACGAGAATATGAACAGCTAGGATAACAACAAGGGTAAAGGATTAATATGCAATTTTAGCAATGAAATTTTTGATCAAGAAGGTTAGCATAATTAAATTTTGAACCGCATAAAAGTATATACAATTTTTTAAGGGTTAAATACCATTTTCGTTATGGAAATTTAATCTAAGAAACATTGGTCATTTGGAAGTTTTTTTTGTCTCATTTTTGTTTCGGAAATTTAAAAACATGGCAATCTTGCTTATAGGTTGATTTTGACTATTGAATTATGGCTCTTCTTTATAAACTTTCAGGGCAAAATTGTTTCTAAAAAAACTTTCCTGATAAATTTGCTAATTAAAAAACTTTTAGGACATATTTGCTCCATTTTGTTAACGTTCGGGATAAAAATAAGACCAAAAAAATTTTCGGGTGACTAATACTCTTTCGGCTAAACTTTTATGGTAAAAATAATATTTAACCATTTTTTCAGAATGGGTGCAAGTTCTGCAGTTTCATTAAATTGATATAAACTTTTTTTTTTATATATACTAAAATTTTAGTAAAGGGGTTGGGTTCACCCACAATTTAAGAGCGGGGAAAAAATTTTCCTTCCTCCTTAGATAATACCGATGTTGGGCGGACGAGCCGCCTATTACCCTCGATGTTAACATGAGAATTATTATAAAGTTAATGGGAGAACAAGGAGTCCCGCGAAAAAAAAAAAAAAAAAAAAAAAAGAGCGAGACCGATGTTTTGGATTAATTTAACATAATTGTTAAAATTGTGTCTTGTTTTCAGAAAATTGTATCTATTTTTTTCCCTTCAAAATTTAATTGTACCCGACGCTACTCACAAAAAAAGTTGGTTAGTAAAAGTGGACATTAACCCTAACTATTCAAATTATTACAAAATATGATAGATATAAGTTTGTTATTATACTTAATAGGTATGTTACGTTTTTACATTAGAATACAAATATTATTTAGTGGTTTGATAGTAATATGGAATTAATATTTGGTATTGATCGAGAATATATAAAAAAAAATTATTCAAAACCAAACTTACTCCAAATGTCTTACCAATTCAATGTTGAGTGAAAGAAAACTGAACTACTTCATTCGGTTCTTGTATCCATTTTATAATCAGTCCTAAGTCCTAACTATTTTCTTGACATTAAGAAAATTAGCTAATTAGTTAAATATTAAAATTTTTAACAATTTGTTATAAATATTCCATTAAATTTTGTAAATAAGTCGTTTATAAAGGACTAATAGATAGGTTATAAATAAAACAGGAAGGACCGAAGGAGTATTAATTAGAGGTTCCTAGCTCCTTCATGCCCTCAGTGAAATATTAGAACAATATATATATATTAATTATATGTTATCAAACATTATTACTATTTTCTTAGTGAATCTGAAATTCCAGATAAATTGTTTTAAATATTTGGTCTCTCAATATTCACTTTTAAAACTCATAAGGCAATTTATTTCACATAACTAACTCGAACTGTGCAAAAGTAATTTAAAATAAGCTTAATCCATGCTCGATTTTTTTTTTTTTTTGGATTATTTTTAGATACCTCAAAAGTGTTTATTCATATAAATCAAGATGAACCAACTCTTGTGTTTAATAATTGATTAATTTTGGTGAAAATGCTAATATCACATTCCTTTGACCAAATCAGATTTTCACTAAATTAAAGTCAACCCATCGAACACACTAATTAAGAAGTTTCATGGCGTGGTCTTCAGAGCTAATATCATGAAAACCTGGTCATGTGCTGTTTAACTTCACGAAAACTTCGATTTGGTCAAACGTAATCCTTATTAAGGGATTTTAGTCATTTTACAATAGTTTATAAAATAGTCAAATTTTTATAAGGAAAGATAAATAATACATATCTTATTTATAAGGCAGACAGATAAGTAATTTTTTGCTCTTATTAAGAGGGCAGAGAGATGATTTTTTCATATAAATATACAATTTTACAATTATTTATTATTGTATTGACTTTTTTTTCCATTAAAATATAGGGTTAAGGTATATTTTTGCCTTTAAAGCGTGCACCCGGAGCAATTTTACCCCTAAAATTTTTTAGGTAGCAATATTGCCCGAAGTTTCAAACGGAGCAATGTTACCCCTCCGTTAAAAACCCTAACGGTTAACGTGACCGTTAGGGTTTTTAATGAAGGGGTAACATTGTCTTCGCGTTTGAAACTTTAGCAAAATTTCTACTTTTTTTAGGAGCAATGTTGCCTCTAAAGTTTAAAAATGGAGCAATGTTGCCCCTCCATTAAAATCCCTAATGTTAACCGTTAGGGTTTTTAATGGAGAGGGCAACATTGTCCGTTTTGAAACTTTAGGGGCAACATTGCTACGCTTGAAATATTAGGGGCTAAATTGCTCCTGGACGCATACTTTAAAGGCAAAAAAGCACCTTAACCCTAAAATATAATGTATATTAAATAGAGTAAATTTGGAAAAAAAAATTGAGTTTTATGAAATAATTAATGAAATTTAAGAGTTTTTTTTTTTTTTTTTTTTAATCGGGCCGACACATATTGAAAGTGTACTGTAAATAAGACTAAAGAAGTATGTGAAAGTGACATGCTGGGAAATGGACAAAAAGGGCACATCACTGGGCGGAATGTTTTAAGGTCCCCAAAGGAGCCGGATTTGGCCTGCGCTAGGTCCATAAACAATAAGTCGAAAGTTCAATATTAAAGCATAAAAAACATCAAGAGGATCTTAATCGTTTTTAATATGGTAGCAAAATGAATTTATATACCCTTGTATAATATTCATGGCAAAAAATACCTTTATACTTGTTGGAAATTATGTCCTAGGGGCAATTCATTGTACTTTGGATATTTAAGTTATTTAAAGTATTCTCTTTAGTTATCATTTTCGTTTGCATGTTCGTATTGATAATCTGCATCCCTGGATACATCTTATAGATTATCCTAAATGTCCCTGATCGGTCATCTACGTGGGAGCGAAGATGAGTTATGACCAGTATGACTTTGATAAGGTATGGAGATACAAATCAAAGTCATGGGCACTTGTAAGAGTACAAGGTGCTGGATCGACCCATTATGAGAAAGCTACATGGATCTAGTCATAAGCTTATCTCATGTATAACCGCGTCGACGCCCCCTATGACTTGAGATCATCATGGATTCCTACACGATGAATCACGGTCTTTGACCTAGTCAAAAGTCACCTTTGACCTAGGGTGATGATAAAGGCAGGATCGAGATCAGTGGTTTTCATGCGGAGGGATGTGAATGGTCAAGATGGAATTTGTCCCTCACATTTGTAGAGAGATAATACTTTGGGCCATCGATGAGTGAGTCTAAGAAATGTATGGTCATACTTGTGATGGAAAGGAGTTTCCATTTCACTTATTAGACTACTCGAGAATCAAGAAAGTAATGGTCAAGAAAAGGAAGTTGACATTATCCATGCCTCATCCTTGACCAAATTATCGCGTGACAAAAGGGACGTGACATGGTTGTACGATAGGTTGTATCGTGTCATCGATCCCCATGTGAATTGGGTAGTCGCAATGTCTTACTAGAGGCCGCTTGCGATTTGTGGGTCGACACGTGTTGGCCCACCGCCAATCTCATATGGGCTGCAGGTCGCACACAAGAATAACTCAACACGAGCGATCGTGTCCAGATTCATTGAATCTTAGATACGTCTAAGATTTAATGAATACTAAATTTAATCTAGGATATATATATATATATATATATATTAAATTCGAAATTAATATATGTTAATATTATTAATAGAGATTATAATATTAATATATTTGTTTTGTATTTAATTTATTTGATAAATTAAATATCTAAAACAAATTGAGATATTGTATCTCATTTAATTTTCAAATAAAGATATCGTATATCCATTTAATATTAAATTGAGATATGGTATCTCAAATTTAAATTGAATAGACAGATATTATTTCTGGATTTAATTTATAGAGATAAATTAAATCGAAGGCTTTTAATTTGGATTAAATAAATGGATTTGATTAGATCTATTAGATGGATTTAATTAATACATTTATTTTAATTCGATTCTAAATTCGAATTTCAAATCGCTTTAATGAGGATTAAATACGTTACATCGATTTGATTGGTGTAATTAATGTATTTTAATTCATATTTGAAATTTGAATTTCAAAATTAATGAGGATTAATTTTATATAATGCGCCGAACGGATTTGGAAAACTCACGGACATTTTGTCGAGCGCATTCGTAGAGAGCCGCGAGAAAAACCCTAGAGTGGAAAATTAAGAGAGACGCACAAGAGGCGCTAGCACGCTGCCGTAGCCGTGTTCGGGAGTTGTTCGTGTGGATACCGGTGGAGGAAGACGATCCTACGAGTTGTCTTCGCCGATCGAGGAGGTAGCCCACCCGTTCAACGAAGAACAAGGCGCAAACGAATTCTCCTAAGGTAATTTCGGATTCACTAGCCTAGGTTTAAACGCACCGAGTGATCCTCGGGACGGGATTCATAAGTTTTTTTAATCCGCTGCTTTGTACGAATCCCAACAATACTCCCTTCATCCATAAATATAAATTTTAAATAATTTCTTTTTATTGATTAATAAAATAGTTAAAGCAATAAATATGTGAGTAATACACACACACTATACCCTCCCTTGTAAATATAATTTTCATCCACTATCTTAATTAATGCAAATCACCGGGTTGCTATTCAAAAAAATATATGCAAAATATATGTCCATTCAATATGAGTCAAATTGGGGCAAAAAAAAAAAAAAAAAAAAAAAAACAATGAATGTTGAGACAAAATTAAAATGAATTTTATATTTTGGGACTTATTCTCAAATTTGAAGCTTATATTTAGATATGGAGGTAGTATAACATAAAGGGTTAATGTGTACCCATCACTTTGAAGTATTTTTTTTAGGGTGTCTATACCATATAAAAATTGATAATCCGTGAGCCATAACATTATGACTTTTGTTTTTAAAAAAATATTATAAACAGTATACACTGAACTAAATAATAGCTTAATTAATTAATTGAATCAGCCATCAAACTTTATATTATATTAAAAACTATAATAAGCTAAATTTACTGGGATTCACATTACTATTTCTAAGCCTGTATTTGAGAGCATTTAATAGAAGTGTTTTTATATTTTACGAGAGTCCCACATATTCATTTCGTATAACAAAAATTTATTTAAAATACAGTAATCCCGACAAGCATTAAATCATTACCAACGTAATTTTTTCTTGAGCTACAAAAAAAGTCCCTTTTTATTTTGAAAATTGTCAATATAATTTATTATAAAGTCTCACTACTATACAAATATATTTTTATTCTACAATAGTTCTCCCTATGTTTCATTTAGTAGGTAATATAATTTTTAACAATTGCTGAATTTTAGTATCTCTCATGTGTATATGAATGGTTCTTTTTATCACTTCAACAAAACCAACTTTTAGCGACGACATTTGACGGTGAAAGCCAGATTTTCAGTAACTGTTGCACTAAAAATTCTGCCCTTCGGCAAGAGACATAGTTTGTTGTCGCTGAAAGTGTTATAATAAGTGGCGACATTATGAAGTCATCGCTGGAGGTGTAACTTTTAGCGGTGATAGCTATTTTTCATCGTTGAAGGTTATATTTTTCAGTGGCGACTATCTATTCTTGCCACCGGAAGGATGTTTCAACGGTGACTTCCATGCATGTAGCAGCTGAAAGTCTTGTTTAAAATTTTTAAAAACTTTAGTTCTTTTTTAAATAACTTATGATAATTATGAAATACATATGTTAATGGATGTAATTTGTTATGAGTTAATAAAGTAATTTCTCAAATTATTGTGAGATAAAGAGAGTTTGAGAAATTGTGTGTTGTGTTTGAGAGAGTGAGAGGGTGGGAAAGGGAAGGGAGAGGTATGGTGTGTATGAGAGAGAGCTTATAAATTATGTTTGTACAAGTATATATGTGAGATGGAGAATTATAAATGCAAACTGTGAGAGGGTGAGAGTGCAAGCATGGGAGAGGGGATATTTGTAAGATAGGGAGAGAGAGGAAGTGAGAGATAGAGTGTACATGTGAGAATTTTAATACAATTGAGAGGAAGTACATAATGCAATTAAGTGTTCGAGATAATATAACTATATTATAATTAATGTAAGTATGCTTATTTTTTATAAGTAGTATACTTAAATATAATGATATTGTTATAAATATTATGAAATGTGGATATTCATTGCCAAAAAGTCTCTTAGGACTACATCTCATAAGGTTAATGTGTCATTACACCTGTTACTCCCAAATTGAAGAGTTTCTTGTACTTATTCCCTATAACCTCCAATTGCACAATTATATTGCTTTATGTACTTGTAACTCTTTAGGTTAGTCTTCATGTTGTAGTCCTATATTTTGATGATAATGTACACCATTTGTGATAATGAAGTGAATGAGAACTCTCTCATTTTTTCTCCAGCTTTCTCTCATCTTATTCATCCTTCATCTCTTGTATTTTCCTTAGTTTCATAACAGATATGATATTATTACATAATGAATGTTTGTAATAGAGAGAGTGAAAAATAATATAATTGGTGGAGGCAATTGATGAGTACAAATCCTACCATGTTTTCCCTATCCTTTATTACTGAATTGAATGGTAAATACGAGCTTAACTGAAGATAATCTAAGCAAAAAAGCATACATTCATGATTTAGGGACTGAAGAATAGAAATCATTTGCATGTGCTAAAAGTAGAACAATTTACTTGGTTTTTAAAGAAAAACGTATAGCAGAGCTGATACGATGCTATAACATTCTAACAGCAACTCGAAGTGCAATACACAACATCACGAAGGCTATAGCAAAGTAGAGGACGCAATGCTATGCGGCATGTTTTCTGACCTTTTTACCCAGATGATTTCAGGAATAAAAGAAAAGGACGATACTGACAGGTAGATTACTGACATAACGGAATAGAAGATGCGGAGGATCAAAACTAAAAGATTTGAAGAATCCCGCAGATCGCCAGAAGCAATCTACTTGGATCAAGAAAAGCAATGAGATCCCGACGGATTAGGAAAGGCCCACGTAACTTACGCCGTAAGAAAAGCCTGACTATAAAAGGAAACAATGGAGCCAACCCTAAGGGAGTCGGAGAGCCCTAGAACAAGATTCTACTTTCAGCCGACTCAAGAGAAGAGTGAGAGATTTTCACAAGAGCATGAGATTTCCAGGACAGCCCAGTATCCTCCCCTGCAGTACAACAGAACGAAGAAGACGTGGAGTGGTGACGTGACAGGGTCGCATCCACGCCATTGGAACTCCGTCAAAGCTTTCTGTTTTCCCTTTTTAATTTAGTTTTCTGATCATGCGTCATTTTGTTAGTGTCTGCTTTGTGTGTCCCTCGTCAGTCATGAACTGATTTTCATATGGCTGGATGAGGATGAGTCCTTAAGTTGTTGAATAAACCCAGTTGCAAGTTCTTAATTTAATAAATTTGGTTTGCTTATCAGTGCTGTAATTACTAGTCGATTAACGGAAGTTAAGGGCTAGATTTGTGGCCCCGCTTCGGGCAAGGAGTTGAGGTTAGACCTCGAGAAACAAGAGTGTTTGCTAGGCGGCCGTGCACGCTTGACCTATTATTGTAGGCTTTAGGAATGGGTCTACCTCTCATAACCATAACACCCTGAGCGTAAAGCAGATCTCTCTAGAAAGTTGCCATAGGAATATGGAAGGAGTATAGTTAGCATCATATGTATCGAACGCGGAAGCAATAACTTTGTAATTAGTAGCTATGCTGTAGCAATTGCGGAAGTTGTGCAGTATAGATGCTATAGCATTGGGTAGAGCAACTGGGGAATTGATGCACTTAAGGGTGATTCGAGTCCAAATAACTTCTTACTGATATCTTCTCACGTTTAAAGTCATTCTGTTTACTTTTGCTAGTAGCATAATCACAACAACCTCTCAACCCAATATATTTACTTTCTTCTTGCACAACTATCATAACAATCGCGCGTCACTCTTTGGTATCTCAGTCTCTGTGGGACGATACTCTACTTACACTTTATTACTTGTTCGACTGGTTCACTTGCCATCAAGGAAATCGACCAACAACAATCATATTAAATTAAGGTATGTGATAAATATATAATTAAATTAAATTTATTTATGTATTTTTCATAATTAATAAAGATTTACTTTAACATATACATGTTTTATATTTGTATCACTTGTTGTAAAAGTTCAGCAATTAAATTCTTGGGAAAATCCTCCTTAGGTCCTAATGGATCAACATATTCTCCAAAAAGTCCCTCATAAAAGTCACATGTCAGAAAGCTCCCAAGGGATTTTTCAAACATACAATGTAGATGTGAAATGACCAAAAAAAAAAACCATCAATTTGCTGAAAAAGGAGGGTGGCAAAATTCAAAATCACTTGACTCTATTCTCTGGACTCTTATCTCTCAACGCATTTTTTCTCATGTCGGAAATGTGAAAACATCAACCACCATCGACCCACTAAAGCTGATACAATCGCCGTCATTGGTTCTCCTGTGGCCATCCTCCGAAAAGAAAGGAACAAAACATTTTAGGGATTAGGTTTTTTCCATGTGTGTATGCCTCTTCGATGGTGTTCTGGCATGGTGTGAGATTCATTTTACTTTCATAGTGAGGAACTTATCGAGTGTTGTTGTTACTAAAAGAGTCGGTTTAGTCCCTTATGTGCTTAATCTTTGGGATAATATTTGTATTCTTATGGTTCTTTGGAAGAATATCCAGATCTGAACTAAGATTGCTTACTGGTGTTAATAGTTTAAGATAAGCCGTGTGTGACACCATCTTGAGTATAAGAATCAAAGTGTAGTTATTTGTGCATTAAAGGTCACGTTCTTACTTGTTAAAAATTTGAGTGTTTAAACCATATTTGCATGAATTTGTTTTAGCTAGTAATTTCCATCATTGAGGACCAAGGGCCATCATATAGCATTGATTGCTGATTGGTTTTGATTCTTGTGCACAAGCAACGTAATTTTTGTCCAAGATAATAGTTTTGATTATCTATTTGCAGGTATGGTAATGCTAATGTTTGGAAGATATTCATAGATCTTTTTGATTACTTTCCATTGACTGCATTAGTCAGTATAGAGTACATACTTCTGTTTTTTACTTTACGTTGTAGAAGGGATTTTTTCTTGAAAACATTAAATTCAAGTTAACTGAAGGGGGAAGGGGAAGAGTTGCATCAAGCCAATTACCTTATCTTCCATCAAAATTAAGTGGAAATGTGAAATAGTGATTAGTTTTTAAAGAAAGCTTTTGGTTTATGTGAGCATAGAGAAGGTAATAATTTATTTCCATATATAAGCTTTTTGTCTCCTGAAGAAAACCTTATTACATTTGAAACCTGATGCATTTGTGTTAAATGTTTATATGATATTATTTACCTATGCCTTTTGTGTTAAATTGTCATATGCTTTTGGTTTATGTGACCATAAAGAAGGTACTAATTTTTTTTGGGTTAAATATCATTTTTACCATGGAAGTTTAGCCTAAGGAGCACTAGTCACCCGGAAGTTTTTTTGTCTCATTTTTGCCCTAGACGTTAACAAAATGGAGCAAATATGCCCCAGAATTTTTTTTTAGGAACAAATTTACCTCTGAAGTTTTTCCTAGGAGCAATTTTGCCCTTGGAAGTTTACAAAAAAAAAAAGCAACAATTCAACGGTCAAGATCAATGGATGGGCAACATTGCTATACTTGTTCTGGTGTAGAACACAGATGTCCAGCTAAGGGCTGGTACTTTGATCTTGGATAGCTAGGCTCTGCCTGAATATCTATGAAGGAGATAATCAGGAGAGCGTGGGATCACTGTACACGACAAAGGGGTGGTGTGTGTGCACAGTGAGACTGTATGTAAATAGTCTGAGTTAGAATCTGTGCACCTGGTTACCTGACCTCTATATTTATAGAGGTGTATGGGGCTGATATCTCGGCCTGGTGCGATATCCGGGGCGCGCCATATCCGAGCTGCGCTATCTCTGGGGCGAGTGTCTCGGAATGCCATTATGATATGGGTAGATCGTGCCTAGCCAAGATTCCGGATCTCACCCCATGATTAGCGGATCATACCTCCTGGTTCCGTTTGGGCCGCGCCATGGACTTGGGCTTTTGGGCCGGTCCGTAACAGTTGCCCCCCAGCTTGGTTGTTCAGGCTTCTGGGCGGCCGAGATGTTCAATGCCCCCGGCCCCTGTTGAGGTCCAGGGCCTATGCTTCATCTGGACCGGCTTCTAACGCTGTGGCTTGTTCATGTTGTAACAGTCCGGGTGGTGTCCTGGGTCCCGCCTGACCGGGGCGTCTCGAACAGCCTCGGACTTACGTAATTAGCCCCCTGTTCGTGAGTGAGTCGCTTGGCATTCTTTCCGTAGGCGCCATCATTGTTACTTTACACCTAGCTTGCCCTGATTGGAAAGAGTCTGCAGCCGTCGTGCCCCTCCGTGTGCCGATTTGCGTGCACATTTAATGCTCCTACTTCGTTCTGTGCATTTCCCATCGTGTCTAGGTTCAAAGACCGAATTACCCCCGGCGTTCCATTTCCTGTCATACCTATGAAGTAATTTTTTTGCGTTTGGCTCCTCCATTTTCCCGCTACAACCTTTCTTTGGTTTTGCTCGGGGTTTTAGAATCATCTCCTTTGCCAAAACTCCATTGTTCTCCATTTCTATCGTTCAAGTTTCTCTCTTCTTACTCATACATGTATTTTCCTTATTCTTCTTTACCTTTTTATGGCATAACGTATTTCTTACCGATTATATATCCTTTGGTCCATTATTTGCGTTCCTACTCCTCCTCCTTTCTGGTTTTCTGAGTAAGCTTTTGGGACCATTTTCTGGGTTTTGCTTGCTTTTGACACATCCGCGTCTGTACTTGCCTCTCTTTCAACGTAAGACCTTTAGTTCTTAGGTTCTTAGTTCCTTCCTTATGGATAAAGATAGACATTTTCCTAAACCCGGATCAATGTTAACCCCGAGGAAGAGGAGTTTCTTCGCACTCGCTTCCGCGAGCTTCTTATTGGGTTCTTGGAACCGAGCTTCTTACTCCGAGGTTCTCAAGATGGCCTCCCGCTCCTCCTCCTCCCGCCCGAGCTTTTGCACACAATGTTCCTATCTCATCCCCAATACAGCCGGATCGGTTCCGTCGCCGGCTCCGTGTCTCCGGCCTTATTGGCCCAACCGCTCCACTTCGTGAGGGTCCACCTTCTCGTGAGCTCGGATCCTTATCCCGAGGATTACCTCGGCCCCTGCTGGGACTGCTTGGCCGAGGGTGCTTTCCACATTGCGCACGGCGGAGACTCCAGAGCCTCCTCGATTCTTGGTTTTTGCCAGCATCGTCAACCTTTGGGCCTTTCTTCTGGCGTACCCTTTCGTTCGAGTCCGCCATCCGTTTTGCCTTCTAACATGCTTTTACTAGGTATTTCCAACTCTGCTAATTTCATTTTATTTTGCCTATAGGTTAATGGCTCCGAAATCTCTACCCTCCAAGCAATGGACCGAGGCTGAGGAATCGGACTCTTCTAATCCTCCCGAGGCTCTGTGTCGTAGATTTCCCTGGGTGTCCCATGAGGTCTTGAAGACCCGGTCATCGATGTCGGATACCGACATTGCACGTTTGGACCTACCCGTCATGGAGGGGTGCGTTATACGCGCCCGGAGGCCAATGAGCCTATTTGCGCGGAACGGGAAGTAGGCAGTCCCAATTTCTTTTTCTTTTACCGGGATTACCTTACTCGGGTCAGTGTTTGCTTCCCTTTCACCCAGTTCTAGATAATGGCCCTCCTGCACCTGAGACTTGCCCCATCTCAACTTCATCCGAACGGGTGGGCTTATCTTGTCGCGTTCGAGCAACTGTGTTGCTCCTTCCCCATTCCAATTCCCTGCACGACCAATCTCTTTTTCTATTATTCGGCCCCTTTACCCCCGGCTCTCCCAAAGAAAGTGACAAGCTAAAAGGGTTGGTATCTCTCCGCTACAATCTAGATCGGAAACTCATGAAGCCCTACTCCGAGTCGTTTAAGCGGTTCAAAAATGCGTTCTTCCAGGTTGTCACCGTGCCTGGTAAACAAACCTGGTTTTTGAAGAGGGTTGAGGCCGCCGACGTAGAGTGGCGTTTGTTGGCTATGATTAGTTTTGATGATGTCCTATATAGATGCCATTGTTATAAGCAAAAAGATTGAGTACTATAGTTATCTCCCACTTTGACTAACTATTGTATTTAATGTAGATCAATCCAAGTTCTTATATTGATGCTAGAAGCCTCCAAGATCATATGGAAGTTGGAATGACTCAATTCAGAGTTAAAACAAGCAAAAATAAGGTTTTGGATGAGCAAACTTGAGTCTCCAAATATTAAACTTGAGTTTCCTACCTTGCTGCTGTAATTTACTCATCTGATAGGAGAAAACTCGAGTTTTGAGGGAAAACTCGAGTTATCAAGTGTTTACAGTGTCTCTGGGGTCTCTGGACAAGCAAAACTCGAGTTTTGGGGCGAAAACTCGAGTTTTGGAACACTGGACCAGTAAAACTTGAGTCTTGAGGCAAAATGCGAGTTTTGGGTCTCTGGACTAGCAAAACTCGAGTTTTGAACTGTTATCAGCACTTCAGCTCCACACTGTCTCACGTTCAGCACGGGCAACCTCTGGTATTTCAATGATATCTCACAAACCAGAAATCGGATTGAGACGAAACTAGTGGCATATGAAACTAGATATCTAAAGCGTCATTTTGATATATAATTGAAGTCCAAAGGTGTTCAGATGAAGGAGCTATGTATTTTACAAGTTGGCACATCAGTTCACGCCATGCTTCAGACCAAGCTTCAATGTTTTGAGTGTATCTCACAAACTAAAAATCCAATGGAGCTCAAATCGGTGGCATTGGAAAGTAGACACACATAGATTTCCATCAAGAGTTTAATGGACCAAAACAGAGCTTAGACCACGGAGATATGTTCTTCGAAAGTTGACGGTTATTTCAAGAAAACTCAACAAAGTTCAGAGAAAGCCAAACTTGAGTTTTGCAAGGCAAACTCGAGTTTTCATCGACAGAGCAGCGAACTTCGAGGAACATTCCAAAACTCGAGTTTTGGACAAAACTCGAGTTTTGCTCAGGCAGAGGCAAATCCAACATTCGACAACAAAAGGAAAACTCGAGTTTTCAAGAGCAAACTCCGCTTGCACTTCCTGGTTCGAAAAATCAAAGTTTCGAAAATCTTGATTCTTCCGATAAACATCCAGATGATTACCCAAATGATTTATAACACTTCTTAACATCATTTATATCATTTGTGTACATGTTTCGATGATCAAAGGCTGTTAAACCGAAGATCAAAGAGAAAGTAAATGCCGATGTCATAGCCGGTTCAAAAAGCAAAAGTTCTAACTACTAGTTTCTAACGGCTATATTTCTTTATCCAACGGTCATTGAATCTTCTCAACGGTCATATATTGATCTCTACCTATAAAAGATAACAGATTCAAGCAGAAAAACGCAGACAAAAGCTTACATCTTCAAAATGTTCATACTCGTTTTTCATAGTATTTACTCTTTTCAATGTTTACATAGCTTAGCATAGAGAGTGAAATTGTTTGTAATGCACTTCAGTGTTTATCTTATTCACTTTTGAGAGAGAAGATTCATTAGAAGCATTCTATCTATTTATTTGAGAGTTACTCAAGATTGGGTAATCTTGAGAGGGAAACAGATTATAACCTTGCATTGTGTAAGGGGGAGTATCTCGGTGAGAGATTTGGCTTCACAAGTGCCTGGGTGAACTTGTGGGATTGTAAAGGCTTCTCTTGTGCCCAGATTAAACAAGAGGATAATGGATTGAAAATCTCAAGTGGAGCTTGGGGACTGGACGTAGGTCAATGATTGGGCCGAACCAGTATAAATCAGTTTGCATATTCTCTTCCCTGATCTCTTATATTTCCAGCATATATATTTAAATGTCCATACATGTTTGAATGATTGATTAATGCTTTATCAATTATTATTGTCATTCAAACTGCTTTCAACAAGTTTCGAAAAGATTTTCAAAGTTCCTAAAGTTTTATCAAACACCCAATTCACCCCCCTCTTGGGTGATAGCCAGATCTTTCATTTGGTATCAGAGCCTGGTTCTTGTTTAAAGGACTTAACCGTCTCAAGAGTTTCAATGGCTGATTTCGGTGTTCTTCATTTTCGAAGGTTCCGATTTTACCATTCCACCGCTTTTTAAAGATATTGATTTTTGGTTTTGGAAAGCTAGAATGACTAGTTTTATCAAAGCAACTGATTTTTATATGTGGAACGTTTTTACAAATGCTTTTGATTTCAAACCAAGAAAGGATTGGACAGAAAAAGAAATGAAGATGTTTTCTTTGAACATTAGAGCAATGAAAATCCTTCACCGTGCTTTAACTAAAAATGATTTTCGTAAAATCAAGCTTTGCTCTAGTGCTAAAGAAATTTGGGATACTCTTGATTCTATATATGCTTCTAACAATTGTGTTGAAGTTGAAAGTGTTGACAGTTCATCCGAAACTATAAGTCAGTATCCACAATTGATGAACAATTGGAAGTGGAGAATGAAGAAGGAGAAATCATTGAATTCTTCCATGATCTAGTCAACACAAAAGAACAAGAGGAAGAGGATTCCCAAGATGAGCTCATAGACGATCATGATCATTCATTAGCTAGAGCTCAAGATGCACATGAGGTAAACAATTCCAATTCTTCTTGTGTAGATAAGGAAAATGTTTTTGAACAATCACATAGAGTTGTTTTTCAATCATTTACTGATTCTATTTTGAAAAAAAAACATATTTTCGAAAATGATGCTGGAAAATCATGTGAGAAGAAAGAATATACAAATATGAGTCACTTGACATTGCGTTCACTAGACTCACACAATTCTTGCAAAGCTGTTCATAATAAGCATAATTCTATTATTTGCAATTATTGTGGAAAATTTGGACATATTTCTCATACATGCTATATTAGGAGAAATTCTAATGTGAGAAATAAATTTATTTGGGTTGCTAAAGGACAATCAAGGTCCAATGCTAACAAATCAAGGACCCAAGTATAAGTGGGTACCAAAATGTCCATCTAGTACTCCATGTGTGCAGGATGATATGAATATCAATGGACATCAAGGTACAGAGAAGATAAAGAAGAAGCCAAGAGTTTCTCATGCACAAATGAAGAAGATCATAGCATCTATAACAAGCAAGAGAACTCTCAAGGCACCCATTGCTGGAACTACAAAGTTTAAACATCAAAGGAAGCAATGGACACAAGCAAGAAGAGTATCGTCTACCTCAAGAATGGATTACCACAGTACCATTCAACTATCTTGAGGAGAATAAGAAAAGAAGGATCTCTTGTGAACAAGGGAAAGGATTCTTACAGTCTACATCATATGAGAAAGCATTGCTTCATCCTAAGACTAAATTCACTAATCAAAGTATCAACGAATGATAAATTGGGTGAGCAAATGCAATCCTTCAAGTTCCTAAGGCTAAGGTATGCAATGGTAAAACCTCCTATGCTATAATCTGAAATAATCATTGAGGTTTTATATTTTGTAACCTTAGGAATGAGCATTGCAAGCTATCTATTTTAAATTGGTTTTTCATATCCTGATATATATTTCTAAACAGATTGCAATGTTTAATAGGTTCAACTCTTTATGCATACATAATGATTTGAAAAGAAAGTATTTCTTTTATGCAAAAGAGTCATGTTTTATTCATTATGCCTTGTTGTTCTGAATTGATTATATTCATGAGAGCATGTGAATTTAATTTTGATTTATACAAGCTAACAATGAATGGATCCAAGTAAGGTTGGATACCAAGAAAGAAAAAGATTTATAAAGTTTTGTAGGATCAAAGAAAGTTTCTCAAGAATGTAATATAGAGAAATGATCCAAGTCTTGAGAAAGTCGAACAAACTAACTTGATGTTGATGGTGAATTTTGGAAAAAGAGTTATCTACATCAATCCATCTCAACCAAGCAAGCTTCTATGAGGAAAAGAGGAATTATGGTGATATCTAATCCTTGCCTCATACTATGATTATATGAAATTCATTGTTGGTTTATCTTTGGTTAAGCTAAAAGGTTTTGAAAATTACTTAATTTCAATCAACAATTTTACCACAAAGCAAAACTCCGCTTTGAAATGAAAACTCCAGCTTTGCTTCAAGGCACAAATCCAAAACCGCCGCTTTTGATATGTTCACGAGTTTTCGAGTTTTCATGTTTTAAGTGAAAACTCGAGTTTTGGGATAAAACTCGAGTTTTGGGCAACCCGAGAGCTTTAGAATTTTTATAACTTGAAAACCTCCAGTTTTGATGAAAACCGCCAGCTTTGAACATTTCAAAAACTTTTCATATTTTGTGAAATAGTTCAAAACTTGAGTTTTGGGGTCAAAACTCTAGTTTTGATATTTTACTCGTGCACTTGATTTCAAAGCAAACGAAAACCTCCGCTTTTGGGTCAAAAACCGCGCTTTTTTTTCACATGTTTTGTGCAAACTTGAGTTTTGGAAGCAAAACTCGAGTTTTGGCTTGGCCGAGAGCCTTCGAATTTTTCAAGTTTCAAAAACCGCCAGCTTTTCTCCAAAACCTCCAGCTTTTGCTTCAAAGACAGTCCAAAACTCCGCCATTTGAAAACTCCGCTTTGACATCGATGTGTTTTTCGAGTTTTCATGAACATATGAAAACTCGAGTTTTGCACCAAAACTCGAGTTTTTGTCCGCGAGCATTCACGTTTTACCCAATTTCAAAACCGCCGCTTTTCATGAAAACCTCCAGTTTTGCTTTTGAGGAATAGTTGAAAACTCCAGTTTGTTTCAAAACTCCGCTTTTCAACGATCGCTTGAAAATCAGATTTTCCAAACTTGTGAAATCTTCTTGTTTGATCTTAATACTTCTCATCATCATTCACTTATATTCTTAACTATGCTTAATCAATTTGTTAGTGAATTTTTGATGATCAAACAAATGAATTTGTGCATAACTTTGTTGATTTCATATTTTTGAAATGCACAAATATAAAATCTGTTTGGATTTCAACTCACATTGTTTTGAGAAAGTACATACAAATGTTTTGAAACATATCCATACTTTGATTGCATTCAAATGATGTTTCAAATTGGAAGTTAATATTGTTACTGAATGTTGAATATACTTCAAATTTTTCTAATTGAGTTTTCATTATCTTTCACATATTGATCTTTGGAATTCAATGTTTTGCTTGAACTCTTTAGTTTCATTCTCTAACTAGTTGGACCTCATGTCTAACAAGTTAATCATATATGAGCTTCAAGCTTATCTCCTGAAAAGAATTCAATTTGTGAAAACTTATGCTTATTGCATAAAGCCTTATTGGCCAAGTTACTCCAAGCATTATGAATGTTCATTAATGCATTATGAGCATTAACCATTATATGGAATAACTTACTAGGATAATATTTTGGAACTTTAGTCATTTGGACTAAAGAATTTGTGCTTCATCATCCATCAATCCTAGAACTCATGTATGTTACTCAAATTCATCATTTGTCATCATCCATATTTTGAGTAACTATCTATATATATTCATAATCTTGCCTTGATTGTTGATATACTTTCAAGACTTTCATCTAAGAAGCAAGATTATCTCTTGGCCATAGCAAAGTTATTATGCATATATATTGTGCTAAGCATATCTTGATAATGCTTTACCTTCATGACTCTTGCTTTTCGAAAATTCTTCAACATGTTAACTTCAAATGTTCAACATGTTCCCTAAAATCTGAAGCATTTTGATACATTCTGATATATTGACTTCCACCATGGTTAAAATGAGCATTGTTTTTCAAGCATGTTTTAGAAATAATCTTTCATTCATGACAATCTTGATTTCATAATACTTTATCATTTTTTTAAAGAACATTTAAGATTTGAATCGATTTGCGATTTCATTATCATTCTTGAAAAATCTGAACCGTGAGTTGATAAATGTTTATCTTCATAGATAAGATTTTCTATGCTCAAACTTATATGTATTTTATCAATGACATCTTTTTTTTCTGCATCAAGTATATTTACAAATTGTCATTGAGAAATAACATATTTGGCATCATTAAAGGGAGCTTCATATTTTTAAATCATGCATTCATTAAGGGGGAGCTTCACATTCACATGTGTTTGATGCCTTAAAAGCTCATCTCCTTTATTTGAAGAAAATCCTTTTAAGCATACTCATCTGCATTCATTATCTCTTGTTAGTTTTGATGATGAGTTAATATCATATTTTCCTTTCATTATCTTTATTTGAAAAAAATCACATAGAAAGGGATGTTTTGATATTTGGCTTGCACTAACAAATCTTTGCAAAGAAAGTTTTCAATTCATAGCAGGAGATTTGGTTATGTGTTGCAACTTTGGCAATCAATCATTGAAGCTGAGATGTGCTCTAGATGGATGATCTATGAAGAAAAAGGAAAGGATGGAAGCCGAGTACTGATCATATTCAGATGTGATAACCTTCAAGAAGCCAGTACTTTCATCCTATTTACATTGTACAGGATATTCATGATCCTGCTATTGATCCTCTTCAAAGAATCTCACACAACAAGGAAGAGAGCCTTCCACTGCTTCATCTCAGACCATGGCGACACAATCAAACTTCATGCAGCAAGCAAATGGACTTCATTGACCATTCATCAATTTGCAAAACCAACATGAGCATTTCTAAACTCTACCTTTTTATATTCAAGTAGAAAGTTTGCACATGTTTGGTATCTATATGCTTTAATTGTGAAAGATGTCTTGAAAACCTCTCCAAATTCTTTCAACTTTGTTTTCATAAAAACATTCCAATCTGATTTCATATTCATAATGAAAACAATTTCAAATTGAGGAGAGAAAATCAGTTCTTTGACTCTTTCTAATCTGGTTTCATAGTTCTCTCTTTAAACATTTCCTCTTTACTTCAACTTTTTGCTAATGACAAATAAGGGGAGAGAATGGCAAGAAAAATATGTTGCATCCAATGTATTGTCATAGTCATACATATTTTTCTTAAGGTATTTGCCATCATCAAAAAGGGGGAGAATGTTGGCTATGATTAGTTTTGATGATGTCCTATATAGATGTCATTGTTATAAGCAAAAAGATTGAGTACTATAGTTATCTCCCACTTTGACTAACTATTGTATTTAATGTAGATCAATCCAAGTTCTTATATTGATGCTAGAAGCCTCCAAGATCATATGGAAGTTGGAATGACTCAATTCAGAGTTAAAACAAGCAAAAATAAGGTTTTGGATGAGCAAACTTGAGTCTCCAAATATTAAACTTGAGTTTCCTACCTTCTTTCACTGTAATTTACTCATCGATAGGAGAAAACTCGAGTTTTGAGGGAAAACTCGAGTTATCAAGTGTTTACAGCGTCTCTCGGGGTCTCCAGGTGTTTTGAGGCAAAATGCGAGTTTTGGGTCTCGGACTAGCAAAACTCGAGTTTTGAACTCGTTATCGCACTTCAGCTCCACACTTGTCTCACGTTCAGCACGGGCAACCTCTGGTATTTCAATGATATCTCACAAACCAGAAATCGGATTGAGACGAAACTAGTGGCATATGAAACTAGATATCTAAAGCGTCATTTTGATATATAATTGAAGTCCAAAGGTGTTCAGATGAAGGAGCTATGTATTTTACAAGTTGGCACATCAGTTCACGCCATGCTTCAGACCAAGCTTCAATGTTTTGAGTGTATCTCACAAACTAAAACTCCAATGGAGCTCAAATCAGTGGCATTGGAAAGTAGACACACATAGATTTCCATCAAGAGTTTAATGGACCAAAACAGATCTTAGACCACGGAGATATGTTCTTCGAAAGTTGACGGTTATTTCAAGAAAACTCAACAAAGTTCAGAGAAAGCCAAACTTGAGTTTTGCAAGGCAAACTCGAGTTTTCATCGACGAGAGCAGCGAACTTCGAGGAACATTCCAAAACTCGAGTTTTGGACAAAACTCGAGTTTTGCTCAGCAGAGGCAAATCCAACATTCGACAACAAAAGGAAAACTCGAGTTTTCAAGAGCAAACTCCGGTTGCACTTCTCCGTTCAAAAATCAAAGTTTCGAAAATCTTGATTCTTCGATAAACATCCGATGATTACCCAAATGATTTATAACACTTCTTAACATCATTTATATCATTTGTGTACATGTTTCGATGATCAAAGGTCTGTTAAACCGAAGATCAAAGAGAAAGTAAATGCGATGTCATAGCTGGTTCAAAAAGCAAAAGTTCTAACGGCTAGTTTCTAACGGCTATATTTCTTTATCCAACGGTCATTGAATCTTCTCAACGGTCATATATTGATCTCTACCTATAAAAGATAACAGATTCAAGCAGAAAAACGCAGACAAAAGCTTACATCTTCAAAATGTTCATACTCTTTTTCATAGTATTTACTCTCTTTTTTTCAATGTTTACATAGCTTAGCATGAGAGTGAAATTATTTGTAATGCACTTCGTGTTTATCTTATTCACTTCGAGAGAGAAGATTCATTAGAAGCATTCTATCTATTTATTTGAGAGTTACTCAAGATTGGGTAATCTTGAGAGGGAAACGATTATAACCTTGCATTGTGTGGGGGGGAGTATCTCGGTGAGAGATTTGGCTTCACAAGTGCCTGGGTGAACTTGTGGGATTGTAAAGGCTTCTCTTGTGCCCAGATTAAACAAGAGGATAATGGATTGAAAATCTCAAGTGGAGCTTGGGGACTGGACGCAGGTCAAAGATTGGGCCGAACCAAGATAAATCGCTTTGCATATTCTCTTCCCGATCTCTTATATTTCCAAAGATAATATATCTAAATGTCCATACATGTTTGAATGATTGATTAATGCTTTATCAATTATTATTGTCATTCAAACTGCTTTCAACAAGTTTCGAAAAGATTTTCAAAGTTCCTAAAGTTTTATCAAACACCCAATTCACCCCCCTCTTGGGTGGTAGCCAGATCTTTCAGCGTTTTCCTCTATATTGGATGGAGAGTCATCATAAAGCTGGTCCCTCATCCTTCCAAATTTCCAAAGAGAACCTCCTGCCGGAGACAGCCCCTTTCGTGCGTCGGTTGGACGCCTACGTGGAGAAGTATGGCGTCCAGAGTGCGGCCTTTTTCATTTCCGGGGAGGGATCTAAGCCAATCGCCTCTACTTGTAGGAGTCCCTCCTTTGCAATGTTGTTTGTCTTTCTCAAAATTTGGTATCCCGTTGTAGTAATTTGTGTTTATTCCTAACTTCCTTTACTTGTCTTTTTCATTTCGAGACATGAGGGCTCTTCCAGTTACTTGGCGAAGGTGAATCCGGCGCGTCATCACCGAGTCGTCGGACTCGGAAATGGGCCGTCCCTGCCGAAGGTGCTGCGCTCGAGGCCGCTACGCCTTTGTTGTCACAAAGAAAACTAAGGTCACGGGCGGCGGCGAAGGGTCGGCTCCATCCATCCCCTCCGGGCCTTCTTCGGGAGTTGTTTCCCAAGCTCCGAAGGGGAAACAGGTCGTTGTGTCTGTGGATGAATCTGTGTCTGCGGTTATCGCGACTGCTCCTTCGGTTTTGGTGCTCCCGACACCTCCGCCTCCTCCACCTCCTCATACCGGGTCGTCTCATCCTTCTTCTGTGCTTCCTCACGGCTTCATATGGGATAAGGGGGTGACCAAGGAACTGGACATTGCGTTCCTTCCTCCCCGAGAATTTATGGAGAGCCGGCCCCGTCTCTCGCCCGACGTCGATAAGGTGTATGCAGCTCAACGGTATTTATGTAAATCATGGGGCTGCTTCAAGCCTATATTCTCATGAGGGAGAAGTATTCCATGTCCGATGCAGAGAATAAACGCCTGAGAGCGTCTCAGGAAGAGGTGGCAGCTAAGCAAAAGGCTCTGGAGGAGGCCGAGTCAACGAAAAAGGCCTTAGCTGAGTCTGAGGCCAGGGTGTAAATTTTGCAAGAGGAGCGGGATGCTTCTAAGGCCGCGGTCGTGAAGATGGATCAAGAACTACTACTCGCGCGGGAGGGGGCGGAGAAGTCGGCCTCCGAGTGTTCCCGGGCCCAGATAGCGCTAGGCGAGAGTCTTGAGGTGGTGAAAGCCCTTCAGAAACAGCGTGTTCTGCTGTCCTCTAAGCTTAAAACAATTGAGGAGGCCCTCACCGCGGCACAGCAGGCGCGCTTGGAGTCCGATGAGCTCTTAAAGCAGACTGCCAAAGATTGCTTTGACAATGCCTTGGAGCAGATCCGGCTCTTGAATCCGACGGCTAAGCTTAACCTGGACGGCTATGATTTTTGCGCCTTTGTCAAGGACGGAGTCTTAGTTCCATACCAATCTCCTACCGCCAGTGCGTCCTGATCTGAAGAAGAAGGAGGAGAGGCGGATGCGGAGGGTGAGACAACAAAGGGAGGTCCTGAGGCTAGTCCGTCTAGTTAATTTTTATTTTTACACTTCGTTCTTCTGTGGGCGTCTGTGCCCCTCTATTTTGAACATTTCCAGCCTTTGTGCCGTTTTGTACAAATTTTTATGACAATGGATGAATTATTTCTTCACCCTTCTGCCATCTTGTAAATTCCAACCTTAGCATTGAAATCTATTGACCGTAGTAGATACGAGTCTGTTTACTCGACCAACACTGACGTGTGGGAGGGTGGGGCAGGGTCGTATGTTTTAACCTCTGGGGGTGTTAACTTAACCGCACTACCTCATTCCGGCTTGGCTAGTCAGAAAATTTGATAGTAACCGAATTAAGGGCGAGGCCGTCACGTGTCAATGAGGTGTCTATCACCTCTAATCTAACATTTTGACTTGATCGGGGTCGGAATAGCAGCCCGCTTTCTTAAATCGGGCGAGCGTTAACAGCGTCAATTTCGTGAAGGCCACGTATGGCATTTTCGCCGAGCTCTTACCAATGCACGTCGGAGTACAACGGCCGGTGTCATACATCTAGATGTTTTTTGTTTTTGTTAGTGACCGGGTGTAAGTACCTCGGTGTCAGGTTTTGGACCGAGCTTAATGGCCTCGGTTTCACGCTTAAGCAAGTAATTGTGCACATTGATGAATTTCCTTGATGGAATCCTTCATTAAATAAAACAGCTCTAAAGAGCTTACAAATGGTCATGAATTATTCAGATGAAAAATAAAGAACAATTGAAGTTTGGAGAAACATAAGGAAAGGTAAGAAATAATCGAACAGTAGCCTCGGTGTCTATGGGGCCGAGCCTAGACCTAGCTGTAATAGATCTTTAGCTTGACGGCGTTCCATGTTCTCTTAACCGGCTTTCTTGCCAGGGTTTCGAGAACATATGCCCCACCATCGAGTTTTTCTTTAATCCGATAGGGGCCTTCCCAATTTGCCGCCGTTTTCCATCTCGGGCATTCTTGTTTCCAATGTCGGCCTGCCAAAGTACAAGGTTCCCTCGGTTAAAGGATCATGGTCGAACCTTAGATTATACTTTGCCGCGAGGAGTTGCTTGGCGGCAAGTTCCCCGGCAATCTTATCGTGACTTGGATCTCATCAATTAGGTCCAGGTCTGTCTTTAGAGGCGTCGTCATTTGACACCTCGCCCATCTGTCCGCTCTAATCTTTCTCCATGATGGTACCCGATTTCGACGGGATCATTGCTTCACAACCGTAGGTCAGTAGAATGGGGTTTCTTGGGTCGAGGACTGCACACTCGTCCTATAGCCCCATAGAACGCTGTGGAGCTGTTCGGTCCAGTTGGTGTCGGCCTTTAACATGCGTTTCTTTAATCCGTCCAGAATAATTTAGTTACCTGACTCAGCCTGGCTGTTAGATTGTGGGTGTTTGATGGAGGAGAAGTGTTGCTGGATGTCCAAGTTGGACATTAAGGCCTGGAATCTATGGTCCGTGAATTGGGTCCCATTATCAGTGATGACTTCAGCAGGTATCCCGAATCGAGCAATGATGTTATGACGAACGAATCTCATAATTCGAGATGAGGTGATCGTAGTCAATGCCTCCGCTTCAATCCACTTGGTGAAATAATCTACGGTGATGATGAGCCATCTCAGCTGTCCAGGTGCCGGTTTGAATGGTCCGAGGATGTCCATTCCCCATTTATAGAAGGGCCAGGGGTCCGGCATACCTTTAACTCGTCGGTGGTGGCCATAGGATCCCTCGTGTTTACGGCAACCGTTGCACCTCTTGGCGGCTTCCATGGCGTCATGCTTCATGGTGGGCCAAAAATAACCGGCGCGTAACGCCTTCCTTGCCAAAGCCTTGCCCCCCATGTATTGGCCGTTGCATCCCTCGTGTATCTCAGTCAACACGTACCTCGCTTCGGACTCACCCAGGCATCGCATCATAGGCGGTGCACTCCTTTTGTATAGGCGATCATCGACCATGGTGTAGATGGTAGCTTCTCCGATCGCTTCTTTGCTTCGAGTGGAATCTATTGGGATGATCCACCTTTCCGGGTAATCTTCGATTGGCTTTCTCCGATCCGTGGGGAGGAGATAGTCATGGCCGCGGTTGTAGTGGGCTCGGCCCAGTTCTCCCGTCTGTAGTGGACCGATTTCGATAGGCTTCGGCTTGCAACCCTTTTCATCTTGGTGAGCTACCTCCTTCCATAATCTGCGATCGCAAACATTTAGGGGTGTAGTTGCCGTACTTCGCCTTATTATCCGTCCTCTCTTGTCGGGGTCGGCTCTCTCTCGCACGTCTACGGGGTTCCGCCTTCTGCCTGTCCGTCGGATCCCTTCTTTCAGGCGATGCATTCCTGGCCTTCTCAGGTTCGTCTGCATTGGCGATCTCCATCTGCGCTCGACATCCGGTACTTCTTCGCGGTTGAATTCACCGGTGAATAGACTCGATTCTTGCACGATGTCTAGCCGGGCATGTTGTTGGGTCCAGACCGTTGACGAGACAATGTACGTGGACCTCTTTAGATAATGAGCGTACCTGCATTTTGTGTCTACGAACCGATCCAGGTACTTCGTAGCGTTTCACCCTTCTTTTGTTTTACCTTACTCAAAGTGAACGAGATATTGGTTGTTTCTTCTTGGTGGCAAAGTGTAATTCAAACTTGTGCCCGAGGTCTTCGAAGTTCGAATGGAATTATTGGGTAACGAACTCAATCATTTGTGGGCCGGTCCGGTCAACGTGGCCGAGAAGAGCCGTAAGATGACCGGGCCTCTATTGACTGACCACATCGGCTTTTCGAATATCTCAAGGTGGTGGCGTGGATCCTGGGTCCCATCGTACTTGGGAAGATCGGCTAGGTCAAAATTCTTCGGGTAGGGGGCCGTGGCCGTTGCTCTGGAGAATGGGGTCCCACCAGAGCCTGCCAAGTACTTCATCTTATATTGCCGCGGTGACCCACTTGTCCGAGGCGCTGTGATTACCTCTCGAATCTCGTCCGAGTACTGATCCACGTCGAGGTCTCGGTCTTCATAACTATCACGGCTTCAGTCTTTATAACCATCATGGCGATCTTCTCGGCCTCGATCTTCATCATCTCGGATCCGCAATAGCCTCTCCTTTTTCTGTGTGGAGGTCGGCTGGCGTTCTCGCTCCCTTCTCGCTTCCCCCTTTTTCCCTGCCGCGGGTCCGTCGCCTTGACTCTGGGCTGCTACGCGGACTACTGCTATCCGGGCGTATAACCTCCTTTCCCTTCCGAGAACTTCTCTGAGTTTCGCGTTGGAACATGTTTTCGAGCTTTTCCTCAATCATTAACTCCAGAGCGTGAAAATCCTCTTGTCGTTGGAGGTGATCTCGTTTTTCCTTGTTTTCGAACCTCTGAAGCATCGACTCCTACGTTCTCCTCAAAATGCGGACGTCGGTGTCTAGTACCTGAGCGTCTGGAGCCGAGACTATCGGAGCTTGGACCTCTCACGGCTCTTCTTGCAAAGGTTCGTCGGTTGAAGGAGATATGATTGCGTGTCGATGCACGTGACCCTCGGAGTATTTTCTCGTGGAGGTTGATCATGAGTCTGCGGTTGACTCGGTCCGGCCTGAGGTTGATTCGGTGGTGCATTGTTTTCATCATGCGGTAGGTCTAATTGCTGGCTTTGCCTGTGGCTTCTGGTGTTTGCCATTAGTGGTCACGGGGATAGAAATTTAAGGTTCCCCACGGACGGCGCCAATGTTCTGGTGTAGAACATAGATGTCCAGCTAAGGGCTGGTACTTTGATCTTGGATAGCTAGGCTCTGCCTGAATATCTATGGAGGAGATAATCAGGAGAGCGTGGGATCACTTGTACGACAAAGGGTGGTGTGTGTCCACAGTGAGACTGTATGTAAATAGTCTGAGTTAGAATCTGTGCACCTGGTTACCTGACCTCTGTATTTATAGAGGTGTATGGGGCGGATATCTCGGCTTGGTGCAATATCTGGGGCGCGCCATATCTGGGTTGCGCTATCTCTGGGGCGAGTGTCTCAGAATGCCGTTACGATATGGGTAGATCGTGCCTAGCCAAGATTCCGGATCTCACCCCATGATTAGCGGATCATACCTCCTGGTTCCGTTTGGGCCGCGCCATGGACTTGGGCTTTTGGGTTGGTTCGTAACAATACTTTTAAACTTTCAAGGCAAAAATGAAACAAAAAAAAATTCTGGGTGACCACTGCTCCTTATGCTAAACTTCCATGGCGAAAATGGTATTTAACTCAATTTATTTCCACATATAAGTTTTCTGTCTCTTGAAGGCGACCTTTGTACATTTCAAACTTGATGCATTTATGTTAAATTTTATCCATATGGTATTATTTGCCTATGCCTTTTGTGTTAAATTTTCATATGCTTAGTTCAAATGAAGCTATCCTTATAGTGATGCTCCTTTGAGATGTTAGATTCATTGGAGAACAACTTTATGCTCGCCACAATAGCTAGATGGATAATCGGTAGCTAGTATTGAGTTGTTGGTCTTAAAGCATTCAACTTCTAACTTAAAACTCTTCCAGGTTGAGTCAGAGATATTCTATTTGCATAGTGGACTCTCTCCTTCCCTTGAGACTTTGGATATTGTGAGGAAATTTGATCGCGTTTAGGAGTTTCATCATGAAGAGCCCATGTGTGATCTATTATGGTTTGACCCAGATGATAGATGTGGTTGGGGAATTTCTCCTCATGGCACTGGATATACTTTTCGCTAGGTAACTTAAATTCAAATGCTGAATCCTGCCCCCTATTGAACTTTTATTAGTTATTTATTTAAACTCTCACTTTGTCTTTCAGGATATATCTAAACAATTCAATCACACCAACAACCTTAAGGCTATGTTTGGTTGGAGGTGAGGGAGGGAGAGGAGGTGCCCATCCCTAGTGTGAAAAGTCAGATATGACCATGATGTGACATGCTTCCAAAGTTAATGTGCGGAAAACAATGCAAAAAGCTATGTGATAAATCCCAATTTTCATATATTTTATCCTGCCTTATTCTATTATTTTGGGGAGTATTTTAGGCTAATTTGAAATTATTAGATAATATTTAGATTGTTAGCCAATTTTAGGAAATAATATAAATCTAAATTAATTATAAGATTATTGAGCTTAAACTATTAATATCCTAATTGTTATCTTGTGATTAAATAATATTTCTTAATATATGATAGATCACAATTTTATCATATTAGAAGATCCTATGGTGCAGAATTTTTCAAAGAAGCTAAAGGAAATCCAATGGTGGAATTTTATTGGGCTTCTTAAATTCTAATAGGCTCAAGTTGTACCCAAAAGCCCTCTCCTCTTCTCATTAAATTAACCTAGCCACAGAGAACTAGTGATACACACCGAGACGCTAAAGACGCCGCAACATGCAACACGCTAGAGAGGTTTTTGATTCTTTGTTTAATTGATTCATTCACAATCACGGGTCCACCTCCATCAATTACCTCAACTCACATATATTTCTCCAGTGGGTGATGCGCAGTAACCAAGACAATTCAATCGATTACTTCTTCTCATTCTTCCTCATGGCTATGATGAATTGTTTGAAGCTTGGTGAGGAGAATATTTTCATGGTAGCTTAAGCTTATTTAGGAGGCAACTTGGGAAGAGCATGGAGAAAGCTAGAGGCTAGGAGCTTGCACTTGAAGACCACATGAGAGTGTTTTTTTCCTTTTATCGATTTGTTTGAAGTCTTTGAAATTATTTAGTTTTAGATAATTTTGAATTGCTTTCTTGAGAACATTCTAGTTTTAGATTGTAAACATATAATTTAATTCGGATTAAATTGATAATTTGGATTTAAATTGTGCTAAGATAATTGCTGGGATTTTTGCTTGCAAACTATTTGATTGTCAATTATATTAATAATTGAGTTTTCATTTTTGATTTAATTGTCAATTTAGGTTTATCCTCCTAGTTGTTTAATTAGGCAATTGTGAACATAATTCCCAAAACTAGCTTGGAACTATTTTAACTGGTTTTAATGGGTTTAATTAACTAGCATTCATTACATTATGAGTTTTCAAGTGGATTTAGCATTATTGAACTTGAGGGTTTCCCATGTTTCAATTAGTTAATTAAATTCGTTAATTCCAGTCTTTCATTAATCCCTTTGGTCTAATTAATTGATTTGGGCTAAGAAAGTTAACTTCATGTGAATCCTAAGTTGTCCCCTTTATCATTATAACTGAACTAGATTTTCGTTGTTTGATTTGCTTTTATTCAATTTCCTCTTCTTAGGAAAATAACTCCATTTGCTTTTATTCAATTATTCTCTCATATCAAAACCTCCAAAAATTGCATTCAAATTCATATAGATTAGTTTCATCCTCATATAGGTTTTAGAGTCATTTTTATCTTACATTTAGTTAGTTTAGTTTCACTTCATTGCATTTTTATCACCTAAATTCAACCTAAAGAAAAACACACATATTGCTCCTTGGGAGAATGACCTAAGTTGACCCTAAACTGCATAATTAATTAGAACCTAGTTTAATTGATTGCTTTAGCGACAAAAGCAGCTCATCAATTTTGGCGCCGTTGCCAGGGAGCAACGGTTAGGCTTTAGGTTTGAGTTTTTAGGTGACTTCATAGGTAGTTGTTTATTGCATGACCCAATCCTCTTCTGAGAAATTGTTTGAATTCGATCCTGAGATTGAGAGGACATTTCACCAACAAAGAAGAGCTAGAGCTAGTACTCTTGTAGGCAATAGTTCCTCTGTTAAGCCCATTGTTGAATCCTTTGATTCTAAGGTCAATATGGACGGTGATTATATTGTTGTTAATGCTGATAATAATGCAAATCCAGATGCCCATATTGTTGTTAATGCTGATAATAATGCAAATCCAAATGCTCATATTGTTGATCCTGTTATGACCATTAATGAATTGGGTTCACCTGATTTGCATTTTCAAAATGGGTGCATAAATTATCCAGATATTAATGTGAATTTTGAGTTGAAATTTGGATTGATACACTTACTTCCAAAATTTAATGGCCTTTCAGGGGAGGAAGCATACAATCACTTGAAGATGTTTCACATGGTTTGCACTGCTATGAAACCGGTTAATGTGACTGAAGATCAAATTAAGATGCATGCCTTCCCATTCTCTTTGGAAGGATCTGCTAAAAGCTGGTTGCTTCGTTTGCCCCCTGGATTTATTACTTCATGGAATCAACTGAAAAAACTATTCTTGGAAAGGTATTTCCCAGCTTCTCGCACTTCATCTATTAGGAAAGACATAAGTAGATGTCAACAAATTGCTGGGGAATCCTTATATGAGTATTTGGAACGTTTTAAAACACTGTGTGCTAGCTGCCCTCACATTCAAATTGCAGATACATTATTGATCGAATACTTCCATGAAGAGCTCTTACCGTTAGAGAGAGATTTGTTAGATTCGGTCACTGGTGGCGGTCTTCTTGACCTGACTATTAATGATGCTTGGGAATTGACTGAAAAGAAAGCTAAGAACAGCCAACAATTTGGTTCTAGACAACCAGTAAAAGTTAATGAGGTGGGATTACTTTCTTCTAATTCTAAGTCTCACCTCGAGAACAAAATTGATAGGCTTGCATCTGCTATGGGAAAAATGGCTATGTCCCATATGCAAAATTCTTCTAATATGGTCAATCCTATGGGGCACTCTACTTCTTTTACTCCACAGCCTCTTCTGCTTTAATAAGGCCACTCTATTCTATTTGCTCTCTAGCCACTCATGCTACTGACTCTTGTCCCTACTTGAATGACGAAGCTGAATCTTGCAATACAATATATCCTTCGAGACCCATGACTCAAGGTGACCAAAAATATGATCCTTACCACATATAATCCTGGATGGCGTGACCATCCTAATCTTCGATATGGAAATGGCCAACCTCATCAAGCACACTTTAATCAAAGTGGAAATTCTAGTGGAAAAATGTTTCAACAAGCTAGACAATCAATGCCAGTGCAAGATGAAGGTTCAAAGTGGGATAGCAAGATGGAAGCTATGATGAAAATCCTAATGCAATAGCAACAACAACAGCAACAACAAATTGAAACTCTTCTAACTCATATTGGTCAATCATCTAATGTACATGGTAATGCATAGAGTCAAGGTTCAGGAAGGCTTCCATCTCAAGTGGTAACTAATCCAAACGCTGGAACTCAGCAAAATCCTAATATAGGTGGAGTCAATGCTATATCCCTCCGACGTGGGAAGATAATCCCCTCTGCAGATCCTGTTACCATCAACACTTCAAAAGACAAGGAAGTTACTGATGACTCTCTTTATGCTTCCACATCACAGGATCTGTCCACCTTACCAAAAACACATGTGGTGCCTAATGAAGAACAAGAAAAGGAGGATGAAGGACAGCAAGTGATCAAGCATGCCCTACCTTTTCCTACTGTGGTAGCTAAGGCTGAAAAGAAAAAGAAGGAAGCTGAGATGTTCAATGAAATCTATGATATATTCAAGAAGGTGGTGATTAATGTTCCACTAGTTGACTTAGTCACACAAGTGTCCAAATGTGCAAAATTCTTGAATGAATTGTGTACTACAAAGAGAAAGTTTAAGCATGAAGGCAAGGTTGACTTAGGGGCAGTTGTCTCCTCTCTTTATCAAATGCCAATGCCAATGAAGTGTAAAGATCCTGGTAGTTTTCTCATGCCTTGCACTATTGGTAATGTTGACTTCTCTGATGCCTTAGTAGATTTGGGAGCCGCTATTAATGTTATGCCAAAATCAATCTTTGATCAACTCAAGGGTGTAGAGCTTAAGCCCACAAATCTTGTTGCATCTCTTGCTAATAGGCGTTGCACAGTCCCAAAAGGCGTCTTGGAGGACATCTTGATTAAGGTAAAAGATTTCATATTCTCTGCAGACTTCTATGTTCTTGATATGGATGATGGTCGGTTTAGGCAGAGAGGAAATTCATCTTTAATCTTAGGTAGACCCTTCCTTAAAACTGTTAGAGCTATGATAGATGTGCATGCTGGTAGCCTTACTCTAGAATTTGCTGGTGAAACTATTAAATTTAATGTGCTTGAATCTATGAGACACCCCTTTGATGATTGTGCGGAGATAGATGTTAATGTTATTGATGCTATTACGGATGATTCTGTTATAAATCTTAAAGAGAGTATGCTTAGTAGATCCTGTGATATTGCTGGTTTAGATGATACTATCTCTTGTTCATGTGCTAAACTTGGTAATTGTGATACATGTGCTGACCTTGATGATGCTGATATTGATATTTTCACTAATGCTATTGAGATTATGAGATATTCTCTACATGATGCTTATGTGCCTATTTGTAGCATTAGTGATTCTAGTGATCATGTATCCAATACTTCTCTTGATTCTGATAGACTTTCTCAGTTACTTAGTGTGATTGACGCCATGGATAAAATTGATTTATCTTCATTGTCTGATTCTAAGTTATTGATTAGCATTGATCATGTTGAAGATGGAATATCACATAGTGGGGGGTGAATAGGTGATCTTTATAAATTAAAATCTTTTCTCGTGTATGAACAAAATAGAGACCAATAAGATAAAAGAACACAAGACAATTTATACTGGTTCGGTCAAATACTCTGACCTACGTCCAGTCCCCAGAACACCTGGGATTTCACTATCTTACAGGAACAATTACACACTTTGTAAACGAAGGTTGGTCCTCTCACTCACAGACTCCGCTCCCCCTTACAAGTTGTAATTGATACACCCTCTTTTAAGGTCCCTCAACCTTAAGATACAACTGAAAATGAAATAGTTGTTTAAGAACTCCTCACTGAGTAGATGAAATATTGAACATTGAAGCGTAATTAATGAAACAGTTGAAACAATGAATAACAATAACAGAAATTGATTGTGCAGCAGTTCGGTAGTTGGCGGATTGAATGTGTTCGTCTTTTATAGCCTTCGCCATTAATGCCATTTGAGGAGTTTGCAAACTAGCCGTTGACACTCTTTTAATTTCTGTTAGACACATCTCACTCCGTTTCGTAAATAGTCGAACGTTGAATCATTAAATGTGCCTGTTGTTAATCTATCTGTCCAGAGAGTAGTTCAGAGAATTAGCTGGAATAGGTAAGCCTCGAAGGAACTACTTAAATCACAAAATCTAATTCCCATTGTTGCTCGCTTTTAAATGCGAGCATTTAATGCGTTTGCCACGTCGGATTGCCTTTCGTTCAAAACTTGGTTTAATCTGATTAATCAACTGAAACTCATTGAAAAGCATGATTAATTATAATAGAGATAGGCACAAAAATGATTAAACAAGATTAAGCTATGACCCAGTGAACTCATGAAATTGATCTGAGAAATTCAAAAGTGACAGAGATAGCGATCATACATTCTCGAGAATTTATATAATCATTCTCGAGAATTCCTCAACCAGGAATTCACGGAAAACTGATATCTTTGATAATACTCGAGTAGATTTGTTTATACTCAAGAATCAGTTTCTTCAAGAACTAAATGTAGTGATGGTTTTTAGCCAGATGAATTCTCGAGAATTAAGTATGCATTCTCAAGAACTGTATTAGTAAGAATCATCAGTAAATGAAAAAGAGATTCTCGAGAATTATTAGATGAATTCTCGAGAATTACCAAGTTAAAATTATATTGAACTACAGGACTGAATTCTCAAGAGTTAAGTAGGCTGTTCTCGAGAATTAGATAGATGATTTCCATTTGGGTCTTATACTCGAGAATCTATTTTTTATACTCGAGAATTGGGTAGGTTCAGAGATAAATGTAATATTGGATAGTTTGACTTCTTCTCGAGAACCAGAGCCTAATTCTCGAGAATTGATTTTGCACAGTGAAACTTTACATATCTTGTCAAAGATGAAATGAACTCCAAGTGTATTCTCGAGAATTCCAAGTGTATTCTCGAGAATCCTAGTTATGCAAGGATGTGTACAGTTTCAATGCTTCATTCTCGAGAATCCATATTGTATACTCGAGAATTGTTCTTCAAGAATAAAACTTCACTCAAATCATTCTTTCAGAACTTAAAACCTTTTAAACCATTGTCATCATCAAAACAATATTTGAGAGCTAACACATGTTTTTGATGGGGAGATCTATACGCCTAGCCACAACAGCACATCCTTCAACAGGCAAACCTTTATCCTTAAGCAGCTGCGCTTTTTTGTCATCAACAAATTCCCCAAGTGATTCCTCAACTATGCTACATCAAAATATATGTAGAAGAGCAAAAGAATCCATTTAACACATTTTATTGGTTTTCTTCCCAGATATCCTTATATCATAGATTATAAGCAATAAATTTTTTCATAAAACTAAAAATCAAGCACACAACAAAGCTAGTTTGTTATTGGATATGTGAATGCCACTTGCTGGCAATATCTTAATTTTGCAAAAAAAGAAATAAAAAAAAACTAATTCAATCATCAGGTAAGATATAAGTTAGATCCTACCAAAGGGTGCCAACATACCTACCAAAGCAGCATTAACCACTGTCCCAACTAGAAGATCTGCAACATACAACTCAAATTCAGACCAAAAATCTTTGCCTCTCTTTTGAACTTCAACAACAGTAGCACAACCTTTGTTTATCGAAGCGAATGCCGAAAAACAAAAAAGAAGAGCCGTTGGTCATTCTTTGAAGACAACAAGGCTTTCTCACCATACTATGAAATCGACTTCCTTCCCTTCAACAATGATTGACTGGTGGCCAGAAATCTTTCCATCCAAAGTCGGTGATTGACGGCGACGAAGATGAAGATCGCGCGAAGAAGACATTCGAACGAGTGAATTTCTGAGCGCTTGAATGTCGACTGAAGAAGAAGAGGGAGAGATTATGGGTAGCGTGGTCCTTTTCCCTGAATTGTCCATATCACTTCTCAGATAAATTCTGGGGTTTTACAAGATGGTGGGGTTTTACAAATTTAGATGGTATATTTAGATGGTATTTATATAGGATTTTTCCAAAATGAAAAAGGAAAGAAAAAAATATAAAAAAAAATAAGGCTGGAGAGAGAATTACGTATTTGGGAAAGGAAAAAAATTAAAAAATAGAATAATGTCATATACTCTTTTAGTGCTTATTATAAAGTATTAATTAATAAGTTTATTTGATCTTTTTTATAAGATACTTGCTTGTTCTTAAAAAGTATTACTTATTTGTTTTCACATGTGCCCCTAATTAATAAGGATAGTTGGTGAGAGTAATAATTATATAATATTAGAGTTTACAACAATTAGTAGGGGTAATATTGGAAGTTATTTAAATTGTAGGACAACTTTATTGACTTTTAACTTTTTTTATATTATTAGTTGATCTGTTATAATAAAAATCGTAGGAAGTACAAATTTATATTAAAGAAAAAACACAATGTTTATAAAGACTTTAGTTAAATTTTGTAAGTTTTAAAATAAAACAACACTCTTATATGTTTAAGATTTTATTTTTTAGCCATCAAACATTTAATTTAATTTTAGAATAAATTACGTATACCCATCTAAAAAATATTATTTAAAATAATTGTATTTGTAAAGGTTTTTGTCTATACAATTTATTAATACATATATGTTTGATCTAATTTTTATCATGTTACATAATTTACTAATGTTATAAATTTAATTTTGTACACAAATTTATGTAATTTTTGGTATTTATTATGCCATTTAATGTTAAAAATATTTAAATTACAACCTTAACCTTTATATGCATTTATAACAAAGCGAATGTTTTTTTGATAGATTCAACCATGAAAAAGCTATTTTGATAATAATATTTAAATACTATCATTTTATTAAAAATCATTTTTTTTTTACGGAATCTATTTTGTTGATATCATGAAAACAAACAAAGAATAGATAAGAAAACGAAGAATAAACAAAAGGGACTAAGGTCGTAGCCCCCTCCTAGAATGAGCTACTCCCATCCCATCAGCTAGAAGCAAATGATAAATTCCAATAGGAGGGTCAGAGAAATGAGCTTCGTCAGGGATCTCCACGTGAGAAAGGACAAGGTTAGCCAACCAATCTGCACATTGGTTCCCTTCCCTGTAAATATGACAGAAACGTATAACCCATTGCCGTCGAGTAATTGCTCGTATTCTAGCCATCAAATGGGACTCACGAGCTGCACTACCTTTTTTGAAAAGTAATGCAATGACTGTTTGACAGTCACTTTCAACCACTATATGCCTCCACCCTGCCTCCCAAGCCATCTCTAGGCCTCTCAAAACTCCCCACAACTCTGCTGCCAACGCCGAACACCTTCCAAGCCGTGCAAAGAAACCACCAAGCCATTTACCAGAATAATCCCTCATCAAACCCCCACATGCCGCCACCTGTAGTGGGCCTTTTGATGTCCCATCGGAGTTGAGTTTCACAAATTGGGCTTTGGGGAAGATCCAACGAACAGTAGTAGAATACTGTCCTAGACTGCTAATCCCTACTTTAGCAGTTGCCATTTTAATACCCTCCAAAAATTGAAGGATGGGCCTGGAGCTATATCTGACACCCTCATCCTGTGAGTTATGGATGGAAGCAATGAACCAGCAGGAAACAATGAATAAAGCATGCCAGTGATATCCGCCAACTCCTAATTCATCACACATCCAATTTTCCTTAACCCAATCAGGCCAATCACAATGACAAAATGAGTGCAAATGAGCAGCGGGTAATACCTCATACCAGAAAGCACAAACCACCAGGCAGTCCCTAAACGCATGTAAGCTAGTCTCTTCTGTCTGGTGACACACTGGGCAAAGGCCATCATTAGTCCAAGAACGAATCCACGACCGCAAAGGGAGCCTCTGATGAAATAATTTCCATCCAAAAATTTGTACTCTATGAGGTCCCTCCCACTTCCAGAGCTTGTTCCATATGTCACAATCTATAGCGGATTGCTGAAACCTAGATTCGGCGAAGAACAAATAGCAATTTTTAACACTAACACTAGTTGAATCTCCTACCAACCAAAAGGATCGGTCTAGGCCATCATTAGAGGAGGGAGGAAGTATACCTCTAATTAATTCAACCACATTTTGAGGAAGAAGACTGTGTAGTACAGGAAAGTCCTAACGACCATCTGGACCAACGAATCTAGCCACCATGTAGTCTCTCATATCATCAAGAATGGGACTCAACACATAATCTTGAAGGCACATAGAGGAGGACACCCATTTATCTTTCCAGAATGAGGTAGAAGCCCCATCTCCTATCTCCCAAAGCACCCCATCCTTCATGTGATTAAAAATGTTACATAATGCACTCCAGAAGGTTGAACCACCAGACTTAAAGAGAGGTAATTGACCATTCTGCACCTTATATTTACCTCGTAGAAACCGAACCCAAAGGGTATCTTTCTCATTTTGAAATCTCCACCCACACTTCATGAGGAAAGCATCGTTCATCATTGCAGCCGATTTTAAACCAAGCCCTCCCATAGGTTTAGGACTCATCAATACATTCCATCCTATAGCATGATGAGCTTGCCGAAGATGAGAGTCACCCCAAATGAAGTTTCTTTGAATTCTATCAATCTCATTACATATATTTAATGGAAGCCTCGCATATTGCATATGAAAATACGGGATAGTAGATAAGACTGATTTGACAAGAGTTATTCTACCTGCTTGAGACAGACACTGCTGTTGCCACCCTCCTAACTTCCTCCAAAGTTTGTCCACAATATGCTGGTAGCATTGTTTAGTTGCTCTCCCATGAACCATCCAAGCCCCTAAGTATCTTCCGACATTTTTAACTCTCTTGAAGCCACTTTTAGCTGCCAAAGAAGCCGCCAAATCTTTTGGGGTGTGCTTGGGAAGGTAAATTACTGTTTTCTCAATACTTAGTTTTAGACCTGAAATCTGTTCAAACAAAGAGAAACACTTCATAACAATATCCAACTGGTTAGGCTTTGCCTCTGCAAACAGCAAAAGATCATCAGCAAACATTAGGTGGGGAAGGGAGGCATTAGGTGGGAAATAGGGGGGCCTCCCTTCCCCACCTTAATAGGAGTCCGAGACCACCGCTAATAGCCGTAGATATGATATGAGATAATTTTTCCATTGCTAAAGTAAATAAATACGATGATAGTGGATCACCCTGACGAACGCCCCTAGAAGGTTGAAAAGATGAAGTTTTACCGCCATTCCACAAGATGTTAAGAGAGGAGGTAGAAACAGCCTGCATAATTAATTCAACCGTAGGACACGGTAATCCAACTACCACAAGGACATTTCGAAGAAAATTCCAGTTAACACGATCATATGCCTTTTCTAAATCAACTCTGATTGCCATAAACTGTCTCCCTTGCATTTTGTGCATTGAGTGAATCAATTCTTGAGCAATGATAATATTATCGTGAATTTGCCTACGGAGAACAAAACTAGCCTGAAAAGGCGAAACGACAATCTCCATTACTGGCTGCAAGCGTCCCACAATCAACTTGGTGATGAGCTTATACAGAACTGAACAGAGTGATATAGGCCGAAACTGAACAGAATCTATTTTAAAAAGTACTTTTACCACTTTTTTTTTTTAAAGCTATTCTCTAAAAACTATTCCAAATAGGCTCTAAGTCTTGACAAAGCGTAACAACTAATGACGAGACATGGAATGACGTGGGATAAAAATTTAAAAAAATTTAATTAAATTTATAAAATGGGAAAGTTGGATCCTCTCGTGACTAAACTATCAAGCATTTTACTATTTTTTTAATACTTGGGGGTCAACTTCATCAATTTCTGAAGCGTATATGTCTTTGCATGAGTGGCTCCGGAGCGGATTTCTTCAGCGACCATCCCTCAGAAGCGCATATGAACCGTTGATCTCATCATTAAATCTTGACTGTACAATTTAATACCTGTAAATCACATTCAGAGGCCTTCAATTTCGTCAACTTTTGCAACTCTGCAGCTTAACTTGACGGTAAATACTCTCGGAGGTTTAATTGGTAAATGGGTCGGACTTTCTCACCTAAAAAGAGAGGGTTTGATCTTGGAGTTGGTCAGCGTTGGGGGATGCATTTAGGGAGTCATGAAGCCGTGGAACGCTTATTTGGATGGAGGTGGAGGCGTGTACCTCCGCTAATATACCTGCTGTAAACGAGCTTCAACTGCCCTTTGATTATGAGTGGCTCAACCCCTTTCCTAACATTTTTATATCAAAAAAAAAAAAAAAAAAACTCCCCAAGACAATGAAAGATGAAAAGAACTCATTTTTCTCATTGAAGATTTTATACTTTGGATTATTTCATAGCTAATCCTCTAAAATTAATTTTTTATTGCTAAAAAATTATATTTTTTAAGCTATTAATATCAAATTATCATCATAATTTTATAGCCAATGGCCTTGTATTAGGCTGTAGGGCCTGCCTTAATTTAAAATTTTGAGATAGGTGACGGATTAATTATCTTAAAAAACACAAACAAGAAAAAACTCGAGGGAAAAAAAGGAATGGCTCCTTGAATATTCTGGAGTTCTGCACACCGCGAATTTAAACATAAACGCATTCATTATTTGTGGCGGTGAGTGGCTTCTTTTGCTCCCATAATTTTGAGACCAGAAAGTTTTATTATTATACCTGTACGCTAATTTGAAAATGGAAATTCGATTCTTAACCTCAAATTCAAAATCAATGGCAATCACTCCTTCTTCAAACCTCAGTTGAACCAAAACCCCCATGGCGGTCAGTCTTAGTTCCACCGCTTCTCTTCACCCTAAACCTTCCTTTTTCCTCAGGAAACACAGTTCAGTCCTCAAAAGCTACCCTTCTTCTTCTTCAACAAGAACTCTTGCTCAATCACAAGGCACTGAGGCTGGAATTACAAAGGAAGATTCACCTGCTGGTATGCTGCTTTTGATTTTTTTCCCCTTTTGGCTTTTGGGTTGAATTCAAATCTTGGTTTTAGGAATTGAGCATGAATTTTCAAGTAGCTGTTGAATTGCATAAATTTTCAAGGATCCCTTTGAATTTTCTTTTTGGTCTTGTTGGTTTCTCATGTATGTAGCCATTTTTCCAAGTTAAAGTAGTTGTTGATTTGGATTCTGTGACTCAGCTTAACACAAACACCTTGAGGGCAGAAAATGATCGGTTGCGATTGATGTTCGAATGTCTTTGATTGAACTTAAGCAAGTCAAATGTTTGATGTATTTACAAGAATTGCTTCTGAAATTCTGATAAAAGAAACATGTATCTTTTAGATGAAAGCAATAGAGAAAAGGGAATTAATGAAAGAAACTCATATCTTGCTAAAGAAAGCTACTTTTTGCTTATTCAAGCTTCTTAATGTTTATGCCTGGTTCTACCAATTATTAAACTATTTCATGTCCCGCTTGTTATTGGCTGCAGTTATTTATGATTCTCACAGAAGTCCCTCATATTCTTTTATGACTTCTATCATTAGGAACTTTATCGGCTGCCCGCACACAGCTTGATCTCTTGGAGCAACTTACACCAACTAGCTCATCAGTCAGTGGTATGTAAATTATTGTCTCTTTTATGAGAATAATATGTATAGGGGAAATGGGGAATACAGATTATTGTTCTCTGGTTTTGTAATGTATGTCACTTGATTCCTATCAACCGTTCCTTCACTGAATTGTTGTCATCTTGAATGGAAGGGGCAAAAATACACACATGCCTTAAGAAGGTACTTATTGATATCAAAACTCGAATGGAAAAATTGTCAGAGGCCAGGAGTTGCTAAAGATCAAGTTTCTAGCATTTAAGTAAAATGAAAAATGACGGGAGCTGTATTGATTTGGAATCATTTACTCACCCTTGGTGGCATACATAGAAAAATGTGCACACCACATCATAAACATTTCCAAATCGGATATTGGATGATAATATCAAAAAAGTTACTCCCCTGTGATCTTTATCCAAGATTGTACTCTCCATAGGAGCTGAACCCATGTTGATTAAGGGAGATGCCATCTCCTCTTACTGCCTAAACTAACTCACTTGTGTCAATTGTGTTTCAAATTTCAATCATGGAATATTGTTATGCACAGATCAAACTCTAAAATAATAATCCTCTAACTGTTAATGTAAGACATATCTTTTCTAAAACATCCTAATCATCTTCTTTAATTCCCTCAATCTCTCTCTTACTTAATTATTATTGAGAGAGCATCAGTAGGGGTAAATTAGGAAAAGATTGACAAATATAAGAAAAATGTTTTACATTTAGGATCAAGATTAACTTTCCAATTAAGTCCAACATTAGGGACTGGAAGAGTATATGGTTATTGTGATATAACTTTCACAGTTTTGATAACATGTTTAGTAACATGGTAGGACAATAACTGTTTAGAAAGGTTAAAAATTGAGTGACACAAAGGAAACTTAATACTATGTTAAAGTCAATGACTTGCGAGATTAGATCAAATTTCTTGACAAAAAAGCAAGACAGATGTTAAAATCATCACACTCTAGTCTGCTTTCTCGAATTCTGTTTCTCATCGTTGTTTGACATTTTGGTAAAAGAATAATAATATTTGGAGCCATTTCTGATTTGCAGGTTATGAAAGTGACGGCAGCTCTGGCAAATTCACTATCCGTGAACAGCTAGCACAGTTGGTAGGAGGCAGAGACGATGATTTCAGCATTGCTTTAGGTAAGAAGAACTTGAAGAAAGTGAGCGCCAAGTTCTTAACCATTTCACAAAAGAGAAATATCAAGAGACAAGCTTACCTAAATGAGGTTTCTCAAAGGAATGATTCAGTATTCTTCGCCACCATAGGAGCTTTTGTGATTCTTCCTCCTCTTATAATACTAGGAATTGCTGTGTTAACTGGTTATGTACAGCTTTTTCCATGATATATGTTTATATGATCCAATGGCTACATAATATAGAATATCTTAGATCACGACTTGTGTTTTTTTCTCTCTTGTCCTATAGTGACTGTTGCTTCTCTTATTTTACTTAGCAACCGGGAATAAGAGATAATACAACACTTGTTTGATACCATCTTAAATAGACTTGGTCTATTCAAAATAAGCAGAGTAAGCCAGTTATAGATAAACGTTGAAGCAGGTCAGTGATGTAAGTACACTTGCTGGCTTATGTTTCGGTTAATAATTGGCTTGGTCTGTTTATTTATTTATTTTGAATTTAACCCTAAGTGACAAAGTTCAAATATTTGTGATCAAATGGCTAAAGGCTACGGCTACCAGTGTTATTTTTTTTTTTTTTATCGGGAAGTACCTGATAAGCTAAACGTGGAATTTTAAGAACTACATTTTCTCTGACCTAACCTCCTCACAGTCCCCCCCCCCCCCCCCCCAACAAAAAAAAAAAAAAGAAAGAAAAAAAAAACAAAACCCACAAAAAAAAAAAAAAAAAAAACTGCTTTCTTTGTACATGTTGAAAAGCAACTAATAAGTTTAGAGGAGGATTGAGGGTAATAATTAATGAAGTTATTGAACTAAGACTTTTTGCTTAACAATATATCTATGGATTTTATTGTTTTTTTGTGCCAAGCACCAATAGCTTCTTACTGAAAGCAATTCTGTTTGATTCATTGTCAAACATTAAATGTGAGAGATTTGATTGTTGGTATAACACAATAAATGTAACTATGGAATGAAGTTTTTGCTTTTGTTTCTTTTTTGGTGGTTGTTAACTTGGGAGGGAACTTCTTCAAACTGACTATTCAAATGCAAATTGAACTTTCATTTGATTTCCAAGTACCAAAAGAAGCAAAGTAGTAATTAGATTGCGTAGTTGCATTACAGCCATAAAAACCTGACAGCACAGTTCCGCCTGAATCAAATATTTTCCTCAATCTTTTATAAATGCTTTATCTTAAACTTGTTTTAGTTCTAATGTGGATTCTCTTTGTATAAAAAAAAAAAACATTTTAAAAAATCAGAATTATTTACAGTTATGCCCTCTTTATTCAGCGTGTTAAGGGGGAAAAAATAATTGTGCATGGGACCCCAATCTCATCTTTCCACTTAATTAATTTGTCTATCTTTGGATATATACGATTCGAATCCAATATTTTATAGCATGGCTCGTTCAAAGTAATATAAGCAATTCAAAGTCAAAAGCACATATTGAAAAACTGTGCAACCAAATTGATTTATTTTTTTTGAAGATCAAATGAAACCCCATTGAACAGCAACCACATTTAACTTGCCTTTTGGTTTGTCTTCTCTTGTGCTTCTATTCCCTTTGCATCTCTATGAAGTCTACAAGTAAGCTTCTTACTAATCTCTCAATAATTACATGTCTTGTACAAACTATGAAGTACCAAAACTTTTTGTAACTCTTCTGCAACATACTTCGTCTTCCTCAACAAGATTCAGGCTTCAATTCCTTCTTTTGTTTGTTTTCATCAGAACAAACTTCTGCTTGAGCCGTAGAATTTTGCAGTTCAGTGTCCAAGACCAGAGGTCCTTGGTTGTTACGTAAATAGACCCACTTGCCTTGAAAGAGGTACAATAACACAATCAAACACATTTGTGCAGTGAAAAGTATCTTCCAAAGTGTTACACTTTTTGATGTTTTTTCTTCATAGGCCTCTAGTCCTAAATATACACTCAATACACCCAGAAAGGAAACTGTTGTTCCTGCTATCCAATGTGCGAAGTACCATACAGTTCTTTTGGATCCCCTGTAACATGAATAGAAATTTGTAACACCCAGAAACAATAAGGATAATTTGAAAAGAATGATGATAATATACAGAGTATTGCATATATGTTCGGTGTTAGACTACTTGGTATCTAGAATCATATTCGATTCTGACTAATTTGAGTCGAGTAAGCCACAATAGATGCTATACTCTCTTAACACAATTACATGCGTGTTTGAGATCACGGTTTGTATTCTCAAAAAATCAAAAAGTCAGTTTGGGCCAAAATTTATATCTATAATGGCTTTGGGGAAAAAGCACTTTTGGATCAAAAGTCAAGTTGAAGCTGAATCAACTTTTTATAGCTTTTGGCTTTTCTTTAGATTTGAAATTTCTGAAACTGATTTTCCAACATATCATCAAAACATGTTTTTGTCAAACTAACTTTTTTTTTATATATATAAATAAAAGTCTATCCAAATATAAATCATACTGATATCAGTTTGTAGAAGTTAGTTATAGTAAAAAGGCATTTTTGCAAATATTAATCCAAACGGCCCTTAGGGCTCGTAAATAAAACTCTGTTAAGTTAGTACAGTTCTCTACTAGGTGAGTTACACATAACTTAATGGATAACATGAAAATTGAAGTACGTACACACCTTTGTGGTCGAAAAATACCAAGAAAGAGCTGCAGCCAGATGATACCATATAGTGCTACTCCTAGTTTCTGATGAGTATTGTTGAATAAGTTGTTGAAACTTTTTATAGACATTATTGCCCCTGCTGTGGCAACAAGAACTGCAACGAGCTGCTGAATAAAAAAATTTAAGATTACTGTTTCAAAGAAATATTTTTTATTTTATTTTATTTTATAATAATGATTAACATAATAATGCTCATTACCCCTCTCATATTTGAGCTGAGATGAAAGGTATCAGAATGAATCAATTGCTTTTCATTAAATCAATCAAGTTTAACCTAACTCTTATGATTAAAGCTGGGTTGTTGTGTTTTACTTTTGACAAATACACAGTTAATGTACTTAAATTTAAATTGAACAAGATATAACATTTTAAATTAGCAAGAACGAGAAAAGTCAGTAGGAACAACTAATAATTTACAACATAGTTTCTTTAAGGTCTTCTCTCATCTTCAAAGCATTTCATTTGTTGTCCTTCTTAACAAACTTCAAGTTAACATTTAACTAGGAACTAACACACTTCAGACCAATTAAAAAAATAAAAATTAAAAAAGAAGAAAATTGAAGCCATCGAACAATCTTTTGATTTTAGGAAAACCATTTTGCAAGTACCTATATTTTTCTTAATTTTTAATGTGGTACCAATGCGTTTTTCTCTCTTAATTAAATCCTTAGCTTTGCTCTATTAGCATAATTAGCTCCATGGGCTAAAGTTACTAGCAGAACAAAGTTACAGTGCCGACAGAGAAAAATTAAATGATTTAATTAAGAAGAAAAACACACATATGTATTAAATTAAAAATTGAGGTAAAATATAGGTCCTTAAAAATGGTTTTCCTCATTAGTTTTTTCATATATGAGAAATTAAGATTATGAACTTGCCTGCAAAACTGCATGAACATAGAATATATTTTTTTGCCTTCTCTGATCCTTCTCTCTGATTGAAAGTCTGATTGCAATTATACCAACAGGCATCAAGAACCCCATTGAAGCCCACAGCAAAAAGCCATGAACTTTAATCTCATACAGCAACCTTGGATTCATCTTCACAAAAAATTACCAATACAAGTTAGATTCAAAGAGAAGAAAAACAGTTAAACACAATTTGAGTCCTATTAGGTTTGTATCAGACACAACATATGACTGCATAATATTTTGCAGTTTTGTGATTAGTGATCAAGAACAGGAAATGGAGTGTACCTTGAAGCTGTTGTTGTCTTTGATTTGCTCGGATTCTTGAGATGAAGAAACAAAAGGAAAAATCAGAGAAGCAAGCAGACTTGAATGAAAGAGGAAAACAAGAAGACATCTCTGAATCTGAACTTCCATTTATTCTTCCTTTAATTTGTTCTATGGCCACTTTTGCAGAGACTCAAAATCTTACAACTGTGGGAATTTTCATAAACTGAATGTGCTTCTTCTTTATTGGCTGGCCCAGCTACTTATTCTCTCTCTCTCTCAATCAGTGTGTGGGTGAGGATTCTAAGCACTTTATGATCCTTTCTTGCTTGCCTGATGCAAAGATATACCATGGAACATTTCAATATTTAAAAAATAGAGCCATATTATCTTACAGTGTTAACTTCTTTACCATATGTATGACCTTTGCAAACTAAAGGCAGATTCCCTACATTTATGCATTTGAAAAGAGAACGATATAAAAACAAAAAAATGACTGTGTATGAGATTAAAAATGACTAGGCGCTAGTAACAATGATAGATCAAACTGTATGGAGTCCTCTTAATAGTGGAAAACCAAAAAGAACACTTAATAAAGTTATTAAGCATGATCTTTTGGCTAACAATTTATTTGAAGATTTTATTGTTGATAGAGTACAATGACGTCATGTCATCTATATAACTGACCCCACCTAATAGGATAAAGCTTGTTGTTGTTGTTGTTGTAGCATATTAATTTAGTTTGTTTCGCTTTAATCTTCAAATCACCATGTGATCCAAATTGGGTGAGCGTATTGGTTTATAAAGAGATTAACCTTAAAAAAACCAGACTTTTACTGTAAAAGTAATGCTAGTGTACTAAGATTTGAAAATGGTGAAGTGGGTATAGGATGAAGATAGGGAAAGATTTCAAACTAGTGCGGTTAACAACTTTTGCAGGCTTTTTTTGAGGTTGTGGAGGAAAATGTGGAGTTTCAGAGAAACGAAGACAAGTGTGGCTATGCCACAAAATTCAAAAGAGAGTGAAATGTTATGTACAGATTGAACTTTGAAGAGAAAAAGTGGACCATGTTCTTAGATTTCTCTGGAAAAAAACATTATCTTCTGATACCCACTATTGAGTACACACACCATTATAACATGTTCATTTCCACCAACCAAATATAATTCATTCGTTCTTAATTTTTTAAAATTTTTAAATTTTTAAATTTCTATGATCCAATAATGCTCAATAATTAAAATAAACATGATTGCTTTTTTCGTTCAGATATAACATGGAGTTTCCTATTTTGTTTTCTTCCAACTTTATGCCACAGCCATACGTTGACATCTTGGTCCTTTTAAACAACCCTAACTAGTAACTACACTTTAAAAGGAAACCATTATTGTTAATTTTCACAGACAAATGAATCAATAGAAAAAAGATGTACATCAAATCAATCCTGTCTAATACTGTTTTTATGCAGATTCTACGTCGTAACATGTCTTCTCATAATTTTCTTAATTAAATAGAATTTATTAGAGTGTGCAAATTCAACATAAAAATGACACAAAAGAATGTGTTTCATCATTAAATAAACTCATAATTTCTTTTCTTTATATCTTTTTTATATGATTTTGTAGATATGAGAGGTCTGAACTGGTTTCTGCTAAGCATAGAGGAACAATTCAAAGAGGGTGAAAAGGGGATTAAAAGTCATTGAGAAAACCGTCATACTAATCCGTTAGCCTCTTTGGTGTTCATGTATTTCTGCTTTTTATAATGGGTTAAGCAGTATTTTTGTCTCGGAAGTTTAAGAAATGGAGCAATTTTGCTTTGACGGTTCTCCAAGTTAATTTTGACTATTAGTTGACTAAATATGCTGAGCTAGTAGTCCATATATTATCCACATCATTTTCCTTAAGGTATAGATTTGCCTAGAAAGTTTTTTTAATCTAATTTTGAATGAAGATGAAGTAGATGACACATAGATTTTTTTGTGTAAATTTACATTTTAACAAAAATGATATGGATAATATATATGAACTACCAAGATATATTTAGTCAACAACAAAAAAAACTAACTAAAATAATAGTTAGGGCAAAATTGCCCCCACCCCAAAAATGTGCGGGCAAAATTGCCCCTTAGTCCCTTTATAATTTAGATCAAATTTTCTGTATTTTTAAACAAAAAGTTGGAAGTTAAAATTATTTAATATGACCAGATTGTTTAATTAGTCACTCACAATAATGATTAAAGAATTGTACTAGATTAGCTAGTCACATGTGCACATATACACACACCCGGGTCATAATATCCCCTGGTGGGTCTTTTATAATGAAAATATATACTTGATTAATGCTAATTTATTAAAAACCAGACCGGTTATTAACGTGATTGAGACAATGATTCAAAGATCAGTAGCCTAAACATGATTCAGTTAAGGTGAACCTTATTATGATTAAAATATATAAAAATATCCATAAATAATTTTAAAAAGAGTAATGTTTTTTCAAAAAAAAAATTAAAAATGGCATGAGGCTATTTTTTCAACTTATAACAACCTCGTTTCATACTCATCAATTGGTAACTTAATTAATAAAATCCAATCCAATAAATCTATTCAAAACTCTTGAGAAATAGACGTGGGTGGGAGTGGGGAAATGTACGTAGGAGAACCATGAAAAATAAAATAAAAAAGTAAAAGGGGGACCAATTGAAAGAGAATAGCTAATTCAACTTTAACTATTGAGGAAAGCACTTTGTTTGTTTCTGAATTAGAATCTGTATTAAGCTATCTTCTAGCTACTTGTCTGTCCTTTTGAGTGAGAATGACCCTCCATTCTCTTTTCCCATGTGATTTTTCTTTCCTCATATATTTCCACTACTTTCAAATATCAATACACCTTTTCTTTTCCATTATTCTCGCATAACTTTTTGTATACATTACTTATTTTTTACCTAGTAAGTTTTAGTAATCAGGACAATCGTTTTCTTAACGATATATATGGTGTTTGTTGGATTAGTGGTTAGAAATTGCTTTTTCAACGTGATTTACGAGTTTATGAGGTAAATGTCGAGAAGAGTTTTATCTCAAATTAAGTGAACGTGTTTTTTCTAACGCTAACTCAAACTTTCAAGTAACGTTGTGAAAAACAAAGCCATTCTCTTTTTTAAGCTTATTGATATATTATAAATTCACGGTTGATCAATATCAATATAAAAATTATAATAAAACATAATATCTTCAATCCTTAATATAAGAGCTAATTTACTTTTCTAAAAAATTAAGGAAATTAAATAAGTTACATTAAAGTGTTTATTTTTTAAAAAAACTAATTTACATAACTCATAAACTGATATATAATCTAATTATAAAATATATGTTATGATTAAATAACTTATTTAATTTTCTTAATCTCTCAAAAATAGTCAACTAGTTCTTATATTAAGGGTTAGATGAAGATGAAGTACTATTCATGTTAGGTTCAAGTTGGAGTAAATAAAAAAAAAATAATAATAAAAAGCTATATAAAAATCAACATATTATTCTTAAGTTATGTATGGTCGACCTCATCTACCTGGGACCTGATCTTCACTAACACGGGTCAAGAGTCGTTTGTTGAATAAAGCATTCTGCACATCTAGTTGTGAACAATAACACTACCAAAAAAAAAAAAAAAAAAAAAAAAAAAAAAAAAAAATCATTTCCTATATATTAAAAATATTTCTGCTTCTTCTATCTCAAATTTGACTAATAGGACGGGAATTCATCTGATTTCAATCAAGCAACCTGTGCCCAACTCTTCCAACAGCATATGGAAAGATATATTTATAATGCTGCGTTTGTTTAATTAGTTATGTTATTGTGTCTTCTCATAATTTCCAATTCTTCAATAGCTTGTTTAAAATTCCTTTTGTTTGTTCTTATCAAAAAAAAAAAAAAATCCTTTTGTCCCTTGAATTTTCTTGTGTGCTTTAAACTATCTTTTTATCAAGATTATTAAACTTGGACCCATCATTAAATACTACGTAAAGGTTAATCGTTTAAATCGGAGCTAACTTGAGGCTAAATCTGTGAGAAAATAAAGATCTTAGAGTTATTAATATGAAATTATAAATAAAATTAAAAAAAAAAATCAATTAAAAAAATAAACTAGGTTAATATCCAAACTGACTGATTCGCCGGTTTATGGGCCGAACCGGCTAGACCAGGTTTAGTAACACTGCCTTTTATCTTAATTGAATGTCTTTTTATGGGAAAAAAACTATAAGTCAAGGTAAAAGTTGAAGCATTTTCTTGTGAAGCATCTTAAATCAAGTTTATTTTCTTAATTGTATGAATCAAACCATATTTGAAGCAGTACTAGCGAGAGGCCATAATTTTCAACACAAGAGGATTCAAATTCCACTTTGCACTCAATTCTGTTAATAGACTAACTTTAAAGTTGATTGATGGATCCGTGATTACACATTAAATTTCTTAATTTGTGGGTCAGTCAAAAAAGTTAAACAAAAAATGTAGAACATATATTTTTGTCAAGAACACAAATTATTGCCAAGGACAACACAAACACATGAGCCTATCATAATTTTGTCAAAAGGTGGTTGAGATGTCAAAGGTTTTATTATTATAAACAAATAAAATTGCACAATCATTTCTTTTCTTTGACAGACATTTCATCCGCCATTCTTGTTTTATCATATCATATTTTTCATTTTTCTAAGAGGAAAAAAATCATATCTTACTTCATGTATTTAAGAATTGGTTTAAAATATAAAGGGTTAAATACTAAATTTGCTATGGAAGTATTGATAAGGAGGCATTCGATACCGGGGAAGTTTTTTTGGTATCATTTTTGCACCGAAAGTTTACAAACATAATGATCTTGCCGACGGTTGATCTTGACCTTTGGATCGTTGCACTCTTTGTAAACTTCTAGGGAAAATTTTCTCCTAAAAAAACCTCGGGATAAATTTGCTCCTAAAAAAAAACTTCCGGGGCATATTTGCTCCCTTGTGTAAACTTCCAGGGTAAATTTGGTACCAAAATAACTTCCGGTGCTGAGTGCCCCCTTATCAATACTTCCATAGCAAATTAGGTATTTAACCCAAATATAAATGTCAAACCCAGAGGAGCTGTAACTGGCGAGTCTTTATAATTGGGTAAATTAAGGTTTGAAATATGATAATGTATTTGATTAGGATTGTTTTTAATTGGAGGATAAGTGTGCCTATAAAATAAATATAAATGTTCAAGTTTAATAATAGTAATTCAATAAACCGTGAGAAAGTAAGTTGTTTTCAGTAAATGATATTTTCGTTCATTAACATTGAGCAGCATATAGTGCTATTTAGCTATTTACTTATTACTTTTTTTTTTTTACCTTAATTTATTTATGACTTAAAGCAAGGATTACCAATAAATATAGGAGGTTAGTTGATGACGTCATGCTACGTAATACCTGGTCCTATTTATATCCTATTTATAAGTCTACTTTAATGTAATAAATGAAATTGTGATAATATTACCCATTGATTGTATTCATAAATATAGAGAGAGAAGAAACCAATGAAAAATACCCAATCATAAATGAGGACAAAGTTGAAAATTTACTCCATAATCACTGAGTTAACTACCTATCTTTGGTATGTGAGATTTGGACAAAATGGACTTATAAATAGGACCAGTAGTATTTCCCATTAACTATAATTTCTTTTACTAATAATCCATACCACATAATATATTTAAGTATATTACTACGGGTGTGCATGGCAACCATTCTTTGCCCAAAGACAAGCTTTTCGAGATGAAACAGTTTTTTCTAATTCTGTGCTTTGGAAGAGTTCTGAGAATCAGAATTACGTTTGTTAACCCATTTTATTTTTACTCCGAGAATCAAAATTATGTTTGGTAACACATTTTTCCTCCCCCTTATTTGGGAGTTAAAAAAAATAGTAAGGGAGGAAGATGGAGGATTAATGAGTTATTTTTACCATTTTGTCATTTTCTTTAATAATTAATATAATTATTATACTTTACAAATAAACTTAAATTTACATTTCCTAAAAAAATTATTTATGTAATTTTTATATTCAAAAAAGTATTTATGTGGTGGCGGCGACGGTGGTGGTGGCGGTGGTGGTGTTGGGGTGGCGGTGGTGGCGGGCGGTGGTGGTGGTGGTGATGGTGGCGGCGGTGGCGGTGGCGGTGGGATGGTGGCGGTGGTGGTGGGGGCGACGGTGGCGGTTGTGGTGGGGTGGTGGTGGGGGTGGTGGGGTGGCGGTGGTGGTGGTGGGGGTGGTGGGGTGGTGGTGGGGGCGGTGGTGGTGAACGAGGGTAAATTTACGCCGAAGAGGAATGAGTCTTTTTTTTTTTTTAGAAAAATAAATTCTCATTTTGTGCCCTGGAAGAGAGAAGCGAAATTTTTAGCTCTTTTTTTACTCCCCAAAGACAAAAAAATAAACCGGTTCATCCTGGAGCCAAAAATAAAACCGGATTTACCAAACACAATTCTCATCCATTTTTGTTCCGGGGCATAGAAATTAAGAAAAAAGTCATTCTGGAAGTGTTACCATGCACACTTTTGTAGGGGGAAAGTTTATTTTGCAATTTGTACTACAAACTTTATCCTGTAATTAGGATCAGAGAGAGTATCACGTATCTTTATTAATATGATTTTTTATTCATAATATTTGATCTTTTTTTATGGTATCAACTTTTTTTTTTTTTTTTTTTTTTTTTTTTACCAAACATCCGATCAATCGATTACTTAACTTGTGAGGTTCGTCCTTTTAATATAGGTGTCTCCTCTAGGATTCAAATGTAACACTGAATTTTGATGAATTGATCGAAATTGAAACTGGAATTGATGTTTTAAAAGTACATTTGGTATGAAGTAATATTTGGATGAAATATTTGTATTAATTTATTTTATAATTAGTCAGAAATTATCAAAAGACTTCACTACCTTATATTAATAAAAACTGTTATAATAATTTAATACATCGATGGTGGTTTTAAAGGCTGTGTTTAGTTTGAAGGGAAGAGAGCTTTCTTCCTAGTTTGAAAAGTCAAATATAACCATAAATTCGTACTTGTTTTCCACACAAACATTTCGCATCATGGTTATATCTAACTTTTCATACTAAAGAGGGAAACTTATCTTCCTTTAAACCAAACACAGTCTAGAATTGAGCTTCATCTCATGTTGCGAAACCTGAGCAAGTATTGTTTGCTCCAATACTTGCTTTCATCTATTTTAGTCTCCATTCAATGGCGGATGTATGACTTTCCACTGGCGGCTATTCTCCACCGGTGATGGTCGTGATTCTAACGGCCAGACTCCAAAGCAACCGTGAGAGCCATGATGGGCTATGAAATAAAGGGATGAGTACTCATTTAGGTTAAAATTGATAGAGGGTATTTTTGTCAGGAAAATATTATAAATAGGGACATTTTTGTCTCTAAAATTTGCAATCACAAGATTGAAAAAGTAATACCAGGGGAGGTGGCTTTGCAGCAATACCACTTTTTGTGGTACTCCCAATCCCAGATTATCTTCAATCTCTTATACGAAATAATATAATTTGGCTCGGTCCCCTGACCCAATTCCATTCCCAAAGTCATAACATTTGAGCTTTTGATCTTATCAAAGGTATCAATCTCTTTCTTTAAAAAAAAAAAAAAAAAACTATAATGAAATTGAAATGCTTTAATAAAATCATTTATACATTTTTAAATTTAAGTATGTTTTGTCAATATTTAATTATAGAGTTAGCATTTAAAATTGTTAAGCTGACATTCTCTGTCAAATGAGAATAACGGTATTAAAATTAAAGGCATGAAAATAAATTTTATAAACTTAAGAAATATTAAACTTGATTTAAACTTAGAAGACCAAACATATAATTTAAAATAAGATACTACCTCCAGTTTTTAATATGATATTTAGTTTGTAGCGCAAACTATGAAGCAACTGTTGTAATTTAAGTAAAAAATAATGATGTCATCCTTCAATATTTTGAGGTAATAAAAGAGAAAGAAAGAAATATACCCCCAAAGAGAGAGAGAGAGAGAGAGAGAGAGAGAGAGAGAGAGAGAGAGAGAGAGAGAGAGAGAGAGAGAGAGAATGAAAAGGGATTAAGTAAACAAATAACAAATTGATGTGCCCACATGAAGGGAGCATCATAAGATCAAATTGATAGAAACCCTACAACAAACCAATGTTTCAAAAAACTTGATTATAGATGTGTCTTTATGTCTCATCATCTTCTAGCTTTTACATAGCAAACACTCAAATCACGACAAAAATAAAAATAGGGTATACCCAGAAGAAACTTCCCAGAAATTGAAGTCACAGTACTAATCATTTGTAGCCAGAAAATTTAGTTCTTACTCAACACTCAATTATGTTCTGTTTGGTTTTTCTTATTATATCCCTTTTTCATCAATTCTTTGTTTGGTTAATGGGGTTTTATTGTTGTTGTTGTTTTTTTTTTTTTTTTGGTATGAGCCAATTATGGCCATCACCCTATATGATTATATTATTGGTGTCTAAAAGATAAAGTTTCTTATTTTATTTTTTTCTTTAATTTCTAGAAGATAAAGTTAGAAATAAATTAGAGAAGCAGGTCGGTTTGGGCATATGCGAGTCCCACAAAAGTGGATCAACTTTTTTCATCTTAATTATCTCTCTAATTTCACCTTAACATATTTTGAGGAATTCTCTCTGAGTCTTTTTTTCCCCTACACGCTTCAATCCTTAAGGTAAGAGCTAAATAACTAATTTATAAAAATTGAGAAAAATAGTTAAGTTACTTATTTATAAAAAAATATGTGTGTTAGCTTTCCTAATATACCTTTTTTAATCATTTGTATTAGAAAAATTGTTGTAATATGTACAACTAATAGAAATAGTTTAGGGGAAAAAATAATTTTTAAAACAAAATAGATTAATGTATTATATTTAAGGTCAAAGTAAACCCCTAATAGATCTTTCAAAAATTAGAAGATATATAGTAAATTTTATAAAAATGAAGAAAACATAGAGATATTTGGAATAGAAAAATGAACAAGACAAGGCAATTGAAGGGTAAAATAATAAGTGATTCTCATTCACTTCATCAATGCAGTTGAGCTACGATAGTTGACACTTTGAATCACCTGATCCTGCAGAATGCTTTAAGTCTAAAGGCAGATCAACTGGTCAAATCCTTAAATTATGAGCAAAAACAGATTTTTGATATGGTTCTCGCATCTTTGGACAAGAGTCATAGGGTTTCTTTGGATATGGTGGAACTGGGAAGACATTCTTGTGGAATGTATTATCTTCATCCCTTAGAACAATTGGAGATATTGTATTGACGGTTGCATCTAACAGAATTGCAGCAACTTTACTACCTTTTGGTAGGACGACACATTATTCCAGGTTTACAATTCCAATTCAAATTACCAAATCTTCACTTTGTTCAATAAAGCAAAATTCTCCTTTAGCAAATCTCATACAGTGCACAAAATTGATTATTTTAGATGAGGCTCCAATTGTTCAGCGCTTTTGTCATGAGGCATTTGACGCTTTTCTAAGGGATATCATGCATTGTGATAGGCCCTTCGGAGGGAAGTACAATGTTATGGGAGGTGATTTCCATCAGATATTACTGATCATCCCGAAAGGAATAAGAGGAACTATTGTGAAGGAGATCCTCTCATAAGTATTTTTTTCTCCTCATCCCTCCCCATCCCATATAGACCGTTGATTGGAAAGATGAGAGAAAAATTATAGTAGTATTGTGATATTTTAAATTGATTGGATGAATGTGATTTAGAGATAATGAGGGATAATGAGAAAATGATGATTGTAAATGCTTGCATTAATTCTTCACACTTATGGGATCATTGCACCATTATTTGCCTCACAAAAAATATAAGATTGAATTCTTCATCATCAACCACTGACAATGTGAAGTTGGTATGGTTCTCACAATGGTTATTAGATGTGGGAGATGGGAAACTAGGCAACTCACAAGATGTCATTGCTAAAAGTGAAATCTAGATGAACAGTTGATAGAAAATTATCATCATCCAATTCACGCGATTGTTGAATCAATGTGTCCTAACATCTTCCACCATTTACATTCAAATGAATATTTCAATGACAGGGCAATCCTAGCACCAACAATAGAAATGGTGAATCAGATCAATGACCATTTGTGCTCCCTTTTGCCAAGGGATGCTTATGAATTCTACAACTGTGATTTTGTTTGTAAATCCGATGAAGATACTGATGGATTTGACAATTTGTACGTGACAGAGTTCCTCAACACGATCAACAACTCTGGTTTACCTCCACATAAGCTATCTTTGAAAGTCATAGTACCTATTATGCTGCTGAGGAACATTGATTAATCCTCAAGATTATGCAATGGAACCTGCCTTCATATAACTCAGCTTAGTAGGTCTATTATTGAGGCAATCACTTTAAATGGGCTACATCCAAATCAGAAGGTCTTCATTCATATAATGGATATGAATCCTTTTTGAAAGTCGATGACCATTCCGCATGCAACGAAGACAATTCTTTATAACTCTTTTATTTTTAATGATTATCAACAAAAGTCAAGGACAATCCCTATGATATGTTGCCTTGTATCTTTGCAAGCCAGTCTTTACCTATAGACAATTATATGTTGCATTGTCTAGAGTTAAAATCATGGAAGTTTTGAAGATAGTTGGTGGTGATAATAACAATTTTTACACATTGACATATATATATATATATATATATATGTGTGTGTGTGTGTGTGTGGAACCATCTTAGTTCTTACTCAACATTCAATTATGTTCTGTTTGGTTTTGGTTTTTCTTCTTATATCTATTTTCATCAATTCTTTGTTTGGTTAATGGGCTTTTGTTGTTTTTTGTTATGAGCCAATTGTGGCCATCACCCTATATGATTATATTATTGGTGCCTGGCTAAAAGATAAAGTATCTTGTTTTTCCTTCCAGAAGATAAAGTTAGAAATAAATTAGAAGGAAGAAGTAAGGTCGGTTTGGGCACATGCGAGTCTCACAAATTAAAAGTGCATCAACTTTTTTCATCTTATTTATCTATCTAATTTCACCGTAACATATTTTGAGGAATTCTCCCTGAGTGTTTTTCTTTTCCCTACTTCCTTCGGTTTTTAATGTAAGAGCTAAATAATTAATTTATAATAATTAAAAAAATTAATTAAGTTACTTATTTTAAAAAAAAAAAAAAAAAAAAAGAGTGTTAGCTTTCTTAATACACATTTTTTAATTATTTACATTAGAAAAATCGTTGTAATATGTACAATTAATAGAAATAGTTTTTTTTTTAAAATTAAGACAAAATAGATTAATGTCTTATATTTAAGTTCCAAGTAAACCCCTAACTAATCTTACAAAAATTAGAAGATATATACTAAATCTATAAAAATGAAGAAAACATAAGAGAGATTTGGAATAGAAAAATGAACAAGGACAAGAGAATTGAAGGGAAAAATAATGAGTGATTCTCATTCACTTCATCAATACGGTGCAGCTACGATACTTGATGCTTCGAATCACCTGATCCTGCAGGAGTTGAGCTACGACAGAAATGCTTCAAGTCTAGAGGCAGATCAACTGGTCAAATCCTTTTTGATATGGTTATCGCATCTTTGGACAAGAGCCATGGGGGTTTCTTCTTCTTTTATGGATATGGTGGAACTAGGACGACATTCTTTTGGGGGTGAAGGAGCAAATTGGCCGACAGAGCTCAGGAGCGATCAACACAAAAAACTTTTAAATGTGAAATTTATACCAACAGATTTTTAGCTCAGGAGTGATCAACACAAAAAACTTTTTAAAAATGAAAACCAACACGAAATCATCATCTGGCAAGAACTCCGTTAGTGGGTCACATTTTTGGGGAAATAATGAGCTGAAATAAAAAATAAATTGCGAGAAAAGACCGCGGTGGCACGGGTTCTAGTGAGTTTGAGAAGGGTCTTTTAGACCCCATTGCTTCCACTCTTGGACAAACCAGTATCTTATTATTCAGCTTCAGGACCCCTGCAAAGCTACGATTTTTACAGTCGGTTCACTTATCCCAACAAACTCGATAACTCCCATTCGCCCACAAAAGATTACGCCAACTACGAACACTTGGAATATGGAAACTGAAGGAAAACAACAAGAGAACCCGGTGGAATAAAAACAATTTCTAAACAATTTTCTCGCTCTTCATTTTAATTTTTATTTCAAATCATTATTTCCCCAAAAATGTGACCCACTAACGGAGTTACTGTCCAGATGACGATTTTGTGTTGGTTTTCACTTTTAAAAAGTCTTTTGGTATAAATTTCACATTTAAAAGCTTTTATTTAAAAGTTCCACTGAATAATAAGATACTGGTTTGTCCAAGAGTGGAAGTAATGGGGTCTAAAATACCCTTCTCAAACTCACTAGAACCTGTGCCACCGTCTTTTTTTCGCATTTTATTTTTTATTTCAGCTCATTATTTCCCCAAAATGTGACCCACTAATGGAATTACTTGCCCGATGATGATTTTGTGTTGGTTTTCACTTTTAAAAAGTTTTTTGTGTTGATCGCTCCTGAGCTAAAAGTCTGTTGGCCAATTTGCTCCTTCACCCTTCTTTTGGAATGCATTGTCTTCATCCCTCATAGCAATTGGAGATATTGTACCGACCGTTGCATCTAGAGTCGGGTAATCGGGGTCGGCCTGTCCTCCGGGCCTCGCTGTGAAGGGCCGGGCCTACGAGGCCGGCCCTCCGGGGCCCGGAGTAAGAAAAATACATGTTTTTCAAAGCCCGGCGAGAACACCAGGGGCTGGGGCCTAGGCTGCGGGGGCCCGGAAATTACTATTTCAAATTTTAATTATTTTTCCTCTGTTTTTTTTCAAAGAAATATAATTAGTAAATTACAACATAAATCATCTAACAAATAAACACAGCTTACTAATTCATAATCAAAAGCAAACTATATTCACCAATAACTCATATAAAACATAAGAAGCATACTACTAACTACTAAGCGACATTAGTATAATGACTATTATTGTTGTCATCTTCGCCACTATCATCAATTTCAACGACATTTGATTGTTATTCACTTTGAGTAGTAAGCTCTGATTCGTGAGTAAGAATATCATGAATTTTTTTCTCCGGCTTCATGAACACATCTATAATATTTATCTACAACAAATAATAAATCAAATCATAAAATTAGAGTATAGTTATTATGTATTTATGCTTAGATGGATAAATAACTCTATAACAAATAAAAAATACATATAAATTATTGAAGGATCCAACTTCAACAAGTGTTCAACTTTAAAAATAAATAATAAAAAAATTGATCGGGCCGGCCCGTGTAATCAGTGTAAGTCCTTGGCCCTCCAGGGCCAAACATCACCTCACTCCTCCAATTTCCAAGTCCGGCCTTTAAAGGGCCAGGGCTTAAACAGGCCGGCCCGATGGACCCGGCCCGTTTTGCTGGCTCTAGTTGCATCTAGTGGAATTAAAGCAACTTTACTACCTTCCGGTAGGACGACGCATTCCAGATTTGCAATTCCAATTTAAATTACTAAATCTTCACTCTGTTCAATAAAGTAACATTCTCCTTTTAGCAAATCTCATACAAGGCACAAAATTGATTATTTTGGATGAGGCTCCAATGGTTCAGCGTTTTTGTCTTGAGGAATTTGACACCTCTCTAAGGGATATCATGCTCTATGATAGGCCCTTCGGAGGAAAATGCATTGTTATGGGAGGTGATTTCTATTACCGGTCATCACAAAAGGAACAAGATGAACTATTGTAAATGCCTGCATTAATTCTTCACACTTATGGGATCATTGCACCATTGTTCGCCTCACAAAAAATATGCCATTGAATTCTTCATCATCAACCACTGACAATGTAAAGTTGGCATGGTTCTTACAACGATTATTAGATGTGGGAGATGGGAAATTAAGAAACTCACAAGATGGCATTGCTAAAATTGAAATCCCAGATGAATTGTTGATAGAAGATTGTCATGATCTAATTCACGCGATTGTTGAGTCAACCTATCCTAACATCTTTCACCATTTACATTCAAATGAATATTTCAATGATATGGCAATCCTAGGAACAATAATGGAAATGGTGAATCGGATGAATGATCATTTGTGCTCCCTTTTGCCAAGGGATGGTCGTGAATTCTACAGCTGTGATGATTTTGTTTGTAAATCTGATGAAGATGCTGATGGATTTGACAATTTGTACGTGATAGAGTTCCTTAACACGATCAACAGCTTTGGATTGCTTCCACATAAGCTATCTTTGAAAGTCAGAGCACTTATTATGTTGCTGAGGAACATTGATGAATCCTCAAGATTATGCAATGGAACCCGCCTTCGTATAACTCAGCTTGGGAGATCTGTTATTGAGGCAATCCCTTAAAATGGGTCACATCCAAATCAGAAAGTCCTCATTCATAGAATGAATATGAATCCTTCTAAAAGTGGATGGCCATTCCGCATGCAACGGAGACAATTCTTTAAAACTCTTTCATTTGCTATGAATATCAACAAAAGTCAAGGGTAATCCCTACGACGCGGTGGCTTGTATCTTTGCAAGCCAACCTTTACCTGTGGAGAGTTATATGTTGCATTGTCTAGAGTTAAAATCGTGAAAGGTTGAAGATAGCTGTTGGTGATAATAACAGTGCCGACAAGAGGACCACAACTCCACAAGGAATGTTGTGTACCATGAAGTATTCCGAAATGTTCAGTAATGATAGAATGTCTATTAATATTGTAATGTTTATCCATTATTAACATGTTGTCATCACTTAAGGAACATGTAATCGAATGAAGAGAATGATTTATGTAAACGAATGAGATGGAATGAATGTTTGAATTGGTTTAAAAGTACAAGCACCCAGTACAATGCACGGGAGAGCACGAGGTAGTTATCTCAAATGTATATACGTACATGACCCCAACTTTAAATACTAACCCCAGAACAAAGTAATTGTACAGTTAGAGATTATAAGGAATAAATTGTAAAGACCTTCAATTTGGCGATTGGGGCTATAAAGCCATTTAATATGAGATAAAATGTTAAAATTCTCATTTTTCAAATATCATGAAGATCCACATAATATATTATTCATAACAATACATTATTAGCTCAATGATAATACATTTTAAGATTTAACAGTTAAAAATACCCATGAATTTTTATTCGAAATGCACCAGCATCATATATTTTTTGATAGTGTAAAAATACTCAGGAACTTTTAATATAAGAATAAAAAAAAACCCTTACCGTTTATCTTTTATGGTGGCCCGTTAATTAAAAAAATAAAAATGTCTAAGCAACTTTTTTTATTTCCTTTATTGCCCTTCCCTTCTCTCCTTGATTTTTTGCTCTCTCTAATTTCCTCATCAGATCTGCTCCTTCCATCCCTTCACCTCCCTATTTCCCCTCAGATTTGCATTTGCATAGTAGCTTTCTTCTTCCTCTTCGAATCCTTAGTCCACCCACCATGGCCGTTCACCTTCGACTTAGAATAGTCCTGAAATCAAGCCTCTGATAGTTCTACCGGTTTCAGTTGCTTTTTCCTGTGGTGAATTGAATATGCAATCCGAACTTGATGCTATGAATAATCTGCATTAAATAAAATAAGCGTGCTAACAAGAATGATAGAGGAACAGTACTTATTCATAGCATTATCGTAATAGAGTTTGTATTTCTTCTCTGCTCTTTTGAAACCAATTCTCACCTCCGTAAGTTTCTCCGAACCGTACATCAGACCAAGTCTCGCCGGTGGGTTCAGCTTTGAGAGATAATGTCGGTTTGAACGGGAGTGTTTTTTTAACTCTCTCTCTCTCTCTCTGTTTTTTTTTTTTTTTTTTTTTTTTTTTCAGTTGATGGGCATTTTGGTACTTTCGTATGGTAAATAATGTGTATTAAGGTAGTTTAACAGTATTAGTATTTTTGCTCCATTTTTAAAAATTTATAAGTATCGTTATACCTCCAATAAACATAGGAGTGCACTTTTGAGATAAATATTCATTGATATTTTTACTCTTTAAAATCATGAGTTAATGGTCATGCTCATTTGTTAGTATCCTTTGGAAAAGTGAATTAATGTCATACATATGATTGTTAAATTAAGCTTAAAAAATTAATCAATATTAATGGCATTAGACTATGGTGTCAAATTCAGGTGAAAAAAGACTATTGTGTCAAATGTATAATTTGTTTTCACAATTTTTTTATAAGAAATCAAAATTTTGAATCAATTTTTCGGATACATAAAGGAGGATTAAACCCTAAACTTCTACTTCTTTTTTTGGTAAAAAAACTTCTTCTCACAAATCACACCAATATTTCCTTATTTTCAAAACATATTTCTAAAAAATCATTGGACTTTATATATATATATATATATATATAAAGTTTAGGTGTGATAGACACCTGCCTTCACCGCGTTAAAGATACTTTCAAGCCTTCGAGAAAGTCTTTGAGAGAGTCTTATAAATCGCCCGTTAACGAGGCCCCCACATCGACCTACGGGTGTCGAACCTCCCCTTTTTGAGGTGAAGGCTTAGACACCCTAGCCAACTCTATTACTTACAAATCATTTGACATTTTTTTTAAAAAAATAATCATTTGAGATATTAAGAGCATAAAGGTCCAACCAATCTCTAGCGTCTATTGGGAGCCTATTTTTGGTATTATTGGGTAGGTCATGTGAAATTGGGCTTAACGGAAAAAAAACATTGGGCTTTTAAAGCGTATTGAGTCCAACACAAAAAGGCCTTTAGGCCCATGGAATATGCTGAAGCTTTATTTGACTCATGTACAATTATGCCTCTCTTTTTTTCCATGGAATCATCCAGGTGGTATCATAGCCGATAGTTAGAGACAAATCCTTCCAAGGCTTAGAGACACCAACTAGAGTTGGGTCGAATAAAATAGGATAGTCTCACCAGCAGGGGTTTGATCTAGCAGAAGGGGCTAGTTCTTCATAACATGATAAATTAAGGTTTGCATCCCTGATAAGAAAGAGAGATATCTACATTTAGTTTCCAATACATGATTACATGTTCGTAGCCAAAAAAAAAATAAAAATTGTCCCTCATAATACGATGAATTAATTGAAATGCATAAGTTCAACATCGCTCTATTTTTTTCCCAGCGCTCTATTGACAATTACTCTCTCTAGCCTTTATTATAAGGCATCAACTAACGATTCTCACAAACTAATAAAAACAGCTTAAGTCATTAAATTTGTCCTAAAATTTAAGTAATTTTCAATAATACCCCTACTAATTGTACAAAACTCTAATATCATATTAATTATTGGAAATATATATATATATTTAATGCTCTTAAAAAACAAGTGCCTTATGAAAAATACAAAATATACTTATTAGTTAGATCTTATAATAAGGACTACAGAGAGTACACAAAATATACCCTATATATAATCCTTTTTGTAAGAATGAATTGTTCGTATTTATAAGAGACACCAATAACTTGTTAAACTTTTTACATCCATTAATTAATGGTTAATCCCACAACATTAATTAACTACTCGTTCATTCTCTCTTCCTCCTCTAACTAATTTTAACTAACTTTTAATTTACATAATTCGGTTTTTTATATCCAATGAAAAGAAATGGAGGGACTCACATGCACAACTGAAGAACAACACTTGTTATTATTATTTTATTAAGAAATATTTCAAAAGTATGTAGCTTGCTGTGTTTGACCAACAATTTAAATATTAAAAAGAAAGCGAGAAAAGGCAAATGTGGGGTGGGGAAGGAAAATATTTTTCTAATAAAATACAAAATGAACCTTAAAAAAAGGGCGAGGCTGCCTTTATTTATTATGTTTAGGTATATATTGCCACCAGCCCCTGCATACGCAGCCAGGCGACTTGACATCCCTTTTTTATTAGGAATATTTAAAAGAAATAAAAAAAAATCACAGTGTTCACAATTTTGTGAACAAATTACAATATAACTTCAAAAGTTTTTCAACTACTAAATTCATTTTAAATTTAGGACATTTAAAATTTAATTTTGAGATCATGGATTAGGATTTGTAAATTTAAAGGTATTTTTTGTGTTTTTCCTAAAAATGTATGACTATTATATATATAATTTTTTTTAGTGTCCCACCCGATTCAACAAAACCTCCGATTCCGACAAATACGGATTTCGCCTCGTGTGGGCCTACAATCATAGGAAAAAAGCTCTTAATATTATTTTCTTCATTCTCACAGATGTGGTTAAGGGAGAGCAAATCTCTCTCCACTTACTCCTAATAGTTTAACTTCAAAGAAAACAGGAAGTCCTGCAATTTAAAATTATTTAGAACTTTATAAAAAAAAAAAAAAAAAAAAAAAAAAAATCCTTCAGAATATTACGACTGCTTCAACTGAAAATTGACACCTATGATATGACCAAAGTCAAAATAAGAAGATTCAATGTGAAACCTCTTTCGTATCTTATTTGTTATTGTCTTCACTCTTTAGATCTTTTTTTACTCGAAGTCTTCACTCTTTAGATCACCAAACTAAAAAATCAATATATTTATATTATACAGAGACACGCGTAACAATAAAGTTGACCGGTTCTTTTTGGTTTTTAATTGTAGGCGTGTATTGTAGCCAGTTCATTGTTTTTCTCCTTTTGAAAAAAAATTGTGACTTGCCTATCACACGCGTCTTCTAATACATTTGACTGGACACATATGAATCAATTATGGCCGTTTGAATATTTTCATATCGTCCAATAAAATTATAAAGACAAATGAATATTATATATATTAAGAGGAATGGTCCCCCAAACCAGCAAAATATAACAAATTATGCAGCAAAATAACAACCTGCAATTTAAAAAGAAACAAGCAATAGACCTGATATTCTGTTTCTTATGGCATTCTCTCAATTCTTTAAACCTATATTTCTACAAGCTTGTGTTTTTTTAAGAATTTTATTTCGTCAACTTAGAGAGAGGAATGAAAAGCAAAGATAAAAAAAGAAGTTGGAACCTTTGTATTATTTTCTCCTTGAACTATACAGAAATTTTGCAATCAATCACTTAAAGGAAAAAATTCCTTACACCTTCTATAATCTATATGAATTTAAACAATAATCATTTTCTTAAGGGGAAAAAAAATCTACCCTTTGAATTGCTTAGTTTACAGCTTTATTCTTCTGCTATACATCAGCACAGTTCATTGGGGCATACCCAAGTCTGGATTTCTTGGTATCATACAGTATATGAAAATTCTGCTGCTGATAATTCCCAATTATGGAAAGTCCATTCCTAGGAGTCCCCAAAATAGCCAAACACACAACCCTTTCTGCTTCAATCTCTATGAAGTAATTCTCCACTGGCAAATTCCAAACAGCCCCATCAGCAAACAATATTCCAAAATCCGGAATCTCCATTTTCTCCAACCCAGACACATTATAACATGGCCCTAAAGGAGCATACCCTTCAACTTTATGGTACCCTTTAATCCTCTTCTCAAAAGCCTCCTTTAGAATCTGATATGCAGGTTCTGCAAAATATGTTAATGTTGTTCCAGAATCAATTATTGTCCCTCCAGAACCTTCTGGAGTCAAAGCCCAGGTACTTTCTGGAATCTCCTTCAGAATCTCACCATCAACCATCAATGATTTTATCTGCAGATAGTAAAATGTATCAACTGGGTTCTCTTTCCCACCAACAAAAGTTGTGAAATTTAAACCTGGGTCTCCCAGAAGATCCTTATCCTCTCCAAAAATCAACTTGCTTGTGACATTAGTGTCACTGTTTCTATCCACAAGACAGTATGAAAATGAATGGCCATAAAGTGATTGAAGTTGAGAAGCAAAAGACAATGGTCCTCTTCCTAGTCCTAATAACCCAGCAGCACCATGAAACAGTCCTCTATTCCAATGGCCACAACCAAACATCACATTCTCCACAAGCTTCAGTTCTGATTTTCCATTAGGGTTTGTGAGATTCACAGTGAAAGTTTCTGATGCAAAATCACCAGTTGTGTTTGAACTATCCCCGTACCAGTAAAAATAAGGACATGTGTGGCTTTTTCTGTCTTTATTACAAGGCTGAGGAGGATCTGGGGATGATACTAATTCACACCTAGGATCATCACAATTTATGTTCTTGTGAGAAGTTGAATCTTTAGGGTTATAGTGGGGTCCATTTTGGTCAAAACAAGCAAAGCAAGGCTCACATTGAATCCAATTTAGGTCACTACCAGTATCAAGTATGAGGGAAAAGTGTTTAGGAGGTGTACCAATGAAAACATCAATGAAGTATTCTCCAGAGCCAAGTGTTACTCCTGATTCTAATGTTGCCACCATCTGCTTGGAAAAATTCCCACTTGAAATGTACTCCGGCGCCGGCGCCGCCAGGTTTTGTGGTTGTTTTGGGAGGTTCTGAGATTTCTGCTGCAGACGTGAGAGGGTGTTCTGGTTCTTCTTCTCCATCACTCTTTTGTGAAAGGTTTGGATTCTGGTCAAGTCTTTCTCTGTAGAATCAAGTAGCGACTTTTTGGGCTCTGTGTGTTGTTTGCTTGAAGATTTGTGCTTCAAATGGAGTTTTACTGATTCCATATTTGGATTCAGTAATTGGAAAACCTCCCCATCTTCTTCTTCTTGTTTGGTGAAGGCACACCCAGAATTTGAAGATGAAATGGTATCAAAGTTTGGGTGGTCAGGTAATTTAATGGCGGCTAGAGAAGAACCATTGTTATCGAGGTTCCCAGAAACAATTTCCACGACAAAGAATTTTATTATGAGGATAATAATAAGAATCAAAGAACCCTTGAGAACCATTGTAATATTGATGATCTGCCCCTGTTTGGGGCCAAGGAAAATCGTAGCAAAAGCACAAAATTAAAAATCCCAGAAATAGGAAAGTTCTTATCAAAATCTATAAGAAAGAAGAAGAAGATCTCAAATGAAACTTACAGCTTCATGAAACCAAGAGAGGGGTTGTTTGGAAACCCAGAAAGCAAATGGGGTAGAATCAAAATCTGGGAGAAAATATTGAAGAGAATGAGAGATTTTGAGGTGGGAAAATGAGAAGAATTTAAGCTGAGAAGATGAGAGAGAGATAGAGAGAGAGGGAAGGAGGAAGGAAGGATCAAAGTCAGAGGTTGAAGCGTATCAAAAGGGGAAGAAGAAGAAGAAGAAGAAAAGAGAAATAAAAATATTTGAAAAGAGTTGAAGTCGAAGTTGAATAAATAGATATGAAATCTGAAAGTCAGTGTCAAAAGACACAGCCCAGAAACGCGGTTTAGGGATAAAAAAATAAATACGTACACTTTTTAATCTTTTTAATGCCCAGAAATAACAAATTTGTGGAGATCATAACAATACTTGGTCTCCTTCATCATCTTAATTATCTCTCCAGTTCATCGATTTTCATATCCCCTGCAAAAAGACAAGAGTTCATGAAAATAGAAGCCTTTTGAATTATTTATGATTTTTTAAAAGTAATAATTGTTTAAAAAATCACATTTCAGTATTTTATTATTATTATTATTTTTATTTTTAAAAACATATTTGGGAGAAAATCTTTAATTTAGACTCATATCTCACCGACTCACCCCACCAGCTTCTGGGGCTCATACTTTTTTTTTTTGGGTTGCCCACCCGGTTCACGGGGCTTCACCCCAACTAGTCCGGATCCGACCCGAGTCGCGCACCTAGCTTTGGTGAGAGAGTCTCCCAACAGGGGTTTTTTTTGCATCCACAAGGCTCGAACTGGGGCTCATACTTTAATTGTGATCTCAGTATTTTAATAAATATATGATTTTGAAAAATATGAAAAAAAATCATATGAATCAAATTAATCTAGCTAAGGTAGTATCAACATCAAATTTTTGGAGAAATTGTATCGATGGAATTTGGAAAATTTTATTTAAACAATAAACCTAGATAAGTAACAAAATATGTCTAATAGCATAGTAAGTTGTCCCATTCAAGTTTCTGAATAATTTGTCTTTCAATAAATCAATAAATTTTATACTATATATTAATATTTCACATTATTGTGCAAAAAAAAAATTAAGAATAAAAATAGCTGCATACTCCTTTAGTCTTATTTATAAGTCAAAGAGAATGTATTTTTTTGTAATATTATAAGGCACATTATTAAATTTTTTATATGAATATACAATCTAACCATTCATTTATCATTATATAAATAGTTTTTTTTGGAGTGTATAATTAAACAGTATTAAAGTTGTCAAGTTATTAAATTTTAAGGTAGAATTAATAAAGCTTAAGGTTTTTCTTAATGGAAGAAAAATATAATGAAAAAACCTTTTAAATAAGATCAAAGAAAGACATGTAAAAAAATACAAAAATACAAAAAAAATATATATATATATATATATATATATATCCAACTTCCTAAAATATTTTTCAATAAAATCATCTTAATATAATTTTTGTTGCACTCAGATCTTAAATCATTTTCCTAACAGGACTTAGTATTCTAAATTTAAAGTATTTATTACTATTGGAAAAAAAATAATTCAAGAACAAAATCACGTAAAAAATCATTTTAAAATATTGAGTTCAGGGGTTGAAAGTATTAGAGGTACTGAAAATTACTTTAGTTACCCCATACAACTTTTTTTGTTTTTTGTTTTATATTGTCGCTCCGTATGAATTGTTTTACGGTGTAAATCTTTTTAAATCCTAAATTTGAATTCTGAAAAAATCACTCCGAATAGTATAATATTGAGAAAAAAAAAAAAAAAAAATTCCCCCATTAACATCAATTTGATTGATGTTGCTCTTGATTGATAGTAGTATACTTGTATGCGAAGACGTGACGCGGAACACTTTGAAAATGGAAAATAGGAATCGAAGAGATATATACATAAAAAATAAAAAAGTCAAAAGGGTGGCTTCCTCATGCATTTTGGTTTGCGTCCAGTAGCTGATGTGGCGGGGTCCATGCGATGCGACTCAGTCGTTGGTCAAAGCTCACGTGTTTGACTCTCTATTCATCCAAAACACCAAAACGCCCTTCCTTTCTAAAATCAACCCCACTTTTTGTTAATATTTATTCTCAATTTTGTAACCTTTTCTCTTTATTCTCAAATTTTTAAACACCCCCTTTGTGTTGATATTATATGTTTGTTTTGAATCATGATTCATAAGCATATTTATATAAGATAAAAACTTTACCAAATATTAATATACTGTAAATAAAGATTGAAAAGCTGTTTTTAAAATTTTTTATTATCCTTCTAAACAAGCTATATATCTTCCAAAGACTATAGTTGCACTTGCAATTCACAATTTCACCTTTAAAATTTTGTTAAAAAAGAAACTTAGTTAAGTCACAAAGCCGACTTGTATTCTTTTTTGGCTTGAAGCTTAAAGTTTGGGAGAATGATCGAAAAAGAGCTTTGAAATTGTAAAATACTAAATCAAGCATTTCTCATAAAATAAATTGTGAATTGCTTATCAAGTCCTACCATTACTTTATTAATTCTTAATAATAAATATGATTTAAATTCTTACGATTTCAAAATTATTGTTTTTGTCATTTTCTCTTAAAATTTGTATGCTTTAAGCGGGCCGTAAAGTCAGTTTCATAAACCGAATGAATTATGCCTTGAGAATTATTTATAACTATTGTTTATTTGCAAAAATTAAAGAAAAAGTAATTGTCTTTAAAATTAGTCTTTTTTTCATAAATTATATTAATTAAATATTATTCTATGTCATTCTCTGTATCTTAAATCTTAATTAATTAAAAGTATCGTTTTTCATTGTTTAAAAACATATCGTTTTTCAAGGGACATTTTTGAAAAAATAATTTTGTAAATTATCTTATGAAAGTTTAAGAACTATTATAATCTTTTTCTCTATTGTTTCGAAGTATTAGTATGACTTACGCATGTTTATTTCATATTATTTAAAAATTTATATATCATGATCAACATCAAACCATTTAAACGGTGACCAAGGGGCATTTTCAGTTTGACATCTTGTATGGGTTTTCAAACATTGTTTCTTAGAAAGAAAACTTTTCAATTATAATTATAATAAATTGTAATCCGGAAAAATAAATTAAAATATCTTCTATTATAAGAAAGGTGAGTGAAAATTAGAATCAAAGAACAAGATGCGCAATTACTATTGGCAATTTCATTCAAACACGCACAAGGTTGTCAAATAATTATGAGACTTATTACACTACTGAAGTTAAGGTTTGAACGCAATACCTTTCTTGTAATTTTCTATGCTCCTCATAAGTCACACCACTAGACCTCACAGACGCAAACCAGGATTTACACAGCAACAAAGAATTGATCCATGCCAATCTCACAACTTAGTAAGGTTACTTCCAAGCCAATCTCACAAAACAACCTTGGACTAGTGGTATATTAATAAAGACATGTTAAAGAAGAGGATGATTCTTGAGGGTTGTTTGGAGTCAAAATATGCTTTTGGAATGAAGAGCAGTTTCTTCCATTTTTCCCAACTGTACGTCTCAGCTTGTAATACAACATGCCCATCAAATAGAAAGCATCAGTTGCCATTGCATGATGCTGTTATTATTATTCTTTTTGACAGTTAATTCAACAACGGGAAGGTCATCTATTTACAAGTTTTTTTTTTTTTTTTTTTGATATTTCTATTTACAAGTGTTGTGCATAGACACTAGAGGACTTGTAAAACTGGCCCAACTTGACCATATCAGGCTGGGGTGTGTTGGGCCAACAAAAATGAAAAAGGGTAAACAATTGGATTTAAAGACTAGGTTGATATGGGTTTTAGGCTGACAACTCATTTCGGACCAAGCCAACTCTTGGCCTAGTCTCAAGCATATGCAAATTGCGCTCATTTGTAATGCATATATTAGCACGGCATATATTTATATTTATCTGTGTCTACTATGAGATTCTTTGGTGGGAATATAAGAAATGAGCATTTTCTAATGGTCAAAACTGCATCATTAACTCTAAATCTAAAAAGCCTTGAGCAAACAAGTACCATAATCTCCCCTCATTACACCTTCACCAATATCATTTTCAGTGTAAACATATATGGTTTACTAACACTTTTGAAGGAAAACTGGTCATCAAACTCGACCCCTCTTCTCTTCCTCCCATTTTAGGAGCATTTTGTTTGGAAATAGGGAGATAATCCATTGTTTCAGGCTTTTAGCCACTCACTACCTAGCAAAACATCCATAGCTCCCCCAGATTAGTGAAAAAAAAAAAAAAAAAAAAAAAAAAAAAAAAAATCACCAACCATCTCCATGGCTTTTAGCTCGTGGGCAATTGTCTCACATTTTCTATTCCTCATAACTACTAAGGTAAAAGGGTACGCAATCACTTCAAACAACTCGTTTTTTTTGTTGGCGTTCTAGTTCTATAACTAGTTGAGATGAAATTATATGAATATGCCCTAAATCTTCATAGCCACCTTCGTTGTCCCTTTGAACCCAAAAGGATTCCTCTGGATGGAAGTGGGACTCGAATTGTATTTGCTTTGATACCAAACCTTTGATACCGACCCTAAGGAAGCCTAGTTGACGCAGGCTCTGATACCAAAGCTCAGGAATGATGGTAAAGGAACAAAACCTTTGATACCAAAAATTACAAAACTGTCGTGCTCTCCTTGAGTTGTAGGCTCAACCACAGCTATAAGTGGCATGAGATCTACTGTCCTAGCTTTAGTCGATTTTATTTTATTAATATTTATTTTAGTTGCTTTAATTATTATTATTGGCTTATTATTATTATCTTCTTAAGTAGTTGAAAAATAAGTGGACTGTTATTAGAGTTTGTTGCTAAAATCATGGGTTGTTTGTCATTTGAATTTTGTATTTTAATTTTGAAAGTTGTTTTTAGAGAGTTAGTGAGATATTTACTATCTCTTTATAATAGAGTAATTTATTTTTTCTTCATATTCCAGATTAATCCTCGAATTCAATATCTTACCAGTCACAAGATAAATGAGGTGTAGGATGAGATGTGCTCCAAGGTAAATGATGCTATGCCTTTAGATATTTAATCACTACCGTTGAGAAGCTATACTTTGATGAAAATTAGACACTCATCAGTAAAGTAATTTCTTTTACTTAGAACCAATACCACCCGTTCCAATAACAGCAACAAAATACCTAGGACGAATCGGCCACAACACCATATGCGTAAAGACAACACTTCCTAGTATTGCAAACTATGTATATGGCAATGAGTCTGTAACACTACCAACGCATTTGCGGTACCACCAACACATTTGCAGGCACAACATAGTATTCGGCAAGTCCCCAAATTATACATGTAGACTAGCTTTCCTATAAATTATTAATTATTTTCAAGATTCGATAATGAAGGGTACAATCAATGATTAAGTTTAAAATTATAAATTATAAATTATTTTTAGCATTCGATAATTATTTTTAATGGAAGTGGACTTTGAATCATACCGCTCGATACCAAACCTTTGATACCAACCCTACATTCCAATAACAACAGAATCCCTAGGACGATCGGCCACAACACAATATGCAACACTCCTAGCATTGCAAACTATGTATATGGCAATGAGTCTGGTAACACTACCAACGCATTTGTAGGTACCACCAACACATTTGCGAGGCACAACACGGTATTCGGCAAGCCCCAAATTATGCATGTAGACTAGCTTTCCTATAAATTATTAATTATTTTCAAGATTCGATAATGAAGGGTACAATCAATGATTAAGTTTAAAATTATAAATTATTTTTAGCATTCGATAATTATTTTTAATGGAAGTGGACTTTGAATCATATAGCTCTGATACCAAACTTTTGATACCGACCCTACGTTCCAATAACAACAACAGAATCCCTAGGACGAATCGGCCACAATACCATATGCAGTAAAGACAACACTTCCTAGTATTGCACACTATGTATATGGCAATGAGTTTGGTAACACTACCAACGCATTTGCAGGTACCACCAACACATTTGCAGGCACAACACAGTATTCGACAAGCCCCCAAATTATACATGTAGACTAGCTTTCTTATAAATTATTAATTATTTTTAGCATTCGATAATGAAGGGTACATCAATGATTAAGTTTAAAATTATAAATTATAAATTATTTTAGCATTCGATAATTATTTTTAGTGGAAGTGGACTTTGAATCATACAGCTCTGATGCCAAACCTTTGATGCCGACCCTAAGGAAGCCTAGTTGACGCAAGCTCTAATACCAAAGCTCTGATACCAAATCTTCGATACTAAACTCTATGAATGGTGGTTAACATAGGCTCTTATACTAATCCTTGGGAAGGATGGTTGATGCAAGCTCTGATACTAAAACATCTTATACTATGGTTAAGGAACGAAACTTCAACCATCATGCTAAAAGTTTAAGCTGATAGTAAAACACCCTAGCCAAACTTTATCCACATAGGTATCTTTCAATAGAAGTGAATTTCGGACTCGTGCTTGCTCTGATACCAAGACTTAGGAATGAAGCATCAACCATCATAACAAAAGCTTAAGTTACTAGCAAATGACCACCCAAGTCATTTAACTCAGCCTATAATCCTATGGATTCCTTTTTCGATGGAGGTGGGATTCGAACCAGCTCTGATACCTGATACCAAATCTTAAGAAGGATGGTTGATGTAAGTTTTGTTCGAAACTATATGATGCAAACCTTAGAAAGAAATTGTCTACAAGTTCAATGTCTTGAGTCTTGAGTGGGAGGCTCCTGCAATCACCGAACACCGGTTGGAATTCTCTACTAGACCCATAATTTACATGATATCCTTGGATCTTAGCTTGTTTGACTCAAACATAACTTGTCTCGCAGATTAAACTATACGAGGCCATGGAGTCTATGACAATTTTCATTTCCTTGTTGTTGCCGCCCACCATTCTCTTAAATGCAAATGCATTGTCGTTAGGCCGCTCGGCTTCCGCAATTGTTTGTTTTTTTTTTCCATTTCATTTGATAGTGCAACAACACCCTTGATCTTAAAAAACCGTATTTTGTATCGATAACAGCACCCGTTCAACGTCGGTAACCCGATGATTTAAGGCCAAGATCTCCTCCTTTATCTTTTTAGACCAGTAAACATCATATTAGCCTTGCGTAATCCATGCCTCCGCGACTTGGGTGATTGTTGGTGAAAAGGGTTTACAATTGTGACTTCGGATCTCGATGAGTCTAGATTGTCTCATAAGCTTTTTTATCCTCGCATCACTTAGAATCTCTTAATCATATTCATTCAATTGATCTCGGGGCTCAAAAAAGACACGTCATGCAACCTGTTAAAATTGCATCTCCACCATCCACTTTATTATAATTATAATCTACACCGTCTGTTGAAATCCCCAAATCCCACAGTTTGCTTTCCCTTCTAACCCAATTTCAAGTCAATTGCTCCCACTTTGTTTTCAAATTTCAAATATAAGATAATTTTAACCAAATCTCATAGTTTAATATAATTAATTAATTTTTCTACAAGGTTAAAAAAAATAAAAATAATTTATCTTAATAATTATGTTTTTAATTAAAAATGTCTTAAATGCATCCTAATAATTAATTATACCCGTTTTCTAATGGTTAGTGAGGGACATTTTTAGCAAGATGTCTCAAACGCATCTGAAAATTTATTTATTTTTCCTTTTATTGTGACATTTGTTCTTTTTTCCCTTATAAAAAAAACAAGAAGCCATATTGAACATTCCATTAGCAAATTTAATTACTTCCGTGATCTGAGATTTGAATGTTTGCAACACAAATTTAGTAAAATTTATTTATTATTACAAAAACCATTGAGTTCAGAACATTAATATTAAAAAAGGGGTGATGTTCATTACAATGCTTGTACAGTTGGTAAAACTCATTATAATACTTATAGTATAAAAATTAAATGATATTATTTTTTTCCAGCATAAATGACACCACTACTTGTTCTGTAGTGCAGTTTATATTGCAAACTAAATAATACATTTAGCATCAAAGGAGTATTATTTATAACTTGTAAAGAGTATATTTCGTTATAAATTTTATATTGCAAACTAAATAATACATTTAGTTGATTTTGATTATTAGATGAGATTATTAAAAAGAAATTTTTTTTTTAAATAATACTTATAATAAATTGTAATCCGGAAAAAATATCTTTCTTTTTTTTTTTTTTTTTTTTTTAAAAAAAGGAAAAAATATCTTCAATAAGGAAGGTAAGTAAAAATTGGAGCGAAAGAATACGAAGCACAATTACAATTAGCACTTCCAATCAAACATGCACAAGGTTGCCAAATACATATAAGACTTTTCTCATTACACAATAGAATTTAAGGTTTGAAACTCGGACCTTTTTTTGCAACTTTCTATGCTCCTCACATGTCACACCACTAGACCTCACATACACTTGTGAGGATTTGCACAGCAACAAAGTATCCATGACTTAATAAATAAGAGTGTGTGTGTGTGTGTGTGAGTGTATTACAAAACAACCTTGGACTAGTGGTATATTCCAAAAAACATGCTAAAGAAGAGGATGATCAATCATCCTTATCCTGAGGGTTGTTGAGAGCCAAAATATGCTTCTTGAATGAAGCTGCAGCTTCTTCCTTTTTTCTAACTGTCCCAGCTTGTCATAAACCATGGCCATCAGATAGAAAGCTTCAGCTGCCATTTCATGATACTGTAGACCACACAAGATGTAGTTATTGTTGTTGTTCTTTTTGACAGTTAATTCAAGAACAGAAATATCATCTATATATAAGGGCTGGGCATAGGCACTAAATGACTTGTAAAACTGGCCCGACATGACCATATTGGGTTGGGCCAACAAAAATTACAGACCCGGATTTGGGCTGACACAGCTTGTTCCGGGCCAAGTCAAACCCTTGGCCTAGTCCTGGCCTAATTGCACTCATTCCTAATGCATATATTAGCATTGCATAAATCTATATTTATTTATGTCTGCTATAAGATTCTTTAATGAAAATCTAAGAAATGAGTATCTTCTACAGGTCAAAACTGCTTCATTAGCTCTAAAAGTCTAAAAAAGGCCTATGCTCAACTTTTTAAAGCTGAGGGTGATAAATTGCACCTCCCAGAACCGAAGAGAGTTATTTACACTGGCAGGAAAAAAAAAACAGAGAGGGGGCTCTTCGCATCTTACCCCTAGATTCCAACAAGAGCTTGAATAGCTAAGATGAAAGGTGCTTAAGGACCAAAATTGCGTTGACTAAATCAAGTTTACTTAATATGGCGTTTAAAAAGGACTCAGGAGCGTTCAATATCACACAACCCACTTTACACCTTGTTCGAGTGTGTAAGACCTATTAAATGTCTCAGTCTCTATCTCTCTCTATCCATCTATAGCCAATAAATTGTGAATATAAGATACTACAGTTTTTTTTTTTTTGGAAGGGTTAAGATACTACAGTTTTACCAGTCACATTTTCATCATAGCAGTCAATTTTTGCTCAACATACAAATAGCTTTAGATTTCATTATTTATGTGGAAATTTAGCATCTTATGCAAGGTTGGATATACTGTCTATCATTGCATGCATGAGTCAGCTTTGATGACTATTGAGATTGAACAATCACATTAAACGCAAGAAAATACTCTGAATATTATTGATCCTTAAGAATAAAATAAAATATAAAAAAGCTTTTATATAGGCAACCTATAGACTAACCTATAACCCAAGAAACTAATCTAATAAAATCTAATTAGATCAAATCAAATCATAATATCTTAAAGATATATTCCTCAAATATAATATTCATATCTAATCCTAATAAATACTAAATGATATCCCTAATAATAATAAGAATAATAAATATTTAATTTAATAATAAACTTTCTATTCTTCAACAACGACAAAAGAGACTGTCCTTTAAATGAAATGGAAAAATTAACACAATTTTAGAGAAAGTTAGCTTACCTCTAGAAGTTGGAGCTCATCTGATGCTTGTCTTAAAGAATCGATCACAACTTCATAATTTTCAGAAACTGAAAAGTAAAATACAGTAAATGAGATTTGGTGATTTAAATACAGCTCCAGTATGATGAGATGAGGTCCTACCCGCTTCTTGAAACATGAAAAACAATTCACTGTCACATTATGCCAACATGATGCTTTTTCAGCCAAAAAAACATAACAGAGAGATTCAAACCCAATGTTTTGACATGATGTTGCATTCCTAAGCAAATGTATGACGTGCCATTATCAAAGAATAATATATTACATTGGCGATAACAATGCATACCATAAATAAAATTAATAGATTTGCAGCCTATCTCCCTTCCCAGAGATTGTTAATGTTTAAAGTTCAATCCCACATAATTTCTTTTAAAAAAATATACAATCATCATCCTAAAATTCTCAGTAATCTTATGATGCCCAAGTATCCAATGACCAACAGCCCAAAGGATTATCAGTTTCAGCAACAAAACTATCTAATAAACCACTTAATAATGTTTTCTTCCACCGTCCATATTTTAATTAGGATCTCACTTACAGAATTTCAAAAACAACACAGATGTTGGTGTCAAAAGGAAGTTTGTAAAACACATGCAAACATAGGCGTAAAGTAGCAGACAACATATTTGACAAGTATATTTCAAAATACAGAGTTCACAATTTTAGCATACCATTGAAGTTTGGATCAGAGAGATAGCATTTTGCTTCAATGATATAGGCACGAGAACGGAGCTCCAAACCTCCATGACCCAGGATCATGGGGAAGGCCCCATGGATAAGGTTCAGAGCCCTTGTCGCATGACTTGATCCCAATGAGAGCCACAACTCAGCAAGAGTAAGAGTAGCAGAGGCTTTGAGAAGATCCAAATTAAATGACTGGCAAAATGAGAGGCTTGCTAACGCATATGGAAGGCCAACAACTGCATTCCCTGATTTCTGATAAGATAAATAAATGATGGTTTAGTGAGAATAAGAAATTAAATGAAAGTTTACAGATGTGAAAGTCACTGACTACAGACAACTTCCCTTTTCTACATTTGTGGAAATGGATGGATGAAGGGGAGAAGGGATTGTCATCACAAGTTAAAACTCATCAGCAACTTGCAAGAAAATAACATGAAAAATAGCTTGATCCAGGGTCCAAGGGATGACCGGCCAAGCATGCCAATGTATGTGGTACCTTGTGAATTTCAGCAAGCAAAAGTAAAACAGAAGCATTCTCAACTTGCAGATTGTATCCATAGCACATGCAAAAGAGGGAGTGCGCTACAGAGGCTGCCTGGAGGGAGAGGAAAAAAAAACACACACACACACACACACACACGTGAATATGAGATATGAGCAAGTGATTAAGTATAAATTAAAGGTAAATACCTGGGTATGCTATAAAGGTCATGATAGAACATACAAGCAGAATTCAGTGAGAAAAAAATTTTGATGCTTTAATTTTCCATAATTCTCATGAAGGTGTAACAATTAAATATGCATTATATATGAATGAATCAAAGCTAAGAATAACTCAGAAATTGTCTTTGAATAAACAAATAAAGATAATTATTAGTATGTACAGGGAAAAAACCTCTCTAAATTGACTTGCGGCAAGCAATGTGCGAGCATGGCGCAGGCCTGCCTCTATCTTCAGCTGCATGTCTACCCCAGTTACTGGTGATGCCAGAACTCTAAGCTCATCACATACTTGTTGAGCTAGCTTTAACTGCCCTCTACATGACGTTAAAGAAGTCATTAATGTGATGGCATGACAGCTGCCAACAGAAATCAAGATACTGAAAGCAACTCTCACTGGAAACTAACCGATGTAAAGCACAGTCATGAAGTAACTGCAACTTGCACAGTAAGATTTGTGATTTTGAGACGGACAGAAACTTCTCTTCTGCTATTTTAAGGGCAGAAAAGGCCCCTAGAAACAGAGAAGAGGGGAAAAATTAACAAGGATATAATGGAAGATACTTATGATTTGAGGGAGGGGACTCCTCTTTTTATTTCTACAATTAAGAGCGCCTACTTGTAGGTCTAAAAATCATCATTAAGTTCAATTTCATATATTGTCATAACTCAGATAAAACTATATAATTGCCATGGTGATTAATAAACTAATTAAAAAGGCCAAACATTTGCAGACATAATGTAACCAGAAAATATATTATGAGGAGTCTAATCAAATTTAAGTATCCTATCAAACCTCTGTATCCTTTAAAGACTGCCAAATGCTGAATGAGCTTTACATATGCTAATGCAGCATCTGATGAGCTGGAACAACAGAGAACTAGTCAAACAAAAAAAATAGAGGGAAAAAACGATGGAACAAAGGTCGTACAGATTTAGCAAACTAAAAATGGTATATCTGAGATATACTTTTAGCATCAAAACTACCTTGATGCATCAGCAAAGCAAGTTGCATGCACCAGCGCATTCATGCGAGAGAGTGGAGCGCTAACAACAAAAACCAATCAGATTATCAGAGAACCATACCAGAAAGTTTTTCCAAGAAATATATTCTACAAAAATATAATTTCCTTAAAGAAATAATTAAATTAGCCTTAAGAAATTTAATTACCCCTACAATGCATAGAAAATTTACCTGCCATATAACTCCCATGCAGTTGCACGAAGAAGATAAGAAGAACCCAACAATTGCAATACAGATCCAGGAATAGATGTGGGTTGTGCACAGAACTGAAAAACATTAGAACTGTTGCTAGATCCACTCTCTAGTGACAAAACTAGAGAACCCATTGGCTTTTGCAAATTCTTAAGCCATGCCGTACTAAAAGCACCATCAACTGTCATTGCAGAACTCTCTGAGCCAAAGTCACTTATCAGATGATAACTTAATCTGATTTCCTGCCAACCATGAGACAACAAAACAAAATAACTAAAACTTCATGTTGCATGCACCAAAACAGCCACTGATCAGAGTACAATCAGAACAAATCCTCCTACCTTGCATACATCAACTGGGCATGTTCTAAGCTTCATAAAAGCTTTTGGACCAAATGATAGCAAGGGCCTCTGCACATGCTGCAACGCAAAAGATACTACTATAATGTGAAGATGCATTTGGAAGGGGAAAAACCCAACAACTTGATAAGAACCGCTGATTTAGTAAGGCAAAAACATGGATTTGAAAAATAGAAGGATGAGCAGAAAATTTGAGAACCTAAGCACTGAGAATTTGAGATCATCCATTTAATTCATTTTTGTTTTCATGTCATTTTTTACTTTAGTTTTTCCCTGAGAATAGTTTATCTTCTATTTATTGTTTCCCTTTCTCTAAAACTATATGTCCTCTGCATAAAAACTTTAAATTACAATAGAATAACTTACACAGTTATACCTGTTAGGAAATAATCAAAGTAAATATATTGTATTTATGAGTATCGCTACTGATTAGGGATTACAGGAATTATGGTATTAATTAGGCAATCAAGACTCTTAATGGGTCATTACCCTCTTGTTCCCCCATATGTGTATATATTACCCCTCTCTCTGTATATGAAATACAATTAATTGAAATATACATTCTTTCTCAAGTCTTCTCTCTCTCTCTTTGGCGTCTTCATGGTATCAGAACAACCAGGTTCGCTCGTCTGAATTTTTCCCGACCAGGTTACTGTCTGTTTCCAACGACAGTGAGGGAGAGAGCTAGAGTTAGGGTTTTGTCGTCAGCCATTTTTCTCCGTCCACGCGCCGCCCCACCGTGCTCAGGAGGTCCCGATCGGTGGAATCCCACCGGCCGTTCGCTGTTTCACTGCGCGTGGCTCCTCACGCGCCTCCTCGAGCTTCGCCGTCCGTTGCACGCGCCGGCGCGTGACGCTGTTTTCCGGCGAGTTTCTTGTCGCCGTTTGCTTCTACGGGATCGACTCACTGCATCTGACTCGACCCAGGTGTTTTTGTTCTCATATCTTGTGGTTTCCCTCACTGGTCAGTTCTTTCGGGGGTATTTCCCGTCTGTTTACTCGTCTTTTGGGAGTTCCCAGGTCTGTTTCCTCGGTTTTTGGGTGAAGATTTCTTGTTTTTTGCACCTTGTGTGGCTGCTGTTCTCTGTTACTTATTGGGTCTTCAACCTTTGATTTGCTTCTGATTTCTGATGGCTGAATCTAAACCTACTGGTGTGACTGAGATGGTTCCAGTTTCCAACAAAATTACTAATCACAAGTTGAATTGGACTAATTATTCGGATTGGATCAAAGCCGTACGCATGCACTTACTCAGTATTGAGAAGGAGGGCCATTTAACTGCATCCCTTCCTACGAACGATTCAAAGCTGACATGGGCGCGAGCTAATGCCAGACTTTTCTTACAAATTCAAAATTCCATCGAGAGCGACGTTCTCCCTTCGATGAGTCATTGCAATACTGTAAAGGAACTTATTGACTACCTAGAGTTCCTATACTCTGGAAAAGGGAATATCACTCGCATACATGAGGTTTGTAAGGGTTTCTATCGGGCTGAGCAGCAGGGTCGGCCCCTAAAGACTTTTTTCATGGAGTTCAAACAAATGCATGAGGAAATGCGACGGTTAATGCCACCAACAACTGATCTTCAAACTCAGGTGGATAATATGGAAAAAATGGCGATTATGAGTTTTCTTACTGCTCTCGATCCATCTTATGAGACTGTTCGGTCTCAAGTATTATCTAGTTCTGAGCTTCCCTCGCTTCAGGATGTATATTCTCGGGTGTTGCGCACCGATAGTATGGTCCACCCAGCTTCTAACTCCCATACTAGTGCTTTAGCTGGCCGGGGCCCGACTAGTGATAAGCACCAGGCTTTTTCACGAAACCAGGGTCGTCCACACAATCCACCCTTTACTGCTCACAGGAAACCAAGCCTCCCAAAGCCTGGTACCAATCCTTCTGCTCCTGGTATTGTCTGCTATTACTGTAAGGAACCGGGTCATACGAAACGCTACTGCCGTAAGTTGCAACAGAAGCAGCAACTCCACGGGTCTGCTCATATGGCCCAATCATCTGATATCTCTGATGATGCTTTGTCCACACCAACTGCGCTTGTTACAGGTAACTCTGATTCGTGCCTTATCACTTCTTCCTCGAAATGGACCATCGATTCGTGGGGCAACTGATCACATGACAGGTAACCATCATTTATTCTCTTCATATGCACCTTATGCCAACCCCTCTTCGATCACAATTGCCAATGGTTCTTACTCTCGTGTTCTTGGTTCTGGCACTGTTCAACCTACCCAGTCTGTTTCCCTATCGTCTGTACTTAACGTTCCTGACCTTGCTTTTAATCTTTTATCTCCTAGCAAACTTACTCGTCACTTAAACTGTTTCATCTCTCTTTTTCCTGACCATTGTTTAATTCAGGATCTTACGACGAAGCAGATTATTGGTAGGGGGTATGAATCTGGCGGCCATTACTTCCTTGACGATCGGGTGCCGCGTTCCGTTGCTTGTGCTGGTGGTTCCTCTTTATTTGATATTCACTGTCGGTTGGGTCATGTGTCCTTGTCGTCTTTAAAGAGGTTGTATCCTCAATTTCATAATGTGTCTTCTTTCGAGTGTGAGTCGTGTCAGTTTGCCAAACATCACCGTGTTCATCTGGCACCTCGTGTCAATAAACGGGCTGCGTCCCCTTTTGATTTAGTTCATTCAAATATTTGGGGTCCGTGTTCTATAAATCCAAGTCTGGTTTTCGATACTTTGCTACGTTTGTTGATGATTTCTCTAGAACCACCTGGCTTTATATAATGAAAAATCGTTCCGAGTTGTTTACTCATTTTTGCCATTTCTGTGCTGAAATCAAAACTCAATTTGGTGTTTCAGTGAAAACGTTACGAAGTGACAATGCTAAAGAATATTTTTCTACCCCATTTCAAAACTATATGCTCCAAAATGGCATGATTCACCAATCCTCGTGTGCAGATACACCAGCCCAAAATGGTGTCACCGAAAGAAAGAACCGGCACTTAGTAGAAGTGGCCCGAGCTCTCATGTTTCAAATGAAAGTCCCCAAACCTTTCTGGGCTGATGCCGTGTCCACTGCTTGTTTTCTCATTAACCGTATGCCGTCTCCTGTTCTCAGTGGAGCCACTCCCTACACCACCTTGTTTCCTTCTAAACCTGTGTTTCCTATTGACCCCAAGATCTTTGGGTGTGTTTGCTTTGTTCGTGATGTTCAACCTACTCTTACCAAACTTGATCCCAAGTCTCTTAAATGTATCTTCCTTGGTTATTCTCCCACCCTTCGGCGTTATCTTGTGTCTACAGATGTTACCTTCCATGAGTCGACCCCGTTCTTTCCTAGTCTCTACTCCGACTCCCTCCCCTGACATCTCCGATAGGCTTGATGATATATTGCTCTATAAGATTCAGTCACCACCAGTACAGGCGTCAGACCCAGCACCTGCTAAACCACCTGTCTATCATGTTTACCTTTCCTGGATTCCTAATCCTTTCCTGGACATCGATGAGAGCATACCATTTGATGAACTTCCTGAGGATCTAAACAAAAAGGTTGACCCGGAAAAGATCAAGCCGTTTGCCTACCCTGAGAGATATTGCAGATTAATTGGAAAATTGAATTATCTCACAGTGACTTGTCCCGATGTGACCTTCCCAGTTAGTGTGCTTGGCCAATTCATGACAGCACCGACGATTGCTCAGTGGGAAGCGTTGGAACATGTCTTATACTACTTGAAGGGCTCACCTGGTCGCGGCATGCTCTATATGAATCATGGTCATACCGAGATTGAATGTTTTTGTGATGCAGATTATGCGAGGTCGAAAGCTACCAGGCGATCCACCACAGGATATTGTGTGCTTGTGGGTGGAAACCTAGTGTCCTGGAGGAGCAAGAAGCAAGATGTTGTTTCAAGATCCAGTGCCGAAGCCGAGTATAGGGCCATGGCTCAATCGGTACAGGAAATTGTGTGGATTCACCAGTTAATGAAGGAGATTGACCTCACCACGTCATTACCTGCAAAACTATGGTGCGATAACAAAGCTGCTTTACACATAGCCTCCAACTCTGTGTTTCATGAACGAACAAAGCACATTGAAATCGATTGTCACTTTGTGCGTGATAAAATCAAGGAGAATTTCATTTCTACCGGACATGTGAGGTCTAGCGACCAATTGGGTGATCTGCTGACTAAAGCCCTAAATGGAACTCGAGTTGATTATCTTTGTAACAAGTTGGACATGATTAACATCTATGCTCCAACTTGAGGGGGAGTGTTAGGAAATAATCAAAGTAAATATATTGTATTTATGAGTATCGCTACTGATTAGGGATTACAGGGATTATGGTATTAATTAGGCAATCAAGACTCTTAATGGGTCATTACCCTCTTGTTCCCCCATATGTGTATATATTACCCCTCTCTCTGTATATGAAATACAATTAATTGAAATATACATTCTTTCTCAAGTCTTCTCTCTCTCTCTTTGGCGTCTTCAATAAGTTGCTCATCTAAAGCATTAAGTACAAATTTAGTGTTAGCAAAACATGACTAATTCTTAAAATTAGAAAATAAAACATCAGAATAAAGAGACATGTTAGCCACAAAAATTTAAAAATTTAAATAAAAATGAATAAATATTCCATATTCAGTATGCTGAAAAACCAAAAGAAGCAGATCTTAAATTTGCATTTCATTAATTTGGGCATACAATAATAAAACCTATGTCAAAAATGAGGGAGAAAAGAGGATGTTAAGGTGTTGTGCAATGAATGTTGAAATAATTAATTCAGTCCTAACAGATAAGTTCGCAGAATGATGTTGAAGATTATAGATTCTATATTTTAAAGGGATACCATCAGTGCTAATGATGTTATTATTACATGTTTTTTAAAATTTTCAGATAAAAATAGTATCTGCAGTGAAAAGTGTTCTATATACAGAAAATCTCCTTACCGTTAAATCAAACTTGGCCATTGCTAGATGATTGGATGCCACCAAACGTTTTAACTTTAAACTTTCTGCTCTTTTCAAAGAACCTCTCAAGAGAACAAACAATTGTTGTTGAACTGAGAGTGTAATGCCTACACTTGTCAAAGGTGAGTAGGACAACCCTAGCATCTTTGATGTACTTGAGATGCCATTTTCAAACAGCAAGTTTGAGATAGCTGCTAAGGTGTATGCAAGACAGGTATCATTATTTTGCTGCATGACAAAAACAGTCAGTTTGTACTACATAGAAATATAATTAAAATTAATACACACACAAGTCACTTAAGCAATTTTCCAGAGCTCTTAGGTTAAATCTCCTAACTAGCATGCACCAAAAATAATGATTATATATATATATATAATATATATATAAATTAATTGTCAAGGAATCAGTCAACAAATGTTTCAATCAATACTAAATATGTATAGCTAATGGTAAATGAATCAGTCAACAAAGTTTTAAATTAATATCATCAGTGCTACAAAAACAAGATGCGACATAAGCCCCAGCAACTAAAGCAGGAAATCAAATCAGCACGAAAGATCTTTACTGGATGCCGAGAAAATAGTCTATGAAATAATAAGAATGTTCAATCTCTCTCATTCCATAAACAAAATAACAAATTATCCAGTATCTTGCTTCAAAGACCAGGTCAAGATTCAAAACAAAATCGGTTGGACATTGTTTAATTCATTTTTTTCCTGGACAGGTTTCAATTAGATATAGGTATAAATAACTAGGGCATGAACAAAATATGAGCAGGAAGGACATTAGCAATTATTAAGTATAATGAATATGTCAAAATCAACCATCCTTGCCATGAATCTTAATTTACATTGAGATATAATCAAAATCAATTATAACTCTCTTGTCTAATTATTTACCAAAGGACCAATGTTCACTTAGTAAAAGAGACTTTAACAGGGTTCAAGGATGTTATCAGGTCCTATAAGCCAAGCATTAGCAGTCAGCTCATATTTGGGGCCAACTGCTGAAAGCCACATGTTGAAAATTTTATGGGGGAAAACGTTTCTAATAATCACCTGCTGAGAAACACGAACAGCTTCTGTCAGAACCTAAGCACAACATAATCAAGTAAAATCAGTACAATGCAAAGGAAGTAATAAAAAGTATAACTAAAAGGTTTCAGCTTAAAATTTAGCCTAGATGGAGCATATTTGAACATTTTACCTCCAAAGCTAGCTTCGGATGCCCAAAATGGAATTGCATCATCCCCAAACACAATAAAGCAATTTCATATTTTCCATAGCTATTACTACTAGCCGGGGAACAAAATCAAATCCTTCAGTCCCTGCACTTTTGTCCACAAATCACAAATAAGTTCAACAGCAACATATCTTTCACCAATTTCCCTTTGCTATTAATTTGCTCGATAGAATTGGGAGCAAATGGGGCCAGAGTAGTCTGATTTCAAGAAGATCTAGAATTCAAGGCAAAGTAAAAGCTTTACAATATCATTTGTGATAATAAGTCTAAGCGTGAACATTTAAGCAACTAAAAATTCATGGTGCACTCCTGGTGTATGGCAAAAGTATGATAGATCATTGTAAGAAACTGCAACTTTTGAAGCAAGTTCAACATTTTTCATTCAAAAAAATACTTTATTTGACTTTCCCTTCAGCCACTTGTGACGGAAAACTCGGAACTATCTAATAATTCATTTGTTATAACCATGTAATGATCATAAAAAACATATAATCACCACCATTTAAATTACATTTCTTATATTACCAAGGGGTAAGTCAACAATTCACCTATAATTTCTTATCCACTGCTGAATTTGATTTATATGATTAAACATGCCAAAAAAAAAAAAAAAAATACAGCATACAAAGTGTTCCTTAAGACATTGAAAATTAAGTGATCTTCAGCCCTAAGTTGTATTCTACGTATCAGGACAAAGCAAAGCATTTTGTTGATAAAGTGAAAATAGTTCATTTATAACATTGCATCAAGTCCTCCAGCACTCCCAGTACAAGTTGCAATAGGATTAAACAAGTTCCCTGAGAGGTGGTGTTCAACTGTAAGAGATGGGAATATGCAAAACATTAATGCTTTCCACTTGTCTTGTATGTGATCAATCATCTAAGGATCACATAACAACCAGACGCTCTCAATGACCTCAAAAGATAGGATAACAAACTAACTTTTTTAATTACCTATAATCAAAATAGCAATGAAGATTCTCCAAAGCAGCAATATAATCATCATGGGATTGACTGTTCAAGTAGCGCAAGAAGTGAACCTGGATTGAATGAGCGCTCAAAATCAAAGAGAACTTATGTTTATGTGGGTGTGGGCCTTTTTTTTTAGGGGAGGGGGGTGGTGTGGGGGCTTGTAGGATGAATATAGTCAATCGATTTAACATACCCTATGTAGTTCAGGTGCCATCTTTTGTAGCTGCCGAAGGATAAATTCAAACCCATTCAAAGAGACAGAGCTACCATCCCTGCAACAGGACAATAACATCACCAGCAGTTAATAGACATATGCTCTAAGATAAACTTATGAACAAATAGATGAAGTAACATTCCAGGTCTACAAGATGCATACTTTTCGATGGTATCAGCTTGCTCTTGTAAGTATCCTTGTACTTGCCAGTTTGTTCGCAGAAATGTCCCGCTGCTGGGATCAGTATCTGGTAGCATGTTACTCGTAGGATCTCCATAAGAACCAGCTTCTCTGCCTTTCTCACTATGTTTCGACACCAAACCAGCAGGGACATCAATGTCTGCGAATGTGAGTTCAAGACATGATTATCAATTTTGTGGAGCAGAAAAGTACCAGACGCCAACACAATTTCAGTTACACTGATGTGTTAAACAGGCAAGTGATAGCAAAGGCACAAAGCAAACAACCCAAAAAGTAGAACTTGGAGATAAAAAAATTTGATAGAGGAGACTAGGATTTGCTTAGAAGATAAAATTCCAGTCTCCTATACCAAAGGAGAACCATAAAAAGTTTCACTCACCATCAGAGTCTAAAAGAGGACAACAACATCAAGTTGCCAACAAATCTTTATTTTGCATGTGCCAAAGGATTAAAATATTGACCTTATATTTAGGATCGAAGTCAGAACATGATCAAAGATTACAGAATTAAGAAAGTGATTTTGCATGAACGAACTGATTTGAAGCAATTTTTGGTTAGGTTAGCAACTAAGTTAACAATATGAACACAGATCAGAGAATGAAGAGAGTGATTTTTTATCTTACTAATTATTAAACTCAATCATAGATCACATTTTCCCAGAAGCCATGGCCTAGAGGATTCCCAATTTAATTTTCCGATATATTCACAATCTCATCCTATCAGTCTTAGACAAGTTGTACTTCTTAAACAAAAGGACAAATAAATAATATAAATGTCAACAGGAGAATGAAATAAAATGCCTATACCGTCAACTAAATCCAAAAGTGTTTTTGGTGCATGAAGATGAAATGGAACTTTTTCACTGGCCTCCTTTCTTGCCTCAATTTCTTCTGAAACCTTTTCATACACAAAGTTCTCGAGGTCCATGTTCTCATATTCTGAACATGTCTCAAGATTGCTGCTAGAGTCATCCAAACAAGGTTGCACATAAGGAGGACAACTTGATGGTGCCTCTTTACGGTATATCTCTATGTTTGTTAAAAGATGGCATACGCCCTGGATTTCAAATCCAAAACAAATAAGCACATGATTAAAAAATAAATCATTTATAAGAAAATTTTATTTAGAGACATCAAGGTAAGGAGGTAAAGAATATATAAGGTTAAACATTTGTTCTTTTCCTAAAATAAAAAAGCAATTAATGGGTGATACAAAGATAAAGTAATTTGATGACTTCTTTCAAGTTCTGTCTAACTCTCTACTTAACACTACTTTTTATAAAATATTGGTCATAAATTCAACTAAGGCACAAGGATAATAGTCACTTGCTGTATTTTCAATATCTCTTTTCATCAGTCTCCTAATAAGAAAGAGAGGCATGCCTTACTTTTGTATACTCCATTCAATTCTTTCCACCGTAATAAGAAAATAAGTTTAATAAGACTATTGTTCATTCTAAAGCACCATATATCATCCTGAAGATATATAACTGGAAACCCCTGGAGACAGCTAACGACACCACCTCTTTCTCTCCCATTCTACCCTATTTCTGAAGGATACCAATGTGATCCATGTCACTAAATGTATGTGAGAAAGAAGCAACACATGCTCCACAATTAAAAGCTTGGAAAACAGAGATAGAAATGTTATACTGGTTCACGATCCTATTGGCCAACAAACAGAAGATCAACAAATTCAGCTTTAGCAATCTCATGCAATTTTCTTATCTGATGGTATAAAAATACTTAAGAGCTACATTGTATGTACTCCTGCATGTGTGGGTAAGAAAGAGAGCGAAAAATGGATAGGAAAATTCATTGAGAGAATTGCTTCCAAGTTGCAGGAAAAAAATTATATCCACCAGAGAATAACATTTAAATGCAAAATTCCAAATGGCAAAACTCCTGCAAAAAGGAAATGACATCACCCCATGAATATTAATTATGTCAACATAATCTTCTCATACTAACATACAACCTTCAACCCTTTTAATAGTTCCTATAATTAATTTCAACTGGTGACAAAATTACAGACAAGAGAACATTGAAACCAACCAACTATGATTGCTTCAACCAACAGAAGTATGAAAATATCAAACCTCAAATGATAGCAAATTGAATGCCAGTACACAACGTCGAAGAAATATCCCCAGATTACTGTTTAGGTCCAACATCAGCTGATCATCCTCCACAACACCTGAATCAGGACCTGCAAGTATTCCTGAACGGGAAAAAAAAACAATAAAAAAGTCAAACTATTAAATAAGCAATAATTACACGTAAATAAGTAAAACAAAAACATTCAAGGATGAAGAAGAATAAACGAAATGTGTAAAGAAGGTGAAGGCTGGTGACAATTAGCAAATCGAACTAACCTCTCATTTCTGCAAAGAAGTTAAACAAATCATCAGGTGATAACATAGACGACAGACTATTTGTCAAATGGTTAATATACCAATGACTTGAGAAGCCACCAGCCACCCTAAATTGATGAATGAATTCATCCAATTTCGGCTCCACGATATCATCGCATGACTGCAATGTAACAATACTTTCATGCAACAAGCATATATAAAATATGACTGGTAAAATCTAAGACAGTTTACAACCCAACAAGACAATTTTATAAGACACACCCATTTCATTTCACTGTCTCCCAAGATAGCTCTTTTAACAAACTGTTGAAACAATTAATAACACTCCTATCTTCAGGATCCTTCCTTAGATATTTCAGGGTGCCACTGGGAGGGGGGAAATTGCGGGGACTAAGAAGCCAAAACCAACATTTTTTGCGGTGAAACTGAAACAATTATGGAACTTCTTTTATTACACTGAAACAATCCTTTTAACCCGATTAAAACTGCAGCTCAAAATCTCCAAATTCAAATGAATTACCCCTTTCAACACTTTCCCATTACTCAAACTGAAGAAAAATGAAATACTATGATGTAAAGACGGACCTTGGTGAGGGCCAACAAGAACAACCCAAGTCGATTGTGCTGAGCAATGGAAATGAAAGGATAAGGTACCGCTCTTAGCCCTGGTGGAGTGTAGATCTTGAGGAGTATGCAAACTGAAACTTTGTGCGGTGTGATTGCAAACGCACCTGGCTGTATGAAAATACCAACCATTATCAGTAACACCTTCTACTAAATTACTAAACCTTAATATGTCTGGTGGTCTCTATCTGTATGAAAAAATGTGTAGTCGGTTGGCTTTCAACAAATACAACTTCGTCCGGTGTTCTTTCTTACGCTCCGGTTGGTTAAGCTCGCCAGCGGAACTGGAACTAGAACTAGAACTGAACCGGGAGGTTTTCTCTTTTGAAAATGGTGGGGAAGAAGAATGGAGCTATTTTGCTCACCGGGCTTTTACCTTTGGTTTAAAGTTCCTTAAAATTTCTTAATTTATTTATTACTTCATTTCAGCTTAACTTGGACTTTTATTTTAGGAAAAAAGATAGATTTTTTTTTTATTGCAAAATTTCGGATCAGTGATTTTCTAAGAAATGAATTGTGAATTACTTATCAAATTCCGTCATTTCCTTATCAATTTTTGGTGACAAAACTTATTTGAAATTTTGCAATTTCAAATGTTTTTTTTTTTCAGTTTTTTCCTTTATTTTATGGAAAATGACATAAAAACACCATTTGAATTAAAAAAAAAAATCAATGTATGTTAAAATAGTAAAAGGATAAATAGGTAATCTGATAGGAATATAAGATTTTTAAGGTTTTATTGTTAACAACTTAAATATAGGAATTACCGAATTAACAACTTAAGTATAAAGATCAACGTACAACTTTTATAATTGTATATACTCAAATTGCTAATTATTATTTTTAAGTTATCATTGCATATACTCAAATTTATCGACACTCAAACTTCATGATCATAGAATCTTACCAATTACATATTTATCATTTTACTCATTTTTCATATATTTTAGGATTTTTATAATTTAAATGGTATTTTTCTATCATTTTTCCTTTATTTTTTTTGATATTTAATAAATAGTTATAACTTAGAACTAGCATTGCCGTTGCCTGGCCATGATGCAGTAGTGCATATGATTAAGAAAATATACAGAGCTATATTGGTGATAAGTTGTAAATTAATAGTACTACCACCATTACAAGTTCCTGGTAATTGCATGAACTCCACTTTAATAAATACAAAAGATTTATATCCTAAGAGGAATTCTGCAGTGAATAAATGAGTATATAGTAAAAAATTCTTTATATAAAAAAAAAAATTCTAACATTTCGCTGGATATTGATGATTTCTTAGTTCTTTTTTTTTCAATTTAATTAGTATTTATCAGTATATATCTGCAAGCATTACAAATTTATAAAAGAAATCATCTAAAATGCCAGATAAATCAATATCATCATTATCAGTAAAAAATTATAGCAAGTCTACTATTCAAAAGTTATAAACAATATGATAATTTTTTAGTGTAATGCGCAAAAAATAAATGTTTAAAGAGAAAAAAAGAAACTTGATTTTAAAAAGTTAGTAAACTAATATTTTTCAATTCCTAAGCACCAAAGGATCTCTTTAGAGAAGAATAATCATCAAGCAATGTTTCAAATGATTTCAAAAAGCATTCAATGCCATACTCAAATATAAGACCAAGAGGCATTCTCCAATCTCCACATTATTGACCATTTGTGAACCTTATTTTGACAGAATAAGAGGTATTTCTCCACATCTTTGACCATTTATTATAGCAGCACGGCACTACAAAGAGAGAGATAGATAATATGATAAAGTTGTACCTTATTGACACTTAGAGCTTATTTTTCTTTATATTTCTATCACTGTCCTTACAATACCCTTAATTGATGAATAATATCCTGGAATATTACAAAGAGGAGACCTCCAATAGTTGGAAATGATATCTAGCATGGATTCTGATTCTCTACTAAATTAGGTCATATTGTATAGAGAGAGAGGTGAAAAAAATGGGCTCCATGTGTCAATGAGTCACCACTTTACTTATATCTATCTCTCTTCTTACAATACTACCTGGAACCAGCAAAATGGGGAAGTCTCCTTGTTTGAAATGAGGGAAGGAGAGGGAAAGTAGGCGGAGGGAAAAAAATATTAATTACATTTAAAAAAAAAAAAAAAAAAAACAGAGAGAAGTGGGTATGAAGTTTTTAATTAAGTTTTTTTTTTTTTTTTAACTTTTTTATCTTATATATTCTCTATGTTGAAATTTTGTAACCTTATTTCTTCAATTTTTTTGAATCTAACTTGTAAAAATTTCCCTCATCTCCCCTCTAAATCTCTCATACCAAACAAACCTTATGTGGGGAGATAGAAGGAGAGATGGTAGCAGGGACGGAGCTTCTCCATGACAGGTGGGGCCATGCCCCCCCCCCCCAAAAAAAAAATTCATAAATATTTAATGGAAATTAGAATATTTTTATATATTTTAACCCAAAAATGTATATATTTGGCCCCCTCAATTTTTTTTTAATTGGTTAATAAGTATATATTTGGCCCCCTCTAATATTTATGTCAAACTCCGTCACTAGATAGTAGGAGAGGAATCAATTTTTGTAAATAAGGATATCAATTCCTATAGCGACTAGAAGGTAAGCAAGCTAATGATCTTATGATTTGGTAGGTATTGATGAAATTAATTATTTCCTTTGGTTCTTAATATATAACCTATTTGGAGAATTAGTTTTGATTATAAATATAAGACTTTTATTTTTCATACTTATCAATTTTTTCCTTAATCACCCCCTATTGATGCTCTTTGAATAATAATTAAAGAAGAAAGGAAACAGGGGAATTCAAAAAGATACTTAGAGTGTATTAGAAAATACATGTTATATTAAGAAACTAAACTAACTTTTAATCAAATTAGGTGAACGTGTTTTATATTAAAGACTAGAGGGAGTACTTCTAAGGATGCCTCTCTTTATGGGGAAGGTATTGCACTCTAATGTGTACCATTTGCAATATTAGTGTTGACCCAAAAAAGGTTAACAGAATGAAGAGTCAAATGGATCGGATCATTTTTTTTTTTTTTTTTTTTGGGCTCAAGGAATCATGTTGTTTTGAGGTGTTATTTTGCAAGAGCATTAATGATTTTTTAAGGATTGACTTGTAAGATGGTTCAATGATCTTTTAAGAATGAAGATTGTGATTGTGATCATATATATCATTGAAACTTGAAAGTTGTTGCAATTCTGCTTGCATAGTTGTTGGGAGTGCAAGAAAAAAAAAACTCAGAGAAAACCATAATGAGTATGTCCATTCATTCTTAAAAAGCTCATGAGATGAGGATACATATTAAGGACTGGAGGTAAAGCAGTAGATTTCTGCTAAGAATGTGATTAAAGAAGCTAACCTATGGTTTAAAAAATATAGGCAATAATATTGCAGAGAAAAAGAAGAAGAAAACTCGAATATCTTGTTCTAAAATCAAAAGGCTAATGCTGTTGTCAACATATATAAGTTAGGCTACATTACACACTAATAAATTAAATCTTATAATACCTCTAGTCATTTTTATAAGTAACATTCTCTTTTTTTAGGTATGATCCTTTTTATAACAAATCCCCTTATTCTAAAAATGAAAATTTGTCTTTCCAATTTTACCTCATTGAATATATTTATAATAATTACTATCGCACAAGCATTAAGAATGAGAAAATTCCTTTATTTTGCATCTGTCTACAATAAATTATACTTATTTCACAATTTTTTAAATTACTGTTATTTCCACATTAAATTTCCACTCATGATCTCTTCTAAGCCCTCTTCATGAATAAGGGTATAATTAGTTTTTTTTTTTACATATACTACATTCTTATTTCTTTTAACTGAATTTAACTACCATTTAGATTCGTGTGAAAGTGGAAGTTGTTACTTTAAAAGGGATCGAAGAGAGTATTAAAGATTGCAAGTATTACCACATTGTATATAAATAATAGATTAATCTATTAAATATATGAGACAGACAAGGAGTTTGTTTTAAGACTAAATATAAAATCTCAATCTCCTTGGCCTACTAAATTTATGATTTTTTTTAAAATATCGTTATTAATTGCATATAAGAGTTTTTCATCCAGAAACAATTACAATGCACATGATAAAAAATGAATACGCTCTTGTTCTAAATAATTAATTTAACTTTTTTTTTTTAGTTAAATGAAAGTTTAGGTGAATTTAAGTATTTTTTTTTCTAGTCAAGCATTTTTTTTATATACAAAAAAATTTAGATAAGTTGAGTCTCGGGACTCACCAGGGGCAAGGTATGCCTTCAAGATCAAAAAATGTTTACGAAGTATTTATAAATAATTTCACTAACAATATCCTTCCATTTGTGAGATTTGAACTTATAAACTTATGACTTATGGTTATAAGTCAAATCCCTTATCAACTGGACCGTTACCTTTATTAGCTAGGCGAATCAAATTTATATATCCATATATCTAAATACATGACGAAACTTTGGACATGTATTCTTCGAGGTGCTATTTTTTTTTTTTTTTTTGATAAAGGAGAGACCTCAGCCCTATATATTAACTGAAATCATCAAGAGTCCCATACAATTGTTAGAAAACACAGTCCGTATTCTAACCGGACACATACAAAATAGAGGAATAAGAGAGTCCCTCTTTTGCTAAAGCATCTGCCATATTGCTCTGAATTCTGGGAACAAACTTTAACTTAACCTCCCAACTATTACTTAGAAGGTTTCTAATCTGCAGAAAAACGAGACTACACGTGAGAACATTCCTTTCAGTCATTAGTTTGTCAACTAATAATTTAGAATCTGATTCCACTAGTAACGTTTTAAAGCCCTCCTCTCACGCCATTCTCAGATTCTTCGAGGTGCTATTGAGACTTGTTTTTTTTTTTTTTTTTTTTTTTGATATATCTATTGAGACTTGTTGAGCTGCCTGTTTAAGCCCCTTTTTTTCGTAGTTGGGCCTTGAAAATTGAGATGTTTTAATGTAAAAGGGTTTTTGGGTTTGTCCCATGTAAGCCCTGAAAGTATGGACCTGGGCTTCCGTTTAAACCCTTTTTAACTTAAATTCATAAGTGATAAAGAAAAAGACGAAAAGGATAACTAAATATTATTTACTTTTGGATCTGAAATTTAAATTTTAAAATAATTTATATTTTTTAAGGTGAAAAATCATTTATATTTTGTCCCTTACAACAATATATAAGTTTCACCAATGATCTTGCTGACGTGAATAGAAATGTTTTAGGGAAATACATTTTTCATATTGTAGGAGAAGTGTTTCCTCATGTCATAGATACTTTGATTTCCGTGTTTGAGTTTTTTTTTTAATATTTATTTTAAAAACAAAGATGTGGGTCCCATCATTTATGTATGTGTAGGAATCTTCTTTTTCTCATGCAAAATGAGAAGTTTAAACCCCAATGTTTTATAATATAAGGGATAAGATATTGTCTCTATAATTTTGATCACTACCAATCTTACTAATATTTTTTCACTGTCAGACCAGATCTCAATAGGAGAGAGAAATAATAAAGGTATTGAGATTTGATCTAATGGTAAAAAAGTAATAGTGACATTGTTAGTGACCAAAATTGATAGTGATAATATCTTATCCTTATAATATAATACATAGTATTTAAAAGTAAAATAATTTATAAATTATAAACATTATTTTAGCCCATTATTAGTATTACCTCTGGCCCTAATTATAAGAGTTAGTTGACTTTCTTTGGAGAGATTAAGGAAGGCTAAATAAGTTCTTAATCATTTCATATGTTAAATATTCTTAGATTATATATTAGTTTATTAGTCAAATTAATAAGTTTGAAGAAAAAATGAAAATAAAAATACTTTAAAATAATTTAATTAAACTCTTTAATTTCTTTAAAAAAATCAATTAGCTTTTATAATTAAAACTGAAGGGAGTATATTACGTCAAACAAAACCCTAATGAGAAAAATGATTTTTTGTTTTTCCAAAAAAAAAGAGGTTTGGTTTTTTGTTCACATAACTGAAAGTCCAGCGAACTTACCTACCGGCTCGCATCCCCTTTATGTTTTTATAATTTAATTCTTCATCAATCCGTAAAAATAAAGGGAAAATCTCAATTAAATCCTAACGCTTAATATCTAAATTAGGTCTGTATTTTTAATAAATTCTTAAGAAGACCTCTTAACTTTATCAGGATTTCTTAATGTTATCAAAGTTTTGAGCTTTTTAGGAGGATTTGACTGGAATTTTCCAAAATAAAAGAGCACAAAATTAAATCCTCACAAATATCACCCAAAAGCCAAAACCCCTCTGCTTCAGTACGACAGTTCTGGATCCCACCCTCATGGCTTCCAATGGAGCTTCTCCGGTTAGTCGTCCCTTCCTCGTGTCTCTGCGTGCGTGTGTTCTTGGCAGGTTGTAATATTTCAGCTGAATTGCAATGTTTCAGGGAGTGGCCGCGGATACAGAGAAGAGCTTGGAGAAGATCAAGAGGCAGCTTGCTTCTGGTTCTGGCAGAACTTTGCTTCAGGGGCCGCTTCTAAAGCGATCTGAAACAGTAATTCGATTCTCATGTTGACTTTTTGTGTTTTTAATGGGTATATTTTGTTTGATTTTTATCCATTCGGTATCGATTTAATAATTTTTTACTCGAGAATTGTTTGATTTTCTTGGGGAAATCTCCCTGAGATATTCGAATTATCAGTTTAGTGCATTCAATGAGTCTTTAAGATATGACGGAACATAATGCAATTTGGTGCCAAAATTTAAAAAAACAAATGTTAAAGATTTTTCTGCATTTTCACCCCAACTGGACGTTGACCTGAAAAGATCCTTGGATCAAGGAAGCAGCTTCTTGCCGCCAATTTTAACAAAATTTCATCATTTTATTCTGGGAAAAATATCAAGACTTGCTTTATTACAAGTTTATCTAGTTTCCACAGGTTTATTAGCATCCCATTTCTGCCCCCACCCCAAAGTTGTTCTTTTATCACCTGACAATGGGTTGGTTATCTTTTTGATAGCATTTGCTAAATTCTTATTAGAATGTCTTAAAACTCTTAGTATGTTATTGTTGAGGTTTTCACAGAATGGCGGGCTCTTTCCTCTTTAATTAAAATCCTTTTTGCTAGCTCATGAAAATGATTTTGTGTTTACAGCTAAGAAAATGGAATGAGCGTTGGGTAATCTTGGACCCAACAACAGGGAGGATGGAGTATAAGTATGTTGTCTATATCATTTATTCAGTTTGAGTTCTCATTTTATGGGAGAGACACTTCGGCTACTAATCGTCTATGTTATTTCTCTTTATGTAGGACAAGGAGGAATGAACCAACTATAAAGGGGACAATAATATTTGATGCAAATAGCACAATTACCCTATCTCCAGTGAATTTCCAGTAAGAATAATGTTGCTAAGCAAGCCTGTTATGATTAATTTTTTGTTACAAATTTCCAATCAACAAAGCTGATTCCTAATGCTCATTAAAATTGGATTGCCATCTTTCTGTGTGTTTCAGTGGACTGCCAAAGTATGATGGATGCTGTATCTGTATCCTAACTTGCCTATTTCCCCTGTTATTTTTAGTGCTTTGATTTATCAATTCATGGGCATCTATCACGGATAAATCTGCTTGTGTTTATCTTAATTATCTTCTTTAGATATTGGAACACCACAGAAAAATGATTACTTCCTCTGTGCGGAGACTCCTGGTGCAGCTAGAGCTTGGGTGTCAACTTTACAGTAAGTTTTCTAGCCCCGCTCGCTTTTGTTCTCCCTTTCTTTCTTGTTTCTATTTTGGTTGCAAACCAATATTATTATCTATTGGTTATATAATAATTGAGTCTAATTTTTAGTTTTTTACACAATAACAACAATAAGCCTTATCCCACTAAGCAAAATAAAAAATATCATTTACCAACATAGCGTTGGTTTGCGGTGTAAGGCCCCGCTAGATCCATCCGGGCCTTGAGTTGGAGTCTCAGAGGAGACACTTATGTTGGGAGGGGCAGCCACGAATTCCAAACTAGATATCGGATGATAATATCAAAAAAATAAAAAATATTGTTGACCATAAGTTCTTGTTCTATAACTTCCTTAAGTGTTCTTCTTAGTCTCCCTCTACATTTTTCCATAAGGCAAAGCCCATTTGCTCAACTACTCATTGTTGCCTCCAGCAACCTTCTTTGTACATGTCTACACTACCTTAATTTTCTACTATTTTCTTTTCAATTGTTGTTATGTTGATTTTTTCTCAAATATAATCATTTTGGATATTTTCTTTTCTTGTACGACAATCCATCCGTTATAACATTCTTATCTCTGCTTCATCTACATTTTGTTGTTGTTATCCCTTCAATGCCAACTTTTAGTACCATATAGCATTGCTGCTATAATTTTTACAGTCTGGTAATTTTATTTTGGTGATTTTTTTTTTGAGAAAATTAAACTAATCCCATTCTAACTGTAGACTATTATTTTTACAATGTAGATTTATTAGAATCGATTTACATTTTGTACAACAGTGTATGTGACATTTGGAAGATTGGTATAATCATATGATTGCTAAGTGATAAGTTTTATTGGGAAATTAGAGTTTGTTTGAGAAAATTAAACTAATCCCATTCTAACTGTAGACTATTACTTTTACAATGTAGATTTATTAGAATCGATTTACATTTTGTACAACATGTATGTGAAATTTGGAAGATTGGTATAATCATATGATTGCTAAGTGATAGGTTTTATTGGGAAATTAGAGGAATCAGACCATGAATGGCAATGCCATGACCCTGTTACAAAATGTGCGGTTTTCCTTGAGAAGAAACCTCATGGACCAAGAGTGGGATTTGATTGGAATTGAGTGTGTGTGATTCTTCAAAACCTGCTGTTTCTGTCGCAGATGGTTTAAAGTGAGGAGTGATCCTTTGATGTTATGTTTGTTTCTAACTCCAAAGTTTTGAAGTTTCGCATGAGTGTACATAGTCTAGAGATCCCATAATTAGATTAGTTGAAAGGAAGTTGTTATGCTAGAAGACACCTGTAAGTTCTTAAAAGTGCTTGAGCCTTTTTTCCCCCTTCTTGAGCATCTATCTACGGGCACTTTGGCTGCATGTAGGGACAGTAATGTTAAACTAACGTTGAAATAATTAGAAACTTGAGTGGAGGATGTCTTTGGTTATCCCTCCCTCTGCCTCTCAGTTTATGTAGAAGAAATCTCGTCAATGGTTTTTGTTTCCTTTCTTTAGGGGAGGTGGGGGGAGCTAATACAAAGTGGGGTGTGTGTGTGTGTGGTTGATAAAAGTGATAATCTAGTCCCTACTTTCTTATCTTATTCTATTTGGTGACCTGCCTTTTGATGTAATGGATTGACTTGTATTATCTTAAGGTATACTCTCGTCTTAGGTTTTATTGTATAACTGGATGTAATTATGCATTTATCTAACTCTTGTATATTTCACCTTTGGACAACTAGTGCAACTCAGTTGGTTCTAAAAGCCCACAAGGAGGCTGTGAATTCCTTAAGTGGCAATGGTTCTGCAAAATTAGGAACTGTTGCGACAGTTGTTGCTGCAGCCAATTCAACAGCCTTGGAGAGTTGTAAAGAAATTGAAGCAGCAATGCAGGTCTCTCTGCGAAATGCTCTGGGAATGTTAACAAATAAGACTCCTGATGGTCCTTTGGATGATATGACTATTATGAAGGTACAATCTAGTTCTGTTTTCTTCTCTCTCTATGTGTTCTGATGGATGGTTAGCATTTAGGTATGGTCAAATCCTAGTTAGTTAAATCCTTTTCTGCTCTATTCTGCTAGCAGCTAGTTAACTCAGCCTGGTGGGTTAGGAGCAGGCCTAGTCCTAGGTCTCCTCTGTGACCTGAGCTATTCTTGAAACACCAAGTTACATTCTTATATGCAATCTGAATATTGGATGCAGAAATAGTTTAATTTGTTCTATTGGTTTCTTGGACTTTTGCTCGTGGCAGCCATATTTCTTTTCCTTAATTGTTTGTTGATAACTTTTGTGAAATTATGAGCGCTTTACTCCTTTGAAATACTATCTTTCTTTCTGCTGTTAGGTGTCTGGTCCTTTCGAAATTTATCAAATGCATAGGCTCTTCTTTCTGGAGTCGAATCTTTAACTTCACCGTTGGGAGTTTAGGAGAAGTTAGAATTATTATTACACGGTACTACTGTACTAGTAATGGAAGAATTTTAACGACAGACAAAAGAATAAATATTTTTCCGTTTTATTTGCTAGTAGTTTTGGTATTAACACCTGAACATAAAAGGTTACTGTTATTTATTCAGATGCTTGGATAGTTCCTCACTGTAATAAGTAACAAACTTTTCTGATGTATTCGGTATGCTACAAATTCAGTTGTCATACTTAACCATTGTTTGCTACTTTTTAAAGTAATTGAGTGGGTGGATAAAATGGCTTCTCTCAAACTCTTTATTCCCACCCATGCCCTAGTTTCTAAACTCTTGGTGCCTTTATGGTTTTTTTATTGTATTGGATTTGGTCTTAATAGCAGAATCTTTTTTTCTTAGGAAACACTGAGAGTTAAGGATGAGGAGCTACATAATTTGGCTCGTGACCTTCGTGCCCGGGATTCAACAATAAATGATATATCAGAGAAATTGACTGAGACTGCTGAAGCTGCCGAGGCAGCAGCCTCAGCTGCTTATACTATAGATGAACAACGAAGGATTGCATTTGCTGAAATTGAGCGTTTGAAGAAGGATTCAGAGAAGCAGCAGGAGGTGTCAGCACAGAAGGTATGGCACTTTTCTCGATCGTTTTGAAGATTTTCAGTAAAATATGATGGACCATGATATCCAATCTATAGCTAAGGATATAACTTGCAGCGACATAGTCTTTTGTGTTCATTTTGTCTTAAATTCTTTCTGTAGCTAAAAGAGTCTGAAGAAAAGATTATGAACTTAAGCAAGGAAAGAGAGCAACTAGTCAAACAGAGAGATGCTGCTATTCAGGAAGCAAATATGTGGCGCTCTGAGTTGGCAAAAGCTCGAGAGCATGATGTGATCTTAGAAGCTTCTGTTGTGAGGGCGGAAGAGAAGGTTAGGGTTGCAGAGTCAAATGCCGAAGCTCGGATAAAGGAGGCCGTGCAGAGAGAATCAGAAGCCATAAAGGAGAAGCAGGAGCTTGTTGCATATGTGAACATGTTAAAAGCACAACTTCAAAGGTTTGATATCTTATATCCTTTGGCACTTTGCTTGTTACTTTCCTTAACTAGGTTTAGTTTTGCGTAACCATTTGCAATTATGGACCACTATTACCCTTTCTGAAGTGAGTTAATTGACCAAACTTGAACTGGAAACCGTATGTCAAGCATTACAAAGGGAACCCGCTCAGTACGCAAAATAAGAAAAAAAAGGAATAAAATAAACAATACAATGAAAGTATAATTTTAAGGATAGAAAACAAATGTCATATCTTTATTTTCAGAAAGTTGTAGAAAAGGATGAACATTTACAGACGGTGATTACAAGAATATAGGTTGATCCAGTTAGCTAGGAGTTAGATCATAATCCATAAGGTTGTGAGTTTAAATTCCACTACTGATGTGAGGACCTTGTGATCTGTAAGTATCCCTCTGTAAATGCTTTTTGAAGTTGGAAGCATGCAATGACCCTGGTGAGCCCTCCAACACTCAACCCACCTAAACTTTTGTATATCAAAAAAATAATAACAATAATAAATACTGCTCAGTTTACTTTTTGGTAAGTAATAATGCTAAACTTTAGGAGATTCATTTTCCTGCCACATGCCAAATGGCCTGTGAGTAAAGCTGGGACCCAAAAAAAGAATACTTGTACTTATTTATTGTGTCATACTGTCACCTATTGATTCATTGGGTATCTATGCTTATCAGCTGAAAAATGCTGAATTGTCATAGAGATAGAGACATCTGGAGTTTTACCTAATGCTAATAAAGCAGATAATTTTTGTTGTTGTTAACAGACAACACATTGATACAACTCAAGTGTTTGAGAAGACAGCGTCTTGCTCAGATATGAAGCGTGTTGATAAGACAGAAGAGAATGTGGATAAAGCATGCTTAAGTGTTTCCAGAGCAGTTCCCGTTCCTGCAGAGAGTGTAGTCCACATGGCAACCGATCAGGTGAATGTCCGACCAGTCGGAGACAATGAATGGAGCGATATTCAGGCGACCGAGGCAAGGGTAGCCGACGTGAGGGAAGTATCATCTGATGCCGTAGGAAACAGCTTGGATATTCCCGTGGTTAGCCAAGCCGGCTCCGATCATCACGAACAAGGATCAAACTCTTTCCATCAGCCCTGATCGCAAAATCTTTAGCCATACAGAAATTTTCTTCGGCAGGGATTGTAATTACACCATTTTTATTTGTATGTGAATGTATACTTATTTGATTTAATTTTCCTGGTTCCCTTATGAAAGCTGTGTTATGGCCTGCCCTGACTGAGGGATCTTTTCTGCCATACAACGAGCTGGCTTGTTGTAAGCTTACAGTGATATATGTAAAGTTTGGTCCAACTCACAGCAAGTTCGTTTCTTGAGGCTTGTGAGAAATAAACAAGGGAAATTTTATAAGGAGGCCCTTAAAATCATCAAATTATTGTGGATTGCAAATACGTTTGGGTGTATATCTACTAAAATATCCTTTTTTTTTAAATAAAAAAATCTCTCCTCCGTGGTCATTGGGTGTTGGGACTGAAGCTTTGTCCGGCCTAGGGTCGGGTTTTTCTCATTGTTTATTTTCTCATCATCTCTTATAATTTTTAAATCATATCTCATCCAATTAAATTTGAAAGGTGAAAAATAAGCCACGTCATCAAGTTATCACTCTTATGACTTTTCTTTCATCTTCTCAATCAATGGTTTAGATTAACTCATCTTCCCATTAACGGTTCACATAGGTTTATGAGGGGTCCCTTCGGGGCATACAAACTTTGAATGCTTAGGGCCGGTTTGTACTAGCTCGTCCCTTGGGAAAAGTCAAAATGACCATGAGAATACACACACCACGGAACCGGTCCAAATTTTTACCAACATCCATTAGGAACAAGTGGTAGGAGACTTACTCTCCTTTAACCACATCTTCAGTTCGAGGCATGAGAATGGAGAAAATGGTATTGAGAGTTCTTTCCCCAAGGCCGTGGGCCCGCCCAAAGCAAATTTGGATTAGTCGGAACCGAAGGTTTTTTTAGTGAACCGGCTGAGCAATAAAAAAAAAAAAAAGGTTTATGAGGAACTATAAGAAATTGAGATAATGAGAGGATTTCCTCTTTAGATATTAAGGGTCAAGACATTTCATGCTCATGACGAGCATCTAATTTTTAATTTTTCATCATTGACACCTCAAATAGTTCAAATTTTAATACTAAATTTAAATTTTTTAATTTTTTTAATAATAAATTCATTTTTTAGAAGTGATAGTTACACAATTATCTTTATTTAAAATTCTGCATATAATAAAGTAAAAATATATTTAAAATATAAAAATTAAATTAAATTAAATATGGACTATCTAAAATTAATCTAATGGTGA